>CM074721.1:507070942-507440942 GCA_037306005.1 Rhinophrynus dorsalis
TACAGGTAAATACAGGTAAAGGTACGAGGCATATACAGGATCAGGTGGAGGTTTGATACAGGTAAAGATGTGAGGCATGTCAAATATTGGGAGGAGCTGTGATACAGGTAATAATGTGAGGCATGAAATGTATTGGGAGGATGTGTGATAAAGGTAAAGATTTGAGGCATGTACAGGAACAGGTGGATTATTATAAAGGTAACCATGTGAGGTGTACAGTATCAGGTGGAGGTAAGCTCATCTACTAAGAAAGTAATGCAATTCCAGCAACACCATAGGAAATGATACATCTCAATTGATTAAATAGCCTCTTAACCTCTATCTCAATGCGCTGGATACACCTCTAGCATGCAAAGGGTTAAAATCCCCACCAATCGCATTTGTTATTTGCTGTAATGCTGCAACTGCTTTGCTCCCGATTGCACCACTTTTGCATATAAGCTTCACTAGGATCTAACCTTCATTATGCAATTTAGTTATGCTTTCTCGTCTTACCAATTAGTCAGGAATCAGATCATTCGACTTTGATATAAATTCTCAAAATTCAATGCCAAACAAAACTTAGTTACCAATAATCAGTTCAGACAGAAAAGGAAGCCATACGCCACATTACTACACCCGGAAGGGATGTTGAAACCCACCGTCCTATATATTAATTCGCTAAAACGTGTGTGACCCCCGAGACATGCGCAGTAGAGACTGGCCGCGGTTGATTCAGAGCTGGATGATGTTTTAGCATCCAGCTTTGTACCAGCCGTAGCGCGGGCAGTCTCCACTGGGCGCGACTGCCCCGCGACCCTGTGGCAGGGGTATTGTGGCCCGTTTAACGGGCTGTTCAACAAGTTATATATAAAGAAACAGCGAAAAAATATAGGTAATGCAGATGTTTTAAGAGACAATGAAACAATAATGGTTTCGAAAATGTATTCTATATAGGAATAGAAACTAAAGTACAGAAAAAACGACGAATTTTAGTGGAGGAACAAAAAAAAAAAAAAGCGATGCGTTGGCCGGGAATCGAACCCGGGTCAACTGCTTGGAAGGCAGCTATGCTCACCACTATACCACCAACGCTTAATAAGTTTGTCGTCAAAATGTTTTTCTATAAATGTAATGTCATATAGTGTAGGCGAAAATTCATTAATATGTATGTGTAAATGTAATGTCAGATTCTGTCTCCATCATTCTTGTGCATGTTAGACTTTGTATGAACTATCCATAAGACTTTTGTTCCTTAACGTTACAGTTTCTTTATGTAGCAAACCGAACCTGGCCTCTCTGTTCGGGGGGTTTACCATTTGTGTGCATCTTGTGGTAAACCTCTTGTGGTCTCCTGTGAAATATGAGAAGGAGAGTCCAGTCAGGTTGGCTTGGGAGTGGATTTGCATATTCCAGCTACCTGGAGGACAGGATGTGCTCTGGCCGGGGACCTGTTGTGTCTGCCAGATCTGGGTCAGTCTGTTAGGTTAGGATGGTCCAGTAAATAGGTTGCAAGGTCTTACATTGATTTTGATCCCAGTGGGTTATAGAAATGACTTGACTCCTGGTTACCAGTGTCAAATACTTGCAGTCCATCAATCACAGATCATTACCCAGGATCACACCCATACTTCCCAAGTGTCCCTCTTTTAGACCCAAATTCCTCTGTCCCTCTTTCACACCCTGATGTCCCTCTTTTTAGGAGATCAGACTGTGTGCTGTGTATATAAGTGTATGACATTGCTCCACAGCAATAAAACTCACATTATTGTTTGTTTAAAGTCAGTATATGTGTTTCTAAATTAGTGTGTGTAAATAAAATATATTGGTCTTGTTATAAGTAATTTATTACATTACACAAGGAGGTGTCAATAAGTTATGAATTTGCCTGAAAATTATCGGTAATGCCCCACCCACCAGCCACGCCCCCAACAACACCCCCTAAAACACAAGTGTCCCTCTTTGGCAATTTGAAATGTTGGGAGGTATGCACACCCATCAGTAGATGATCCATTACCCCAACAATGCATTACCATTTACTTGTCTCAAAGTTCAAATGCACATGTAGGTTCTGAGTGTTCCCTACCACCTCAATGAACATCCCAGAATCCTGGAGGAATGCCTAAGAAGGAACCCAGTGGGGTTTCACCACTGTTTCAAATGCTCCTCAGTCCCCACTCCCTTTGACTCAAATGTTGACTACTTTACTTTTATACATAGCACATGCTCCCTTTGACTCAAATGTGGACTACTTAACTTTTATACATAGCACATACTCCCTTTGGCTCAGAGGTGGACTACTTTATTTTTATACATATCACATACTCCCTTTGACTCAAATGTGGACTACTTTACTTTTATACATAGCACATACTCCCTTTGACTCAAATGTGGACTACTTAACTTTTATACATAGCACATACTCCCTTTGGCTCAAAGGTGGACTACTTTACTTTTATACATAACACCCCACCTTGTCCTTTAAATACCTGTTTACATTTTGTGGCAGTAGTTCATGACACTTGCAAAATATCTGCATAAATAAAACAGACATCTTGTGCTTAGTTCCTTATACTTTGTGAAGCAAAGATATTAAGTAATTTTGTAATGAAGATTTTAAAATACTTCCGCCCGAACAGGGACTTGAACCCTGGACCCTCAGATTAAAAGTCTGATGCTCTACCGACTGAGCTATCCGGGCTTCATGTGCTGGTGTGTTCTACACGTCTATAAAGAATAGTGATAAATTCTTGTTATCGTTCTATAATTATATTAGTTTAGTCTCCATAATCTGGAAATCCAAACGTTGCCTATCACTATACTAGGCTGGTTAACCATAGAAGACTGTTATAATTCTGGAGTTTTGCACTTTAACACACAGCCGTCCCTTAATAAAAACCTAAGGACAGAGTTAAAATCTACTTTAAATCAATGTATTATTTATTGATCCCATATGGTGCAATACGTTTGCTCAGCTTTTGTTTACAGATTTGACCCTAAATGTGAAAACGGATGAGGCGCTGAGTGAGACAAAAGCGTGCTGGGAAATGTAATGTAATCATTTTCCATGTTTGTGAGCAGCACAAAGCCAGACGACTGATTGGAGGATATACTCAGATCCCATTGTGTCAGATAGATCTATAGATTCCTTCCAGAACTGTGTTCTTTAACCCCTTAATATTTACAATCCTGGGAACTAACATTCCCTTAAGGACCACTTTGATGTTCCCGACCTGCCAGTACACGAGACCTGTGACGCGTACCAGCACGCCGTGCTGGGGACCTGTAGCGTTCAATTTCACTCCCTGTTTTTACTTACATAGAAACATAGAATTTGACGGCGAATAAGAACCATTTGGCCCATCTAGTCTGTCCATTTTCCAACTGTAAAAACCTCAAACCTTTTTTGGTCCTTGGTCTTTTCTTATGTCAAGGACAGCCTTATGCCTATCCTGTGCATGCTTAAATTCTGTCACTGTATTAACTTCTACCACTTCCGCTGGTAGGCTATTCCACTTATTTACTACCCTCTCAGTAAAGTAAAACTTTCTTATATTACGTCTAAACCTGTGTCCCTCTAGTTTTAGACTATGGCCTCTTGTCCTAACATTTTTACTCCTTTGAAATGTACTTCTATGCTGCACTTTGTTGAATCTTTCATGTATGCGAATGATTCTATCATATCCCCTCTCTCTCTTCTCTCCTCCAGGCTATACATATACAGATCCTTTAGTATATCCTGATATTTCTTTTCCTATAAACCAGCCACCATTTTAGTAGCCCTTCTCTGAATTTTCTCTATAGTATCTATATCCTTCTGGAGATGGGGTCTCCAGTACTGTACACAATACTGTAGGTGAGGTCTAACTACAGATCTGTAGAGTGGCATGACCACTTCCCTTTTTCTGCTGCTAATGCCCCTAGCTATACAACCCAGCACCCTGCCGACTTAGCCTCTTTTTCCTAATTCACGCATCCCGGGACCGACCATTTGCCTTTGACTCGAAGTTGACGACTTGTATTCGGCAGTTAACTCTATTTGGTCGACCCAAGTTCGGCAACTCGAATTTGATAACTGGCAGTCGACCAGCACATCGATCCTCCATTCACTGGGAGAAGTGTCTCCATCTAGCCTCCTTTAGGAGAGGGGAATCCGGAGTGATGGCTAAGGACAGCCCTGCGTCCTTAGTTTCCATTATAGCGACATTTTAAGTAATTCACCAGGTCACCACAATCAAAATGGCGACATGACAATCTCGCACTGAATGACAGTGTGTCAAATGTTTTTAAATACACCCTACGCGTTATTACAAGAATTATCAAGGGCATTTTAACTCAGATAGGAATGATTGTATGTAAGGTTAGGTACTCGCCTGATATTGGGGAGCCTTGACGTTGGCAGGCGGGCTTAGACATACTTTGGCCAATCTATGCAACGAAGACCCCAAAATTTATTAAAGTGGTATTATATATGCTTTACACAGGGTTCTCATTTGGATAGTTTATATGGAGGAGCGCAGAGTTGTTGTTTTGAGATTGTCATGTTTCCTATTTAATGGACGATACACGGAATTCAAACTGGCCAGTGCAAAAATATATAGACAGTTATCTTGCTGCTGCTGCCCATGCTCAATATAACATTAAAAACCTTTTACTGCAGCATCTGAAGCTTCAAAACCTTTTACTGCAAAATATTCAGCTCTTGTAAAAACTGGAGCACCTCCATGTGCTGCATAAATAATAACAAGCACGATCAAAGGAGCAGTATTATGTATGCAGCACACGTAGGTGCTCTAGCTTTTAAAACATTCTAAGTAAGAGACACTTTTAGCTGGAGCGTGTCCATATGCTGCATACATAATACCTTTCCTTTGATCACGCTCGTTATTATGTATGCAGCACATGGATGCACTCCAGCTTTTACAAAAGCTGCAGCTGTTGCAGTAAAAAGGTTTTGAAACTTTTGGAGCTGCAGATGTTGCAGTGAAAGGTTTATAATGTTATACTGAGCATGGGCAGCAGCAAGATAAATGTCTATCTATATATTTTTGCACTGGCCAGTTTGAATTCCGTGTATGCGGCCATTAAATAGGGGACATGACAATCTTACACTGTCATTAAGTGAGAGATTGTCATGCCGCTATTTTGATCCTGGCGACCTAGTGAATTACTTAAAAGGTGGTACGCTCTTTTGTGTGCGACCTTTCAGAAGTGAACGTTATTAATTAATGCTGGATTTGTATTTGTGATACTGCATGTAATGGGAACAAGGCCATCTGACTGATCCCTGGCTGTTGTTGCTGGGTTTCTCTCGGCTACTGGGGGGATAGCCAGGCCAGTCTTGTGTTGTTGGGATTAACACCTGGTTGCTTATGTTCATATAGTTCAAGAGACTGTTGTCCAATGTGGCAAGGGTCGTTACACGGCACCACTGGGCGCCCTCTCTGTGTTTCATGTTTTCTTTACTGTGGTGTTGGTCCCAGTGGGGTCGATCTTCACCTGGAGATTGTCGATCTGCCTGTAAATTACTTTACTCCTGGTTACGAGATTCATTAACTTGCAGTCCATTAATCATAGTTCAGTCCCTAGGATCACATCTGTTGGCAGATGATCCATTACCCCAACAATGTGTTATCCTTTACTCATCCCAAAGTTCAAATGCACATGAACATAGGGGTTCGGTGTGTCCCCTGCCACCTCAATGGACATCCCAGAATCCTGGGGGTATGTCTGAGAAGGAACCCACTGGGGTTTTAGCACCCTTACAAATGCTCCAGAGTACCGTGGGCCAAACGCAACCTGCTTGACTCGAGGGCGCAATCCTCCTGAGAATTTTAAAAGCTATTTTTATACATTTTTAACTGCAACCGCTCAAAAGTAGATGTCTGTTAAATATCAGTGTTGTCATTGACTTTATCAATAAACAAATCAATATTTTTGAATAGTCTACAGGCTATAATTATTGATTGTTATCAATTAAAAAAACTAGTATGGCTGTCACACTAATGGGTTTCCAAAGATGTGGCCCGCAAGGAAAAAAAAACATGGATGCCTCTTTGCCTCAAAAGTGTGTCATTTTACTTTTATACATAACACCCCACCTTGTCTTGTGAATACCTGTGTAGATTTTGTGGCAGTAGTTTATGACACGTGCAAAATACCTGTGTGAATAAAACATTAAACAGCTTGTGGTATTTCCTTATACTTTGGGTAGCAAGGACATTGGCCCTTTGGGTGCCAGAGTGGTACGGAATGCACTCAAAGGGTTAAGTAATTTTGTCATCCTTGAGTCGATTAAAGAAAAGTTCCGCCCGAACAGGGACTTGAACCCTGGACCCTCAGATTAAAAGTCTGATGCTCTACCGACTGAGCTATCCGGGCTTCATATAGAATTGCTCATTTAACTCTTACTGGACTAGTATGAGACACGCTTTGCCTTTTCATCTTTTACACTAGAATCTTTTAATTTCCAATCAGCCAGCACAGCCTGTCGATAAAAGCGGTTTAGTCCCCAATATCTGGAAATCCAATGCTTGCCTATCACTGTACCAGACTGGTAGAACCACACATGCTAACAGTGTAACACTGGCATAAGGAACGTTGGAGTATTGCACTTAGATGCACAGCCGTCAGTTATTAATAATCTAAGGACAGAGTTAAAATCTACTTTGAAGCAATGTATTGTTTATTGATCCAGTATGATACAACCCGTTTGCTTAGATTTTTTCATATAGAGACAAAGCATGCTGGGAAATGTAGTCTAGCCTACAATTATTCTTTCTGTTTGTGAGGTGCACAAAGACAGAACAATGATGAAACGAACCAATTAGCACAAGGGGGTGGGGTGAAATAAAAGGTACCTTTAGTATAATACGCCTTTTAACCCTTTGAATGCTAGAGAGGTCTCCAATACCGTGTGAAAGATATTGGAGCCATCCTTAGCAATCAAGGGGTTTAAAAAGCATTTAAAGCAGCGGATTTTGGGGAATTTTATTACTCCATTGTGTGGTGCCATGAGCTTGACCCGGTATTAGTTAATATAATGATGAGCAATCCTAGGAGTATAAAGATTCATCTTCCATGTAATATAACCCATTGGGGTCTAGATGGAGCTGCAACACGTTGTGAAGCATTTAGGTTCCTTCTGAATATGAGATCAGACAGTGGAGCAATTCTGGAACTAAACGGCTGGTCAACAACAATGATTAAAAATAAAAAAACATGTCCCAGTGATTTTAATGGTACTCTTAGGAACAATTATTCTAATATTGTGTTACAATTAAAATAATTTCTAATTTCAGATTCTACTGCGTTTTCTTTTCTTTTTCAATGTATGTTATGTGATGTCAGCTACAAGAGCAGAGTGGCGCAGCGGAAGCGTGCTGGGCCCATAACCCAGAGGTCGATGGATCGAAACCATCCTCTGCTATTTTCTTATTTACTGGATATAACACTTATGCTTATAAGGGGATGAATATTGGATTAGAATCTTAAAAAACCATTATAAATGTTTAATCCTGTGATAAGGAAAATCAGAGCTCAGTGAATTAGTATATTGATACAAGACCATTATAACAGTGATAGACTGTGCGATTGATAGCAGCAGTTTATTATTATATTTCACATTGTGTTGGGTACTGATTGGTAAACTGAGGGTTAAAGAGATACAATTATGGCTGTAGAAAATAAGATAAAAAATTGAGTTTATTAGAGGAGTCATGACACACACACATAGGACAACAACTGCAGGCAAATACATTGGTAAAATCTGACACTTGCATACTGCAATAATTGTATTCTAGGATACTAGCAAGTTTGTGCAGATTGACAGGGGTTCCATTTAACCCCTTAACGACCCATGACGTACTGGGACCGTCATGGGTAGATGTGATTCAAGGTCCCATGATGGTCCCGGGATGTCATGGGATAAACTCTCCATTTGCCGCTGCACGGAGCGATGGGAGAGCACGGGCTGGCTGTAAGTAAGCGCTCCAGTACCGGGGCACTTAGTAACAGCCAGTAGCAACATTGTTGCAACATGTGATTCGCTTGATTAACGAATCACATTTTGCAAAAGCTGAATGACAGGGACTGTATTTGTAAATACTGTCCCTGTCACATCTCTCTGCCTCCCTCCATCATAGACACTTCTGAGGTGGAGAGAGACACAGAGAGACATCGTGTTCCATAGTTCCAGAGCTGTTCCAGTGTTAAACAAGTTTAAAAAAAGATACTTTCCCCCATCCCCCTTGTATTTTTTTTTTTAATTTTTTTATATTAAAAAAAACTGATTATTTTGTATATTTAGGTAGTTGTCTCTTTTCCTGCTCGACGTATCCCGGGGCCGACCGTTTACCCTTCGACTATGAGGCTTCGGCTCAAAGTCAATGACTTGTATTCAACAGTTATCTCCGTTCGTTTGACCCGAGGTCGGCAACTCGAATTTGACAACTGGCGGAGTCGACCAGTACATCGATCCTCCATTCATTGGAAGAAGTGTCTCCATCCGGCCGCCTTTAGGAGAGAGTAATCCGGAGTGACAGCTAAGGACAGCCCGGCATCCTTAGTTTCCGTTATACTGGTGGTGAGCGGTGGAATCCTCTCTCCTACTGAAAGATTTGAATTAACATTAGATATTGCAGCTGGTGGAACATGGCCTAGCACTACAAACAGCTGTCCCTGGCCACGCTACAGGATTTGGTGGCACGGCAAAGACGCAGCATCACAGGATTGAAGAAACAGGAGCTGGGTGTGATTCTTAAGGCCATGGACAAAGAAATGGAACGGTTAGTGCGAATCACGGATTTACCTACAGATAACAGTCCTAGTCCTCACTCCAGCTACTCTGAGCACCCGGAACCAGTGCGGCGGCCGGAGTGGGACGTGGACTCAGTCACCAGGAAAGTCAGAAGTTGGCTGCAATTCTACAGGCCCCATCCACCTCAGTAGGTCGTGGATCAGATTATGGGCATAGAGGAGGCGGAATATATGTCTAGAATTGACAGAATCACAAGCGACTGCTCCCAGCCCTGTTAGTGAGACCCAGTCAGACAGGGATGGGTTCGGATGGCAGTTCTCACAGCATGCTTTTGCCCAGTTTGATGATCAAAAAGGGGACATTGATTGATTTTTACAGTTATTTGACAAACTATGCACCTTGCTTCACATTGACCCCCAGGACTAGGTTGCTATCTTGGTTGGCAAACTATCAGGAAGAGCAGCAGAAGCCTACCAAGCAATCCCAGAGTAGGACAATACCAAGTATCCTGAGGTTAAGAAGTGTCTGTTGCAAAGGTATGCAATAACCCCGGATACTTATCTCAGGACTTTTAGAGATAGTAAACTGCAAGATCACAACACTCACGTTGAATGGGCTTATGTGTTTGAGAGAGCTTTCAAGAACTGGATGCAGGGCTGCCAAGCCCAAACATTTGAGGCCTGTTACCAACAGATCTTACTAGAACATTTCTACCTCAACCTCAAGGGTCCCATAAGAGACTGAGTGAGGGATCAGGAACCATCCACTTTTACCCCCTCTCGACTGGGGTCAGGAACCGCCCCAAGACCATGTTCACCACCCCAGCGATTTGGGAACTCAGGTCCAGAATATCACCTATGTCACCAGCAGGGACATATTCAATTATATTGCCCCAATGCTCACACTGGACCATCAGATTACACTGGGCCCCCACTCTTTGGAGTCACAGGCCCGTTTCAATGACCTCAGGCCTGGCAGGCCCACTACCAGGCAGATGAAGGGCCCTGAAGGTACCGCCATGCACGGAGCTCGGAAGAAGACAGCTGGCCTGCCCATCTGGAGGTGTCTGTTCTGACCGAGGAACCAAGCAGTTGGGGTATGTATCTGGAGGTTTCCCTGGTGCACGGAACCGGAGCTGACAACACCATATCCAGACCGTCCACCTGAACGGATACCCCCTCAAAGGACTACGGGACCCAGGAGCCACCATCACTCTGGCTCAGCCCCGCTGCTTGGCCCCTTGCTCCCGCGTCAAGCAAGTTGTAGAAGTGCGTGTAGTGGGCAGCAGGATTTACCAAGTTCCTATGACAAAGGCCCATCTGGAGTGGGAAACGGGCCAGGGATCCAGGATTGTAGGAGTTATGCCTGGATTACCAGCTGACGTGTTGTCGGGCAACGACCTGGGACATTGCTACTGAAGAAAGTCTGGAAGAATGCCAGTTTCTCACCAGAGTGCCGGCTTGACGAACCGGGGTAAGCAACTCAGCTGACCTTCCCAAGCCCACTAGCACTGACCCTCCCATTATGTGGCTACCCCCTGACGAATTCCGCACCACCCTATGGACGATATTACCTTAGAGGGATATAGAAATCGGGCTGACACAGGGGAGACAGGGCCACGGGGTGAACAATTCATCTAGGACAAAGACCTTCTCTATAGGAAGACCCACTCTAGCTGCCTGGGACAAACAGCTAGCCCATGAGATTCCCCTGGCCGGTCATTTGGGAGTCCGCCGCATGGAGTACCGACTGACCAGAGCATTTTTTTGGCCCCACGTATCGAGGGACGTCCGACAATTTTGCCAAACCAGCGACACCTGTCAGCGGGTCAGAAAAAGAGGTGACAGACCATACAGCCATAACCTATAATCAGGGAACACTTCCAAAGAGTGGCTGTTGACATTATAGGCCCCTTGGCCCGGCCCAGCCAGACAGGGAAAAAATATATTCTCACCATAGTGGACATTGCCACCCACTATCCTGAGGATGTGACCCTAGCCAACTTCACGGCAGAAACCGTACCAAATGCCCTAGTCAAGGTGTTCACCGAGTAGGTTTCCCACAGGTGATACTGTCCGACCAGGGCTCTCAATTTATGTCTGAACTGGTAAAGCAGTTATGGAAATCCTGCGGAGTTAAACCTCTGCACACCACAAAGTACCATCCCCAGACCAATGGCCTCTGCGAAAGGTTCAACGGAACCCTGAAGCAGATGTTACAGGCTTTCACTGACTCACAGGGAAAAGTTCACCTTGTTCACCTACAGAGAGGTGCCTCAGGAGTCCACGGGCTTCTCCCCTTTGAGCTGTTGTTCGGGCGGAGGGTCCGGGGGCCCCTGAAACTCCTCCAGGAATATTGGGAGGGCAAATGTGAGTCTGAGGAATCCCCGGCGGTCACGTACGTTGTGAACCTCAGAGAAACGTTAGAAACTCTAATGTCACTTACCTGTAGGGGGCTCTCCACTGGCTGCTTGCCTTCAGCCCGCCCTACATTGCCTATTTAGACTGAGCTTGGGCACCCTTTGGGTGCCCTTTCGTGTTGTCTCTATGCTGTTTGCACCTGCATTGAGTTCCTGTGCTTCCTGGGCCTTGTCGCTGTTCCTGCTAGCCTGTGGTCATCTAGTTCCTGCTTTCTAGCCGCCTGGTTCCTGCATCCGTTCCTGATCCGGTTGGGGTTGCTGTACCTGCTGCTGTTTCCTGCTGCCGTTCCACATCCGGTTGACCGTCCGCAGAGCTGTTCCTCTTCATCCTTGTCTGGGTTCCTGCTTGTATCGTCTACAGAGTGCCTGTCTCCTCCTGTGGTCTTGGCGACATTTTCATTCACTTGCTGGTTTCCCAGTACGCGGGTACTGGTTTGCTCCACCATAACCGGCTGCTGTTGCACCGGTAGTGTCTTGGGTTATTTCTGTACGCTTGTACTGGTTTGCTCCACTATAACCGGCTGCTGATGCACCGGTAGAGTGATTGTTTATTCTGGTACACAGGTACTGGTTCGCTCCACTATAACCGGCTGCTGAGGCACCGGTAGAGTCATTGGTTATTCCGGTACGTGGGTACTGGTTCACTCCACTGTAACCGGCTGCTGTTGCACCGGTAGAGTCTTGGGTTATTCCAGTACGCGTGTACTGGTTCGCTCCACTATAACCAGCTGCTGATGCACCGGCAGAGTCATTGGTTATTCCTGTACGTGGGTACTGGTTCGCTCCACCGTTACCGGCTGCTGATGCACCGGTAGAGTCATTGGTTATTCCTGTATACGGGTACTGGTTTGCTCCACCGTAACCGGCTGCTGATGCACCGGTAGAGTCATTGGTTATTCCTGTATGCGGGTGCTGGTTCGCTCCACCGTAACCAGCTGCTGATGCACCGGTAGAGTCTTTGGTTATTCCGGTACGCTGGTACTGGTTCACTCCACTATAACCGGCTGCTGAGGTACCGGTAGAGTCATTGGTTATTCCGGTACGCAGGTACTGGTACGCTCCACATTATCGGAGGCTGTTCAGTCCTAGACAGCCCCACAGATTGAGGGTTTCCACCAGTACGCGGGTACTGGTTCGCTCCTAGTATAACCGGTAGCTAGTTGCATTATTCTGTCAGCACCGGTTGTGACTGAGGTACGCTGCTCGTATTTATCCATTCATGTATGACTGGCAGTCTATTCCATTCTGTATATCCTATGGGCCTTGCTTGTCATCTTAGGTGACTGGTCGCTCCACCTAGCCAGTCACCATGGCCACCAGTGCTGCCATCCTAATCAGCAGTCTAGGCTGCCTTGCCCGGTATTGGTAAGGCCTGTAGAACCTAGTCATCTTTATTTATCATTGGGTTGCCTTACCCGGTATTGGCAAGGCCGGTAAAGCCTCATTACTTGCAGTCTCAGACCCTTGGCTGCCTTGCCCGGTATATTGGCAAGGCTGGTAGAGCCTTCTCTTCATTGCACTAGTCCCAGGCTGCCCTGCCCGGTATATTGGTAAGGCCGGTTACCATCTTATGCCACCTAAGGTTGCCTTACCCGGTATTGGCAGGGCAGGTAGAGCCTGTATCTCATTCCATCTACCAGTACTATGCAACTATGTAATTTTGCTATATATCTATATATATATTGTATGTGTATGCTACCCAATAGGGTTTTCTTTAACTTTTCAATAAAGTTGTGTTTTTACTTAACTCTGTGTCTGAGAGTCATAACAAACCGTGACATGGGGTTAGCCCGCCAGCATCTTCAGGCTGCCCAAACTCGTCAGAAGCATTACTTTGACAGGCAGGTTAAAAACAAAGAGTTCAGTCCTAGTCAGTAGGTTGTAGCCCTGCGACCCATTAAAGCCAACAAATTACAGACTGCCTGGGAAGGCCCCTATGAAGTAGTAGACAGACAAGGTGAGACCACTTATGTAATCACCCTGGGGGCTAGGCAGCAGGACCAGTGGACCTGCCACATTTATGCCCTAAAGGTCTACCACCAAAGACAGGAAGAGACCCTGGCCATCTGCACCCTGGCAGGAGAGGAACCAGAGGACCAGGACATTCCTGATCTGCTGGACAACATCCACAACCTCGAACCCCTACACACACTCCAGCTAGGCCCCCATCTGACCCCTACCCAACAAACTTAGGTTCAGGAAATCATCAGAAAGTGGCCCACATTGTTCTTCCCGCTGCCCGGCCGTACTTCTCTCACCCAACACAAGGTAGAGACCCCAGGACAGATGGCCCTCTGGTTGCCCGCCTACCGGGTTCTAGAGGCAGTGAAAAAGGACATGCAGAAGGAAATCCAGGACATGCTAGACCTAGGGGTCACTGAGAAGTCTGTGAGTCCTTGGGCCTCTCTGGTAGTCCTAGTCCCCAAGAAAGATGGCACCACTTGATTTTGTGTCGACTACCGGAGGCTCAATGACCTATCACTGACTCCTACCCCATGCCCAGGGTGGACGGACTGCTCGACAGACTCGCTGGAGCTGGCATTGTCTCTACCCTTGACCTTAGTCGGGGGTACTGGAAGAGACCCTTGGACCCTGAGGCGGTGGAAAAATCAGCCTTCATCACCCCTTATGGCCTGTACCAATTTAAGGTCATGCCATTCGGGATGAAGAATGCCCCGGCCACCTTTCAGAGGCTACTGGACAAGCTGTTGGCAGGAGCGCTCCAGTTTTTAAAACATTCTAAGTAAGAGACACTTTTAGCTGGAGCGCCTCCTTATGCTGCATGCATAATACTTTTCCTTTGATCACGTTCCTTATTATGTATGTAGCACACGGAGGCGCTCCAGCTTTTACAAAAGCTGCAGATGTTGCAGTAAAAGGTTTTGAAGCTTTTGGAGCTGCAGATGTTGCAGTGAAAGGTTTATAATGTTATACTGAGCATGGGCAGCAGCAAGATAACTGTCTATCTATATATTTTTGCACTGGCCAGTTTGAATTCCGTGTATGCTGCCATTAAATAGGTGACATGACAATCTTGCACTGTCATTCAGTGCCAGATTGTCATGTCGCTATTTTGATCCTAGCAACCAAGTGAATTACTTAAAAGGTTGCACACTCTTTTGTGTGCGACCTTTCAAAAGTGAACCTTATTACTTAATGCTGGATTTGTATTAGTGATACTGCATGTAATGGGAACAAGGCCATCCGACTGATCCCTGGGCATCATTGCTGGGTTTCTCTCTCTCTGTGGTGCGGCTACTGGAGGGATAGCCGGGCCAGTCTTGTGTAGTTGGGATTAACATCTGGTTGCTTATGTTCATATAGCTCAGGAAAGTGTTGTCCAACATGCCAAGGGTCATTACACTGCACCACTGGGCACCCTCTCTGTGTTACATATTTTCTTTACTGTGGTCTTGGTCCCAGTGGGGTCGATCTTCACCTGGAGATTGTCGAACTGGCTGTAAATTACTTTACTCCTGGTTACGAGATTCATTAACTTGCAGTCCATTAATCATAGTTCAGTCCCTAAGATCACATCTGTTGGCAGATGATCCATTACCCCAACAATGTGTTATCCTTTACTCATCCCAAAGCTCAAATGCACATGAACATAGGCAGGGCCGGCCCTAACATGGGTCCCGGTGGGGCCATGGACCCAGGCGGCACTTTGGCTGGGGCGGCAATTTGCCGGCCAAGGTATGTTATTTTGCATGCCAGCCAGCCGCAAGGTCTGTGTCCCATGTCACTCGGTGCTCCTGCCATCAGCCTCCTGCATGCCTGCTGTGAGTGTGGCTCAGTCTGTCAGGGCTGGGCTGCCTGTACACAGTGACAAGTCAGTCTGAGTTTCACACTGTCTGCGGCCGCCCCGGCGTCAGTGACACATGTGTGTGCCCCTATTAGCAGAGCCGGATCATGGGCAAGGCACACTAGGCTAAATTTTTAATATTGTGATTGGCATGATGGTCAGCCAATCACAGCAAGCAAACATGATGTTGCGGAGACTGTGCTCTGCATTTGATTTATGCTATGTCACTGTCTTCTATGCATCCAGAGTAAAGTGGCAGTAGCAGCAGGTAGTAACCAGTCTGTGGGAAGAGATAGGTCTAGAAAGGACTCTGTATGTGGAGCCTGGAAGCAGTGCATGCAAAGGGTTAAAATGCAGAGGTCTGCTCCGGCAGTTCATCCCTTCACTAGTACGGAGATAAGTAGTTTTTTTTTTAACTCGCATTCCAATTGAAGCGCAGACTGACTGGAGTCAGCAGCACGGAGGGTTGGTAATGATTCTGTCCCCCGGACCACATTTTAGCAGTTCTGGTCATACAAAAAACACAATCCTTTCTTTGACCCCTACTGACATATCTTTCACTGCTTCTAGTGCCGATTCCTGTAGTCTGTGTGTGAATTATAACAACAGACGTGCAGTCTGATCACCTCTCAGAGCCTATTTCTGGTTCCAGTTGTGATTGCACTACAACTCTGTTTTTGAAATACACACAGTAGTACAGAAATCAACATAAGCAGCAGGTCAAGATCTGTCAATAGACTAGAGGTGACTTGTATACAGTGAAGATTGTGCTTTCCTTAAGACAGAGAGTGCTAAGGTCTGGGGAGGAAATCCTCATCAGCCCTATCTATGTGCCCTCCATGCTGCTCTCACAAGGCTGAATTCTGATCTGCCAGTCATGAAAAAACATTTTTCATAGTGAGAGTGAAGGGGTGCACTGCTGTCTCTCTAAACTTCTTTAACCCTGAGCGCCAGAGCCCATTGGATACCTCTCAGACACACAAGGGGTGTAATATTTAACCTCTCGGGTGCTTAGGGTTGCCACCTTTTCTTCAAAAAAATACCGGCCATGGCATTCTCTCCATAGACTTAACATTGGACAGAAGCCAATTTTTTACCGGCCTGCCGGTAAAATACCGGCTGGGTGGCAACCCTACGGGTGCTAGAGAGGTCTACAATCCAACACCTCTAGCATCCAAGGGCTTGTGTAATTTCAGGACATTGGTATACATTACTTTAGAAGACATAATCCCTGCCACTCTTGATTTAATGGCTTGTCTCTTTATCCCCCTTTTCTCTCAAATCCTTCCTCTTATCTTTCTCCATCTTGTTCCATTATTTTCTTTACCTCCTAGCTTTTCTCCCCATGGCTGTTTCAATCTCTGTGTATTTCAGTTTCACCCCTCATTCACCCTTGCCCCTCTTTTAATACCATTTCATCTGGAGTGGGTCATTATGCCATCTTGTCCTTTCTATTTCTTTTTTTCTTAGACACTGCTGGAAATAATTGTCCCCTTATAAATAGGGTATAATTCTCCTTAAAAAAAATTGTCTCAATTTGTTTAAAAGGACATCCCTTGGAAGATGTCCTTGATAAAGCAGTCAGGTGTACCTATATAATTTCTGTTACAGAGGGAAGTACCTAGGTAGGAGTCCATCCTACAGCAGTCAGACGTATCTATATAATTACTGTGTGTAACAGAAGGACTTACCTAGGTAGGAGTCCATCATACAACAGTCAGACGTATCTATATAATTACTGTGTGTAACAGAAGGACTTACCTAGGTAGGAATCCATGATACAGCAGTCAGATGTATCTATATAATTGCTGTCTGTAACAGAAGGATTACTTAGACAGGAGAAATCTCATGGAGGAGGGTCAGGTGTGTGCTGGGGGAGAACCTGTCGCAGGTGCAAGAGACTTGGCACTAGGAAGACATATACTTGTTTTTTGGTGGGAGAGGAACAGTCTGGGAAGAGGAAAGGTACATACCAGGAGTGTTACCGGCGCTATTTGCCCAAGATAAGAGTGGTGAACTCTGGTCTGCGGAGTATCTCTCAGTTGCTGTCATGAGACTACAGTATCTGTATGGCGTTCCTATTGGACTGGATGTGAACACCTTGTCTTTCCCTCAGAGTGTAGCAAAACAAAGTTATTTTGCCGTGTATGCCACAGTTAACAGTGAACTGCGGAATACCAGGCAATATACTTTGTTTTGACACACTACGAGGAAAGGATAAGGTGCTGTGAACTGAGGCATACCCAGCAATATATTTTTCCCTCACTTTGTGTCCCGCGATTGGAGGTTAGGTTCTCTCGTGGGTGTGAGGTCTGCGTGTTTTAATGGGTGCATTTCGGGGGCGGGGGCAGCATTTCATCCTTGGACCCAGGCAGCACCATGTCTTGGGCCGGCCCTGAACATAGGGGTTCGGAGTGGTCCCTGCCATCTCAATGGACATCCCAGAATCCTGGGGGTATGCCTGAGAAGGAACCCACTGGGGTATTAGTACCCTTACAAATGCTCCAGAGTACCGTGGGCCAAACGTGACCTACTTGACTCGAGGGTGCAATCCTTCCGAGAATTTTAAAAGCTATTTTTATACCTTTTTAACTAGCACAGTTCAAAAGCAGATGTTTGTTAAATACCAGTGTTATCATCACTTTATCAATAAACAAATCAATATTTTTGAATAGTCTTCAGGCTATAATTATCTATTGTTATCAATTAAAAAAATAGTATAGCCCTCACACTAATAGGGTTTCATGATGTGGCCCTCAAGGAAAAAAACTTGGATGCCCCTTTGCCTCAAAAGTGGGTAATTTTGCTGTTATCATAACACCCCACCTTGTCTTGTGAATACCTGTGTAGATTTTGTGGTAGTAGCTTATGACACGTGCAAAACACTTGTGTAAATAAAACATTAAACAGCTTATGGTAATTCCTTATACGTTGGGTAGTGATTTTGTCATCCTTGAGTTAATTAAAGAAAAGCTCCGCCCGAACAGGGACTTGAACCCTGGACCCTCAGATTAAAAGTCTGATGCTCTACCGACTGAGCTATCCGGGCTTCATAAAGATTTGCTCATTTAACTCTTACTGGACTAGTATGAGACACGCTTTGCCGTTTCATCTTTTACACTAGAATCTTTTAATTTCCAATCAGCCAGCACAGCCTGTCGATAATAGCGGTTTAGTCCCCAATATCTGGAAATCCAATGCTTGCCTATCACTGTACCAGACTGGTAGAACCACACATGCTAACAGTGTAACACTGGCATAAGGAACGTTGGAGTATTGCACTTAGATGCACAGCCGTCAGTTATTAATAATCTAAGGACAGAGTTAAAATCTACTTTGAAGCAATGTATTGTTTATTGATCCAGTATGATACAACCCGTTTGCTTAGATTTTTCATATAGATTTTGCCGGAAAACGGCTGAGGCCCTGAGGGAGACAAAGCATGCTGGGAAATGTAGTCTAGCCTACAATTATTCTTTCTGTTTGTGAGGTGCACAAAGACAGAACAATGATGAAACGAACCAATTAGCACAAGGGGGTGGGGTGAAATAAAAGGTACCTTTAGTATAATACGCCTTTTAACCCTTTGAATGCTAGAGAGGTCTCCAATACCGTGTGAAAGATATTGGAGCCATCCTTAGCAATCAAGGGGTTTAAAAAGCATTTAAAGCAGCGGATTTTGGGGAATTTTATTACTCCATTGTGT
Source organism: Rhinophrynus dorsalis (assembly GCA_037306005.1). NCBI lineage: Eukaryota > Metazoa > Chordata > Amphibia > Anura > Rhinophrynidae > Rhinophrynus > Rhinophrynus dorsalis. Next base: position 507,089,610 of record CM074721.1, read on the forward strand.
GGTGCCATGAGCTTGACCCGGTATTAGTTAATATAATGATGAGCAATCCTAGGAGTATAAAGATTCATCTTCCATGTAATATAACCCATTGGGGTCTAGATGGAGCTGCAACACGTTGTGAAGCATTTAGGTTCCTTCTGAATATGAGATCAGACAGTGGAGCAATTCTGGAACTAAACGGCTGGTCAACAACAATGATTAAAAATAAAAAAACATGTCCCAGTGATTTTAATGGTACTCTTAGGAACAATTATTCTAATATTGTGTTACAATTAAAATAATTTCTAATTTCAGAGTCTACTGCGTTTTCTTTTCTTTTTCAATGTATGTTATGTGATGTCAGCTACAAGAGCAGAGTGGCGCAGCGGAAGCGTGCTGGGCCCATAACCCAGAGGTCGATGGATCGAAACCATCCTCTGCTATTTTCTTATTTACTGGATATAACACTTTTGCTTATAAGGGGATGAATATTGGATTAGAATCTTACAAAACCATTATAAATGTTTAATCCTGTGATAAAGAACATCAGAGCTCAGTGAATTAGTATATTGTTACAAGACCATTATAACAGTGATAGACTGTGTGATTGATAGCAGCAGTTTATTATTATATTTCACATTGTGATGGGTACATTGTATACTGATTGGTAACCTGAGGGTTAAGGAGATACAATTATTCCTGTAGAAAAAAAGATAAAAAATTGAGTTTATTAGAGGAGTCAGGACACACAAACATAGAACAACAACTGCAGACAAATTCGTTGGTAAAATCTGACACTTGCATACTGCAATAATTGTATTCTAGGATACTAGCAAATATGTACAGATTGACAGGGGTTCCATTTAACCCCTTAATGTCCCATGACGTACCGTGACCGTCATGGGTAGATGTGACTCAAGGTCCCATGATGGTCCCGGGACATCATGGATTAAATTCTCCCATCGCCGCTGCATGGAGCGATGGGAGAGCGCGGGCTGGCTGTAACTAAGCTCTCCGGTACTGGGGCACTTAGTAACAGCCAGTAGCAACATTGTTGCAACATGTGATTCGCTTGATTAGCGAATCACATTTTGCAAACGCTGAATGACAGGGACTGTATTTGTAAATACTGTCCCTGTCACATCTCTCTGCCTCCCTCCATCTTAAAGATTTTAAACCCAAAATTAACCCCTTGATCACTGTCACTGCAGTGATCAATAAAATCCACCCCCTCTGATCAATTTAAAAGCTTTTGCTGATCTGTGGTACTTCCCCCATTCCCTTGTATTTGGTGTTCCAGAGCCAGTGTTGCTGTTGCTGAGTTCCTGTGTTCCTGATTTCCGGTGTACAGATTTGGCCTGTTCTGATGATTCTCCCGTGTTCCTGCTCCATGATCTGACCTGGCCTGGCTGACGTTCCTACTCGTTGCTGATCTGGCTTGTCTGAGAATCTCCTCCGTGATCTGACCCGGCCTGGCTGACGTTCCTGCTGCTGTTGTCGCTTGGGCGACATTCTGATTCCTGCTGTGTTCGCGTCTGATTGGATCGAGACTGTGTCCATTAACTCCTGCTGAGCCGTGTCTCTTGAGCTGAGTTGCCAGTTACGCTTGCAGAGCTGTACTACTAAGCTGAGTCTCCGGTTACGCTTGCAGAGCTGTACTACTAAGCTGCGTCTCCATTTACGCTTGCAGAGCTGTACTACCCAAAGCTGAGTCTTCCTTGGCACTTGCAGGGCGATACCGTTATACGCTGAGCCTCCGATTATACTTGCTGTGCTATATATCCAACCGGGTGCTGTTGTTAGCTCTTGCAGAGCCGTTATACTCCGCTGCTCCTGCTGAGCCGGCTGCGTTGGGGCCTTGGTAGACGGCTGCTCATATTGTCATCCAAAGCAGAGTAGTCGGTATCCGGTTACGTGCTTGTGAGGCGCTATTGGCTCTAGCACTTTCTGCACCGGTGGTTCCCGTTATACGCCCGGTGGGGCTATTGGCTCAAGCAATCGCTGTACGGTTGGTCTCCTTATACGCCCATGGGGGCTAGCGAGTCACGCTCTTGCAGTGCAAAGTGTCTCTGTCATACGCCCGTGGGGGCTATTTGGCTCAAGCTATCACTGTACGGTTGGTCTCTATTACACGCCCGTGGGGGCTAGCGATTCACGCTCTTGCAGCATCAGTAGTCTCCATTATACGCCCGTGGGGGCTAGCGGCTCAAGCTTCTGCATTGCAAGTTGTCTCCGTTATACGCCGGTGGGGGCTATCCGCTAACTGCTCTGCAGCGTTCTGTCTCAGTCTCCGCATTACCCAAGCAGCTAACAACATCAGTGGACTTAAGGTGTTGTGCAATCTAGCACCTATTGCTGCCTCTTATTCACCTTGGGTGTGCCAAACACCACAACAGAGACTGACGATTCCTATGTATTTAACTATTGATTGCCAGTCATTATTCTGAGCCTGTCCTGTGACAGTATATGTATTATTTGTACTCCTGTATACTGGTCCTGTCAAGGCCTCTGTGTCTATCTCTTGCTATAAACTGTGTGGCCTATTGAGGGCGACCTTGTTCGTTATTTTTTATTTTAATAAAACTGTGTTTTATTCAAACCTGCTGTCTGAGTGTCTGAAAACCGTTACAGTTTTAGCAGATCGTAGCACTGCTCCATTCACCGGAGATGAGGTACCAGTGGAGGTTTGTATATCCCAGGCAACAGAGGATTATCCCACCGCTTGCCACCAAATGTGATGTTAGTCCTGGTACTAGAGGTCAGTACCACCGTCACTTCTCTGCTTCTGCTGCACTAACATCCCAATCTCCATCATTCGTTCAGCATAACCCCTCCAAGAACCAGACAGGACCAGTTTGGAGGGTAAGACTTAGAACAGTTTATTGATCAACTCTTTGGACTTATATACACCATTAAATGAAGAACCAGACAAAGCATACAAAAGACTGATACATATAGCAAATACACAGTACAAAGGGTCAGACATGATTAAGTTATCTAGACAAAGGATGTAATAATGGATAAACACTGGGACAAAAGGTTGAGGGGCTCGAATACACATTTCTAAACAATGGCCAGGGGGTTGAAGCATCTTTGAATATTCAGCTTCAACCCCTGGCCAATCCAGTGCCTAGAATCTGCTGACCAATCCTGTCCGAGCTTGTCATGGCCACCTCGGCCAATCAGACGCTTTGGGCGGGCAGCTGACTGACCAATCCGAGGGGCACCTACTTTTTCCCATGTTGTGTCAGTGGCGGCCCTTTGACTCAGATGGGCCAGTCAGGGGGTGGCCAACTGCTAACATCCAGGCGGCTTAGTATAGTCCGGATGAACGGCGCTGTGCTAGTGAATTCCACTCTTTTAACAGGGAAAACGTATATTTACAGGATGTGGGATGTTTCCCAGTCCTGTTTCCTGTTGCAAAATCCGGCACACAAACCCTTAGAAACCCCGGCACAGTTAACATCGCCACAGTTTCGTCACAGTGGCCTGTGTGGCCATTGAGAAGGAGTGCCTGACTCTAGTATGGGCGCTAAAGAAATTCCAGCCTTACCTCTATGGATGGGAATTTGTGGTTATTACAGATCATAACCCGCTGGTGTGGTTGAACCGGGTTTCTGGAGACAATGCGGGGTTGCTCAGCTGGAGCTTTGCACTACAACCCTTCAATTTTACCATCCGCTACCGGTCAGGGAAGGATAACTGGAACGCGGATGGACTCTCTCGACAAGAGGATGTATTACTTTCCCCATGGCACCCTCCTCTCTTTCAGCCAAGGTACTGATATACCTTGGCTTACAGACCAAAAAGGGAGAAAAATGTAACAGTATCACGGTGCCCGTGATTGGTGCTATCCAGTGTCTATCACCTGCAGGGGGATCCCATTGGCTGCCTGCTGTCAGCTCGCCTCACATTGCCTTTTTAAACTCAGTCCGGGCACCCTTTGGTTGCCCTTTCGTTTTGTCTCTGACAGTACCTTTTCTGTCCTGCCTGCCATGCTGATTGGGCCTGAGTTCCTAAGTTCCTGAGTTCCAGAGTACCAGAGTTCCAGAATTCCAGTGTTCCAGTGTTTCAGAGTTCCTGAGTTCCTGAGTCTACCTGTTCCTGTGTACCTGCCTGCTTGTCGTTCCAGTCGGTTCCGGTTGTTCTCCGCGGTTGCTGATGTTCCGGTCACCTTTCAGTTCAGCGGTGCTCGTTCCGGTTGACCCTCTGCCTGGTCCCCTAACTGCCCAGACTATGATTTTACTCTCTTTTGCAGAGCTGCTTGGTGATAAAATGTTCAAAGTTCCCCATAGTCTGAAATAATGGGCTGAAAGTCTGAATGCCCAGCAATGGTTTCCAGTAACGGACTGTGTCCCATTACACAAATAATAAATAAATGACCAATAGCCATATGGATACCCCAAGAGACCAATGGGAATAATTACACAATATGACTTATATCCCATTCCAAATTAATCCCCTGGGGATAACGGGTATGCAAATGAAAAATCTAGAATGCTTCCTGTAACGGACCATAGGCCGTTACTGGGAAACTTTGCTATGGTCTAGACAAAACACCATCTCTCAGAAAAGACTGAGTTCACTTGGCCAGCGAGAGCCGGCAAAAGTAATACAGGCCACCATAAATTCAAGCACTGGTTGGCTCCTGATTGGCCAGCCCAAGTTAAAGGGCCTCCATTGACTTTTCATAGGAAAAGTAGGCATCTCTCGGATTGGCCACAGGCATTAAGTGACTAAACTATATGCCGCTGGATTGTCAACGAATGCAATACATCTGACAACCAGCGTTGTCTCCCTATCTTGTTACCGTAAAGACTCGACAACATGTCGAGCATTGTGTTGGGTGGAAAAATAGACAGCTGCCTGATTGGCCAAAGCCCTGGGTGATGAGTTTAAAGGATCCCCATAGAGTTAACAAGGGGGAAAGTAGGCCGTCCAGGGATTGGTCAGTTAACCGCCCGCCCAAAGGTTCTGATTGGCCGAGCCGGTCATAACACTCTAAGCCAAGATTGGTTAGCTAGTTCCAGGCTCCGGATTGGCCAGGGTTTGAAGCAGAATATTCAAAGATGCTTCCAACCCCTGGCCTTTGTGTGTAAATGTGCATTCAAGCCCCTCAGCTCTTTGTCTTATTGTGTACACTTCATCAGCCCCTTTGTCTAAATAATGTGATCATGTCTGGACCTTTGTATTATGTATGTATCCTTTGTCACTACTTTTTGTGTCCTTTGTTCAGTTTGCTGTCTTGATGTAATTTACCATGTATAAAAGAGCTGAAGATGTTGAATAAAGTGTGTCACTCTTGGAATCTGAACTGCGCCCTGTGTCTCTGTCACTGGATGGTATCAAGGGTCTCCTTTTGACCCCCATCCTAGGAGGGAATGTTGGAAGAATGACCTCCTCCGGTGTGCCTCTCTCCCCTCTCTCGAACTCAGCCAGACAGCGTGCCTCGAACCGGAGCACTCATGGGAGCCCTGCTCGAACCTGCAGAGGGCGCTAGATGGCCGTCGAATGTGGGCCTATCGAAGGGCACCGTCCCAAGGCTTCGTACGTCGACCCGGAACTGCAGGATACACAAGGGTCACCGGGACCATCAAACATCGAATACCGCACTCCACCCGGGTAACTTCAGCCATTGTTCGACTACGCCGTGCCGGTCACTGGATACCCACAGGGAAAAGAGTGATTTCAGCTTTCTGTGGCCCGCCTGTGATGGAAGTCAAAGTGCACTCGTTAGACCATCCAAATGACGAGACACACACTTCGGAGTTCCAAGCAGTAACACCCTTTATTGCCAACTCTCTGGTCTTTTATACACAACTTATAACAATAGAACAATGGAACAGTAAACATTGCACACGGCCCTCAGTGACAAAAACCCACTTAACATAGCATGGCTCCACTTTCAGCCAATAGGAATTGGAGAGACCAAAACCCACTAAACCCGACTGGTCAACTAGTTTGACCAATGGAGGCAAAGTCCTTGGGCGTTGGCACAGTCCCATCTTGCAAGTGACCACTAGTAACGTCACTCGACCCTCCGGCCAATCTCATGGCCGCCTACCCAGACCCTTCAATGGAATGAATGTTTGTACAACACGGTGGCCTTGATCACCTCCATGATGGCGGCCCTGCTCCTATAGTTCCAAATTGAGCAAAATAGTCCGACATCGACTAACAGTAAACTAGCGAGTCCATCGAACCGTTCGCCTTCCAATACCAGTCAACCAGTCCCTATCAGTATACTGGGGCAGGCTCCCATATGTAAATTAACCCCTCCATAGGGTGCCCGGTGGCCAAGTGAGTCAATGTACAAAAGGTTCCTTCGAACTTTCCCAGTAACGGCCTATGGCCTGTTACAGAGGCCTCACTCTCTACAGCCCGGAGTTCCAGCCTGCGACTCATCGATGAGACCGGAGCCTCGTCGAACATTCCTTAACTCGCATCCTTCGATGTAGAGTCAATGACATTGGGGATTCGACGACTCTGCGAGTCGACAACAAGTCTGTCCATTTGCTCAACCGGTGCATCCGACGGCGCCAGACTGGCGTCAAGAGGGAGAAACCCGGGAACGATGGCGGAAGGCGACTCTGTCCCTTCTAGCTTCCATTACACTGGCGGTGAGCGGTGGGATCTTCTCCTTCTTTCATCGGTTGCATCAAGTGAGACATGGCAGACAAAGCAATACTACCGTAGGCCCTGTATCATGGTGCTCTGTACTCCTGGTTGCGGGCTGCAACATTATTACTTTCTTGGTTGAATGTCGCACTTCTTATTGGCCAGTGTAATTAACTCCACCCAGGGCCAACCCTTTATATATCCTGTCATGTCTGTAGATTGGCACCCTTTTGTGGTGTACCTGTTATTGTGCTAGTTCCTGATGCTGCTTGTTTTTGTATGACCTGGCCTGCCTGACTACGTTCCTGTGTTCCTGATTCGCTTGATTCCGTTACTGACTGGACTGGCTGACTACCCGATACGTTGCTGACTGATCCTGGCTGAGAACCCGCTATGTTGCTGACTGATCCTGGCTGAGAACCCGCTCCGTTGCTGCCTGACCTGGCTGTATCCAATCTGCTGCTATCTGCTCTGGCTGTGCTGCACTTCCCATTTCATTGCCAACTGTTGGGCTGAGCACTCGCGGCTTCAGCCATTCATTCTAGTAACTACCGCCTCTGGCGGATCTTGGGCTATTATTAGTTTGGCCGTGTTACTCACTTATCTGACGTGTCCATATACCACTCCTTAGCTGGGCTCACTCCCAGTGGGGAGTTACAGGCTGTAACGGACCCTAGGCCGTTACTATGGAAGTTCACTTGTTCCACCAAAAAGACTGAATTCACGGGTAGAACGGAGCCGTAGGCTGGCTGCTATGCGGGCAACCTGTACAGAAAAACCCCATAGACTTTACATGGGAAAGTAGGCGTCTTCCTGATTGGCCAGTCCGAGTTAAAGGGCCTTCATTGACTTTGCATGGGAAAGTAGGCGCCCCTCGGATGGGTCGATTGGTTGCCCGCCTACCGGATCTGATTGGCTAATGGGGAGTTAAAGGGCTACCATTGAAATAGAATGAGGAAAAGTAGGCCCTGTTCTGATTGCCTGAGGGGGAGTTAAAGGGACTCCATTGCCATAACATGGAGGAATGTCGGCGGCCACCGGATTGGCCAATTGAACTGGTAGCTCGCTAGCTCATTGGCTGGCTGTAAGAAGCAGCCAAAGTGCAGAGGCTCCACAGAGTCTGGGCTTCCATTGTTCTCATGTTTACCCCTGCCCCTTATCCATGAAGTTCAGCCCTTTGTGACATTGTGTGCCCATTGTTGCTAAATTTAATCATGTTAATTTAATTATAGAATGTTTTGTGCCCTTTTGTTAACTGTTTGACTTGATGCAATTAACTCTGCTTAAAAGAGCTGAATTCAGCCAAAATAAAGTGTGTTCAGTTTTGGAACCTGACTGGCGTGCTGTGTCGTTCGTTTGGGGGTGGTATCAAGGGTCTTCTTTTGACCCCCATCATGGGATAGCTGGAGCGGAGCACCGGAGACATCACCCTTCCCTGGCGGCCCCTGCAAGAGAGAGACCCGGCATAGCAGGCTAAGTCAATCTGAGGACTTAGGATCCTGTTACACAGGCTGTCACTGGGCACTTACCATCTGTGAACTTTGCAGTCCTAGGTCTCCCTGGGTCCAGTTCACTTCGCTCCAGCCTTCACCATCGATGTTGCCGTTTTGCTCAAGAGCCAGCTGTAGGTGGGTGTATTGCTTTGGTACTCTGTACCTGGGCACAGTGGCCTTGCGTGTTGGTTGCCTTGCCTCCATATTCACCCCTAGCACTCTAGGGTCTCTGCTACTAGTAGCTGTGCCTTGGACCTCCCTGTGCTCTTCTGTACTGTGGTCCTCACCGCCAGCTTCTGCTGTTGTGCCTCCGATTTACCCTAGCATTCTAGGGTCCTAGATGCCAGTCGAGAGCTAGAGAATCCTAGCATTCTAGGGTTCTAGTTGCCAGTCGAGAGCTTGGGACTCCTAGCGTTCTAGGGTCTGTGTTGCCGGTCGAGAACCTTGAGGCTCCTAGCGTTCTAGGGGTCCTCCTGCCAGTGTTTGTGGTGTTTGCCTCATGGTTACCCTAGTGTCCTAGGGGTCCTGTTGCCAGTATCCGTTGGTCTCGGGCCTACCTTATTCCCTAGTGCGTAATGGGGACCCTAGGTTCTGTGTCTCCTAAGCAGGTTGTTGCCTTCTATCACCCTAGCTCGCTAGGGAACCTGCCATCCGTTATTCTCACTCTATCATCAGGCACCATCCTAACATTGTGTGCTGTACTAACTTATTCTGAGCCCTGTGTGGGGTATTATGTTTGCTGTTTGTTCTTTATTTTCAATAAAGATCTTTTAACCTTACAAGTCTTGTCTGAGTGTTCATCAAAAATCATGACACCCTGGGCATATACAACATCCAGTGCGAGTATATCGGTTATCAGTGGGAGACCAATTTAGACGATCTGGTCGACGAGTTCTACAGAGAGATAACAGTATGCATCAAAGAGGAACTCCGAGTCCGGGATGGATACTGGGAGCTGGTCAAGTACCTGAACCAGGAGTATGCAGAGGTTATGATCGACTTTTTCCCATATGACTTGCGACTGGACAGCCAAGGACTTGTGTGGGCGGCCTTTCATGAGGATGCCAATTTCTGCCATGCTGACTACAGTCTGTAACGGAAGCCAAGAAGGGACCGCGTCGCCTTCCACTGTCGTTCCCGGGTCTCTCCTTCTCGACGCCGGACTGGCGCTGTCGGATGCACCAGTCGAGCAGATAAACAGTCTGGCGGTCGACTCAAAGTGGCGTTGAACCCCGGAGTAGCCGACACTACATCTAAGGATGTGGATCAAAGAGGAGTCAATGGGCTCTCGAACAGTCGACCTTCGCAGAGTCGGAACACCGGGCAGTAGAGAGTGAGGCCTCTACTCTCGGGCTACGTTAAACAGGTAAAGTGTAGCAGGAACAAAGGTAGCAGTCGCCAAGCAGATTTGAGCACTCTGTAGCTCAAATCGAAGGTTCGCAGGAACTGGAAGAAGCAGGGAAGAGTCCACGTTGCCGTCTGACAGAATCCGAAGTTGGGTAGCAGGATACTGGCAGCAGACGGTCGAACGATGCAGGAACCTGGGCTCAGATGGGAGTCAGAGTGACCGCTTTAATACCATAAGAATACACAAGACTCCAGGACTCTTGTTCACTCCAAAACATATCTCACATTGAAGCGTATGGGGAAACCAGATACAATAGAGTGATCCAATGACAATACATTAGACAAAGGCCAGCAACAGATGGTCTTAACAGATACAATAACTCAGACATGATTACATTTCAGATACAAAAGGGTTTGATGAACAAAGACTTGAGGGCTTGAACTAATTACCACACGTCAGGGGGTCTGACTGCAGTTCACAATGGCTTAATTTAAACACAGCAGGGGGTCTAGCTACAGTACACATAGTCAAATGATTGTAGTGGCTGCAATACACATCTTAGGGACAGTGGCCCAAGGTTGGAGCCTTTGTTTGACTACTTTGAATGCCCTGCTCCAACCTTGACCAATCCCTGAGCTGTCTAAGGTTCCCCAGCTAAGGCTATGGAAGATATTTGGATGCCTACTCCAGGGTTTCGAGTGACCCAGCTTTCCCCTCTTGCCCCCGCCGGCGAAGTTTGATCCAGTGGCGCTGATCGCACACACCGCCGGTACCCGTCAACTGGTAGTCGGTGAGTGTGTAAACCATGGACCACAACAATACATTAAACATAGACCATTCGACAGTACATGAACCAAAGTCTATGAACATAATTCTTTTCTCTAAGGTAATGGCTGGCCAGTTCGTACGACAGGGCACAACACAGTCCAAACAGTGCAAAATGTCCACAGTCTTTGGCTAAACAATCAGAGGGCCAGACAAGGGCTCAAGTAACGGGTAGGATCTGTTACACAGTCGTTACTGGGAGATCCGTGAGAAAAGAGAGGCCATGTTTGGGAAATACTTCCCTCGGGATCTCGAAGAAAACCTAAACATTCTAGTAGAGGAAGACTGGAACTTGGAGCGTATGTACATGGGATGGCTACAAGGAGCCCAAGACATCCTAAGGGAGGAAGAAGACTGGGGGGGAAACGCATATGAGGAGGACTTCAGTGACTTTGAGGACCTGGTGTAACGGTTTGTATGACACTCAGACACAGTAGGTTAGAATAAAACACAGTTTTATTAAAAGACACAATGAAAATACCTTTGGTGGGCTATAGCGTATCACAGCGGAATAGACAGGTATAATAGAGGACATTGACATATGCCTACACAGGCCCAGTATAATAATAAGCGAGATAATACATATACTGTCAAGGTCAGGCATTGTCACGGTTAGTTAAGACTCTCAGACTTAAGGTTTAGGTAAAAACATAACTTTATTGAAAAGTTAAGGCAATCCCATACGGCTATCATACACATACAAACAATACAAATAAGCAAATGACCATATGAATAGGTTCTACCGGCCTTGCCAATAATACCGGGCAAGGCAACCCAGGCGACTAGACGAAATAGCGGTAGCAGGCTCTACCGGCCTTGCCAATACCGGGTAAGGCAATCGTGAGATGGTAACGTACCGGTTCTACCAGCCTTACCAATACCGGGCAAGGCAGCCTGAGGGAATACTGTGAGTAGGCTATACCGGCCCTGCCAATACCGGGTAAGGCAACCTAAAGGATGGCAACATGAATAGGTTCTACCGGCCTTACCAATACCGGGCAGGGCAGCCCAAGAGAGGAGACCTTCCTGGAACCAACTGACTGTCAGGTAACAATGACAGTAGGATGGAAGAGGCAGCAACTAGGAGAAGCGGTCTCGCTCAAGCAGAAGTCTCATGCCAGAGAACTACAAGACAACTGCAAGGGACTGGACAGCAACTCGGACCTCACAGTACCTGACTACAGTCAGGGAGCAAACCAGCATCTGCACGCTGGGACCAACTGACAGGAATGTGAACCGCAAGGCGTACTGGAGTAAACCAACAGGAGTAATGGTACAAGGTTAATGGAGTAAACCAGCGTCCGCACGCTGGGACCAACAGTAGTATGAGCCACCAGGTTGAATGGAGTAAACCAGTGTCCGCACGCTGGAACCAACAGTGTAAAGGCCACAAGGTTTAATGGAGTAAACCAGCGTCCGCACGCTGGAACCAACAATAGTATAAGCCACCAGGTTTAATGGAGTAAACCAGCGTCCGCACCCTGGAACCAACAATAATATAAGCCACCAGGTTTAACGGAGTAAACCAGCGTCTGCACGCTGGAACCAACAGTAATATAAGCCACCAGGTATAATGGAGCAAACCAGCGTCCGCACGCTGGAACCAACAGTAGTATAAGCCACCAGGTATAATGGAGCAAACCAGCGTCCGCACGCTGGAACCAACAGTAGTATAATCCACCAGGTTAAATGGAGTAAACCAGAGTCTGCACGCTGGAACCAACAGTAATATAGGCCACCAGGTTTAATGGAGTAAACCAGCGTCCGCACGCTGGAGCCTACAGTAGGAATATCGCCGGTGCGAAATGAGAGCAATGTCGCCTCAGCGACTGCAGACAGGGAACCACTGAGACCAGGCAGAGGATCAACCGGAACGAGCACCGCTGATCTGACAGGCGACCGGAACATCAGCAACCACGGAGAACAACCGGAACCGACTGGAACGACAAGCAGACAGGTACACAGGAACAGGTAGACTCAGGAACTCAGGAACTCTGAAACACTGGAACACTGGAACTCTGGAACTCTGGTACTCTGGAACTCAGGAACTCAGGCCCAATAAGCATGGAAGGCAGGACAGAAAAGATACTGTCAGAGACACCACGAAAGGGCAACAAAAGGGTGCCCGGACTGAGTTTAAAAAGGCAATGTGAGGCGAGCTGACAGCAGGCAGCCAATGGGAGCCCCCTGCAGATGATAGACACTGGATAGCACCAATCACGGGCACCATGATAGTACCCCCTTTCAAAGACCCCCTCTCCTAGAATAGGGTCTGGGTTTCTGAGGGTACTTGGCATGAAAAATCCGCAGTAACCTGGGTGCATGAAGGTCCTTACTATCCACCCAAGACCGATCCTCAGGACCATAACCTTTCCAATGCACCAAGTACTGTACCTTTCCTCTAAGCCTACGGGAGTCAATGATACTCTGTACCTCGTATTCCTCCTGCCCCTCAACCTCAATGGGCCCTGGCATCACAGGTGTAGTAGTGTAACGGTTACATACAAGAGGCTTAAGGAGAGACACATGGAATACATTATGAATGCACATGGATGCGGGTAAGTCCAAAGCATAGGAAACAGGATTAATTTTGCGAATAATTCTGTAAGGACCAATAAACCGAGGTGCCAACTTATTAGATGGGACTTGGAGCTTCAGATTCTTAGAAGACAGCCATACTCTATCCCCAACTTGGAAGGAAACCGCTGGAAGCCTCCTGCGATTAGCATGGCCCTGATGGCGCTGAAATGACTGGCCCAGTGCCCTCTGAACTTGTGCCCATGTGGAACGGAGTTGCTCGATATGCTCATCCAGAGCTGGAATCTGCTGTGTCTGAAAAGAATCCGGGAGCAGACAGGGTTGTAAACCAAAATTAATCAGAAACGGAGAGCTCCCGGAAGAAGAATTGACTGCACAGTTCCTGGTGAACTCTGCCCAAGGCAACAAGTCGGCCCAATTGTCATGATGGTCAGTCACGAAACAGCGCAGAAACTGTTCCAAACCTTGATTGGCACGTTCAGCGGCCCCATTAGTCTGGAGATGATATGCAGAGGAGAAGGATAGCTGTATGCCCATCTGTTCGCAAAATGCCCTCCAGAATCTGGACACAAACTGGCTCCCCCTGTCGGACACCAGTACCCTGGGTACTCCATGCAACCGAAACACCTCTCTAGCAAACACCATTGCCAGTTCTTTAGCCGAAGGAAGGCCACGGAGAGGTACGAAGTGAGCCATTTTAGAAAACCTGTCTACCACCATCAATATGAAGGAATACCCTCTAGACCTGGGCAATTCTCCCATAAAATCGATAGAAACATGAGACCAAGGGCGTTCACCATTAGGCACCGGCTGAAGCAAGCCCACCGGGAGATGTCTAGGGGTTTTAGCACGAGCACAGGTGGCACAGGAATTAGTAAAATCGGCACAATCTGGTCTCATAGAAGGCCACCAGAATAACTGAGAGAGGGACCATAACAATTGGTCTCTACCAATATGTCCTGCAGCCTTAGAGGAATGGTAGGTTTCAAGTAATCGAGTACGGAATGGTTCAGCGACAAAACATTTGCCCACAGGAGTTTCATGGGGAGCGGAGGCCTGGGAAGCCAAGATCTCTTCCCCTAGTGGTGAAGTGATACTAGTACATATGGTAGCCAATATTCGATCAGGTTGGATGATAGGTGCTGGTGCTTCTTCTCTGTCAACTTAAGCCTCAAATTGTCTTGACAGAGCATCAGCCCTAACATTCTTTGATCCCGGCAAGTATGATACAATGAAATTGAATCGAGATAGGAATAATGCCCATCTGGCCTGGCGAGAGGACAATCTCTTGGCCTCAGAGAGATAAGTCAGATTCTTATGATCAGTCAGAATTAAAACGGTATTTTTTGTGCCTTCAAGTAAATGACGCCATTCCTTGAGAGCAAGGATAATGGCCAGTAATTCTCTATCACCAATCTCATAATGGCTTTGGGCTCCGGTCAGTTTTTTAGAAAAGAACCCACAGGGTCTGAGTGTTCCACCTTCGACTTGTCGTTGAGAAAGTACTGCCCCAACCTCAGTATCTGAGGCGTCAACCTCTAAGGTGAACGGGAGTAATGGATTGGGGTGGGATAACACAGGAGCATTAGCAAAGGCTACTTTCAGTTTTTCAAAGGCCTCCTCCGCAGCCACCGGCCAGAGAGATGGGTTAGCGCCCTTATGCGTGAGGTGAGACAGGGGTTTAACGATGGAAGAGAAATTCTTAATAAACTTCCTATAATAATTGGTGAAACCCAGAAATCGTTGGATAGCTTTCAGACTCTTAGGTTTAGGCCACTGTAAGACTGCTGTCAATTTTTCCTTGTCCATGGCAATACCGTCTTTGCCAATTATAAACCCCAGAAACGGAACACTGGTTTTGTGGAACTCACATTTCTCCACTTTACAGAATAATTTATTTTTGCATAATCGCCGCAATACTTCAGACACATCCTTAATGTGTTGTGACAAGTCTATGGAGTGGATAAGTATATTGTCAAGGTAGACTACGACACATGACTGTAACATATCTCTAAGAACGTCATTAATCAGTTCTTGAAATACTGCGGGAGCATTACAAAGACCAAATGGCATGACTAGGTATTCATAATGCCCAGATCTCGTGTTGAAGGCAGTTTTCCACTCATCACCGGCTCTGATACGTATCAAATTGTAAGCTGCCCGTAGGTCCAATTTGGTGAAAATAGAGGAACCCTTAAGTCTATCAAAAAGCTCAGTGATGAGTGGTGTCGGGTAAGCATTCTTTGCCATCAACTTATTTAACCCACGGTAGTCAATGCATGGTCGCAATTCGCCATTTTTCTTCTTAACAAAGAAGAACCCGGCCCCAGCCGGAGAGGTAGATTTCCTTATGATCCCTCTATTAAGGGCATCAGAAATGTATTCTTCCATAGCTTGGTTCTCCTCACAAGACAATGGGTATGTGCGTCCCCTAGGTGGCACCGCTCCAGGAATTAATTCGATACGACAATCATATGGTCTGTGCTGAGGTAAGGTGCCAGCCTCTCCCTTACTGAAAACATCGCTAAACTGCTGGTAGACGTCAGGTAGTGAAGGGGAGGTGCACAAGACCTTAACAGGATGGGTGACGCACTTATCCATACAGAACTGAGACCAAGCAGAAATCTCACATTTTTGCCAATTGAATTGTGGATTATGCAACTGTAACCAAGGAAAACCCAATATCATGGCATGGTGAGGTGAGTTAATTAATTGAAACTGCTGCTCTTCCTTGTGGAGAGCCCCAATAGTCATGGACAATGGCATAGTTTCAAAAGTAACCTGAGCGGGTTCCAGGGGTCTGCCATCTATCGCTTCAATAGCAAGAGGGGTTTCTCTCTCAATGTGTGGCACCCCATGCAATTCAGCAAAGGTATTATCCATAAAATACCCAGCTGCACCAGAATCAACCAGGGCCAAAACCTCCACTGAGCATTGTGCACACGATAATACCACCTGTATGGTGGGTTTAAGTGCGCCAATCACTTGGGATGATTGGACACCACCTAGGGCCTGTCCCCCAAGGTACCCTAGGTGTGTTCGTTTCCCGGACGTACCGGACAAGATCTTAACAGGTGCCCATTTTTACCGCAGTACAAACACAATCCTTGTTTCCTGCGATACATTCTTTCCTCCTTGGTTAGCCTAGTGAAACCCACTTGCATAGGTTCACCTGGTTCCTGTACTGGTTCACTAGGTTTAGATACCAAGGGAGGGGTGGGTGGGCAAAATATGCTACTAGACCCATTATTTCTTGACCGTATTCTAAGATCTCTGGCGGTTAATCTCTCATGTATTCTGGAGTCAATTAGAATAACATATTCAATATAATCATCTAGGTCAGTAGGCAAATCTCTTGCTCCAATCTCATCTTTAATCTTGTCACTCAAGCCTTGAGCAAATGCTGCCAACAGAGCCTCGTTATTCCATCCTACCTCTGCTGCGGAATTCAATGGCATAATCGCCCACCGTGCGCCTGCCCTGTTGTATCTCCATAAGACATTTAGCAGCAGAGGTGGTTCTACCAGGAGGCTCGAATACTCTCCGAAAGGATTGCACAAATTCACAGAAACTCTTAGTGCAAGGTTTAGCATTTTCCCACAGTGGGTTAGCCCAAGCCAGTGCTCTACCAGTCAGCAGGGATATCATGAACCCAACCTTGCTGCGGTCATTAGGAAATGCGTGTGCCGTCAATTCCATAAATATTTCAAGCTGATTGATGAACCCTCTGCAAAGCTGAGGGTCACCCTCATACCTTAGTGGCAATGGTGCAGAAGCCGTTAACCCTTTGACTGCGGCCCCTGAGGGCCTAGTATCATTCTCCGGTGTCTGATTTGGCGAGACCACCGGGCTGGAACTGGACTTATCAGCAAGTACCGTGCATTCAAGAATAGTTTGGATAGCAACTGCCAACTGATCCAAACGTTGCTCATGCATATCCATCCTCCAATGGATATTCTGTGTATTACCGTCACTCTTAGTGTCTGAGGTCATGGCCCTTTCGTACTCTCACGGTTAGTTAAGACTCTCAGACTTAAGGTTTAGGTAAAAACATAACTTTATTGAAAATTAAGGCAATCCCATAGGGCTATCATACACATACAAACAATACAAATAAGCAAATGACCATATGAATAGGTTCTACCGTCCTTGCCAATAATACTGGGCAAGGCAACCCAGGCGACTAGACGAAATAGCAGTAGCATACTCTACTGGCCTTGCCAATACCAGGTAAGGCAATCGTGAGATGGTAACGTACCGGTTCTAACGGCCTTACCAATACCGGGCAAGGCAGCCTGAGGGAATACTGTGAGTAGGCTCTACCGGCCCTGCCAATACCGGGTAAGGCAACCTAAAGGATGGCAAAGTGAATAGGTTCTACCGGCCTTACCAATACCGAGCAGGGCAGCCCAAGAGAGGAGACCTTCCTGGAACCAACTGACTGTCAGGTGACAATGACAGTAGGATGGAAGAGGCAGCAACTAGGATAAGCGGTCTCGCTCAAGCAGAAGTCTCATGCCAGAGAACTACAAGACAACTGCAAGGGACTGGACAGCAACTCGGACCTCACAGTACCTGACTACAGTCAGGGAGCAAACCAGCGTCCGCATGCTGGGACCAACTGACAGGAATGTGAACTGCAAGGCGTACTGGAGTAAACCAACAGGAGTAATGGTACAAGGTTAATGGTGTAAACCAGCGTCCGCACGCTGGGACCAACAGTAGTATGAGCCACCAGGTTTAATGGAGTAAACCAGCGTCCCCACGCTGGGACCAACAGTAGTATGAGCCACCAGGTTGAATGGAGTAAACCAGCATCCGCACGCTGGAACCAACAGTGTAAAGGCCACAAGGTTTAATGGAGTAAACCAGCGTCCGCACGCTGGAACCAACAATAGTATAAGCCACCAGGTTTAATGGAGTAAACCAGCGTCCGCACGCTGGAACCAACAGTAATATAAGCCACCAGGTTTAACGGAGTAAACCAGCGTCCGCACGCTGGAACCAACAATAGTATAAGCCACCAGGTTTAACGTAGTAAACCAGCGTCTGCACGCTGGAACAAACCGTAATATAAGCCACCAGGTTAAATGGAGTAAACCAGCGTCTGCACGCTGGAACCAACAGTAATATAGGCCACCAGGTTTAATGGAGTAAACCAGCGTCCGCACGCTGGAGCCTACAGTAGGAATATCTCCAGTGCGAAATGAGAGCAATGTCGCCTCAGCGACTGCAGACAGGGAACCACTGAGACCAGGCAGAGGATCAACCGGAACGAGCACTGCTGAACTGACAGGCGACCGGAACATCAGCAACCATGGAGAACAACCGGAACCGACTGGAATGACAAGCAGGCAGGTACACAGGAACAGGTAGACTCAGGAACTCAGGAACTCTGAAACACTGGAACACTGGAACTCTAGAACTCTGGAACTCTGGTACTCTGGAACTCAGGAACTCAGGCCCAATCAGCATGGCAGGCAGGACAGAAAAGATACTGTCAGAGACACCACGAAAGGGCAACAAAAGGGTGCCCAGACTGAGTTTAAAAAGGCAGTGTGAGGCGGGCTGACAGCAGGCAGCCAATGGGAGCCCCCTGCAGGTGATAGACACTGGATAGCACCAATCACGTGTTCAGTAACGCCCAGTATGATGGAATAACAGTGATCAGGAGATGGAGGTGCTAGAGTGGAGACAAGCACTCCCCCTGCTGTAGCAGTAATGAAGGCCACACAATACTCTGCAAGAGCTGTATGAAATAGAGCCACAAGCACCCTGCCGGTGCAGTCACGGAGGCTACGATATTCTGCAAGAGCTGAATAGGAATGAGCCAATGGCACCTGACCGGTGCCAGTACTCTGCAAGAGCTGAATCGAAAAGAGCCAATGGCACCCGGTAGGTGCAGTAGCGGAGGCAACAGTACTCTGCAAGAGCTGAACGGAAACGCAACCACGATCACACTGCCGGAGCAGTAACGGAGGCAAAAGTAGCTCTGCAAGAGTTAACGGAAGGCTCAGCAGTAACGGAGGCAACAGTAGCTCTGCAAGAGTTAACGGAAGGCTCAGCAGTAATGAAGGCAACAGTAGCTCTGCAAGAGTTAACGGAAGGCTCAGCAGTAACGGAGGCAACAGTAGCTCTGCAAGAGTTAATGGAAGGCTTAGCAATAACGGAGGCAACAGTGGCTCTGCAAGAGTTAACGGAGGGTTCAGCAGCAACGTAGGCAACAGTAACTCTGCAAGAGCTAACGCGATGCTCAGCGGAATGTATACTGCCGGAGCAGTAATGGAGACCACGGTGAAACACTGACTGGTAGACCCAGACTAGGCGGAAGTAATAATGTTGCCCAGCGACACGATGAGCAGGAACTGGAGAGCTGGGCCGGATCAAGGAGCAGAAACGTCAGACAAGCCGGGTCAGGTCACGGAGCAGGAACATCAGCCAGGCCGGGTCAGATCACGGAGCAGGAACGTCAGACAAGCCGGGTCGGGTCACGGAGCAGGAACGTCAGCCAGGCCGGGTCGGATCACGGAGCAGGAACCAGAAGCAGAGTAGTCAAACAGGCCAAGTCGGTACACGGGAACACAGCAAGTCAAGTAAGCACTGGTACATGAACACCATGAAAGGGCACCAGACAGGTGCCAGAGGCCCAGTATAAAACGGCCATACTGGGTGGGCCAAATCAAGCTCAGCCAATAGGAGCGCAACACGCAGAGACTGACAGGAAAAAGCACGGGCACCGTGATACCTGGATTGTGTTACCCCTGTTCACTCTGCACTGGTGAGTAGGAATCAGCTTCTCATCAGTGAACCTTGCTTTGCCCCTACATCAGGTAGTCCTCCCTGTCCTCCCTGATTAACCTTTTGCCCTGGAGTGTGTTACCCCAGACCTGAGGAGTGGGAATTTGCTCCTCCTCAGCCCCAATAATGCCCCTGCATCAGGGGGTGGGACAACCGTCCTACCTGATCGGCATGTTGGCCCTTTCCCTGCTTTTCCTGCCAAGGTGAGTGAGACGAAGGTCCACACCAGTAGCAACTTTCTTCCTGAACTGGTGGGTGGGAGACACCCATCAGCCCCTGTGAACCCCCTACTGTGGTGAGTGGGAGAGAGCTCACCAGCAGACCCAAGAGTATTGGCCCTTCGATGTTGAATACTGACCTGGAGAAGGGGAAAAATGTGCTCTCCAGATGCAGGGATACTATTGCCAGGAGGATTGGGAATGCATTCATCCTCAAGAAGGAAAATGGCCCTGAAGTGCATGGCCTTGGAGAAGAGGACCCCAGCAGACCGAAGGGAGACAGTGCTGTTGACCCTCTTGTTGTCCCTGTGGACTGTGAACTGGTGGGTGGGACTGAGCCCACTGGTGGCCCTGTGCCTTTGGATATGGTGAGTGGGTCCCAGGTCCTCACCGGTATTCAGTGTGTTGGGCCTGGCAGCAATGGCCCCAGCAGGCTGCATGGATACAGCGCTGCTGCCTCAAGGAACCCTGAACTGGGGGATGGAAGTTAGTCCACCAGCCCCTATGTGACCCCTGGCCTGGTGAGTGGGAGCGAGCCCACCAGGCCCTGTGAAATCCTGGCTGTGATGAGTGGGACACCAGTCCTCATAAGCAGCCCAAAGTCTGTTGCCCCTTTTCCGGATACCCCAGCCTTGGTGAGTGGGACCACGGTCCTCACCAGGGATTCCCTTGTTTCCCCTGGATCTTTTGACCCCAGCCTGGTGGGTGGGAATTCGTTCCTTACCAGGGCAAGTGATGGCCCTGACTCAGGGAGTGGGACCACGGTGCTCCCTGCTGGGCATATTGTCCCGTTGTTTGATGCCCCTACCCTGGTGAGTGGGACCCCGGTCCTCACCAAGAACCCTTTGATGGCCCTGGCCCCTACTGACCCCAGCCTGGTGGGTGGGAATTCATTCCCCATCAGGTCAACTGTTGATCCAGCCACAGGGAGTGGGATCACCATCCTTCCTAGGGGTTTTGTGATTTGCCCCAGTGTGTCTGGTTGCCCGGGACCGGTGAGTGGGAGAGAGCTCCTCACCAGTCCTCCGGATGCCCCTGCCCTGGGAAGTATGACCACCACCATTCCCAGTAGCCCTCAGAACCTTGTCCCAGCCCAGGAGAGTGGGAGCAGCATCCTCTCCTGCCACAGTGGGGTACTTGTTGAAGCAAAAGGGGGAGATGTGCCTATTTCCCCACAATTTGATCCCCAGCCCAGTGAGAGCAAAGAGAACCCAGTTGCCAGTAGGACCCCTCCGTATGGACTGCGTCTGGGTCTAGAGGCACTGGCCCCAGACCCAGGAGGGTCTACCCCAAGTGCTGCTTGGATCATAGAACCACAAAGGCCTCCTGTAACGGATCCTACCCGTTACTGAGCCCTTGTCTGGACCACAAACTACTTACTTAAAAACTATGGACCTTGTTGCCCTGCATGGATGTAGCTGTGGGCTCTGGCATACGAACTGGCCAGCTATTGCCAGGAACAAAGACTTATAGTTAAGAACATTGGTTTGTGTATTAAGTTTTCAAATATTGTATGTGTTTAATTGTACTTGTCCAATTTGAAGGTTTGTGCAATCACCAACTACCAGGTATGCAAATATCTTCCTTAGCTTAACCTGGGAAATGGTAGGCAGACCAGTGATTGATCAAAGTTGGGGCAGGGCAGTCAAAATAGTCAATCAAAGGCTCCAACCTTGGGCCACTGTCCCTAGGATGTGGATTATAGCAACTCCAGCCATTCACCATGTTGACCCCCTGCCATGTGGTAATTAGTTCACGCCCTCAAGTCTTTGTTCAATCAAACCCCTGTGTATCTGAAATGTAACCCTGTCTGAGTCATTGTATCTATTAAGACCAGCTGTTGCTGGCTTTTGTCTGATTTAATCATGTTTCCTATTGTATCAGTTTCCCCATGTGATCCAATGCACTGTACTGTATATAAATATCTGTAGTTTGTGTCAATAAAGTGAGTTCTGTTTTGGAGTGAACAAGGAGTCCAGGAGTCTTGTATTGCTTATGGTCTAAAGTATCCACTCTGATACCCATCTGCGCCAAGTATCCTGAATCGCCGACCGCCTGCTGCCAGTTTCCTGCGACCTAACTTCGTGGACTGTCAGGCGGCGATGTGGACTCTTCCCTGCTTCCCTGTTTCCAGCGATCCTGCGGCTGTTTCCAGTGACTGTCCATACTTCAACTGGTGCATCCGACGGTGCTTATCTGCGTCAAGAAGGAGAGACCCAGGAACGACGGTGGAAGGCGACGCGGTCCCTTCCCAGATCCGTTACACCTCCCAACCTGGTGTTAGCCAGGACTATGAACTACCAATTTTCCTGGCCCAGGACAAAGGGCCCAACGGTTATTTCTGGCCCAGGACCAAGGCCTCAGGACTTTTACTTAGCTCCAGACAAGGGGTTCAAACCAGCATGGCTCTCCCAGAGTCCCAAGCCAGCATTTAATCAAGCAACCTCTGGCTTGGTACAAAAAAGGGGGAGAAATGTAACGGCTCCTACACCGTTACTGGAGCCCTTGTCTGGGCATCAGGCTTACCAGCCCATTATACAAAGAACTGTGGACATTTATAGGCCAAAAAAGACTAACAACCATAGACAGCTGGCTTGCTTCCAAGGGAATGGGCAGTTAAGGGTTAATTATTTGAGTTTGGGCAAATTTAGTGTGACCAGACGGAGTAATTTAGAACTATAACATTTGAAATATTGATCACTGTTTTGTACATTGTGTGACATTTGGTAATAGTGTGTGTGTGGGGTTATACTGTGAATCCTGCAAAGGGGATGGCAGGGGGGAACCATAGTGCAGAGTGGGCTGTTAAGTCCATCACTCTGGCTTGTATAAAGAATAATCCATGTGCTAAGGAATGTTTGGAATGTGAATTGACTCCTTCTGTGCTTCATTGACCAGTCAGGGGAAGTTATTATGGACCAGTTAAAATGTCACTTTTTCAAGCACTAATTTGTATTCTTATCTTGATATGAGTGTCTGCAAGTGTATATAAGCAATGTGTTTTATCAATAAAGGCTGTTCTGTTCTACCCTCCTTAATACAAGTCTCAGCTGTATTTCTGGAGGGTACTTGGGCTAGGGATTCTCACCTTAGCCACTGCAGAAGCGAATTCACTTTCCTCGCCGGTCTACTGGCATAGGACCTCTGGAAACCCCACCTAGGATTCTGCAGCTAAATTCACTAGCTCTGCCAGTCTGCTAGGGGGTAGCATCCAGGTGTTCCTGCCTGACTATCCAGGACCTCCAGACACCAGGAAGTAGCAGGGATCCAGCCAGCCGTGGAAGAGGGGCAGCAGCAGTGGCGGTTCAGGAACTGACAACCCCAAAAGGGTCCGGTAAATCCTGGTACCGTCACAGTTACTTCCAATGTGTATTCTAGCCACTCAAGCCAGTGTATTGTGAACTGTATTGAGACCCCCTGCCGTGTGTTAATTCATTCACGCCCCTCAAGTCTTTGTGTCCATTGCCTGAGTTCATCAACCCTTATGTATTAGTAATGTAATCATGTCTGTGCCATTGTAATTGCTTGGACCATTTGCTGTTGGTTCTTTGTCTTGTATGTTGTGATTATATTATCCTTGTGACTTACCTGTTATATCCTGTGCGCTCATGTATTGCAATGTAGTGTCTGTGTAAAAATATGTGTGGTTTGGGTGAATAAAGAGTGAACAAGGAGTCCTGGAGTCTTGTATTGCTTATGGTTTAAAGTGTCCACTCTGATACCCATCTGCACCAAGTATCCTGAATCATCGACCACCTGCTGCCAGCTTCCTGCGACCCGACTTCGTATGCTGTCAGGTGGTGACGTGGACTCCATCTTCTCCTTCCTGTGGTTCCAGTGACTATTCGACGCAAGCTTACAGCGTGCTCGAATCCACTTGAAATCTTCTTTCTGCAACACTTTTCCTGTTATTCATAGACCGGGAGTAGAGGCCTCACTCTCTATGGCCCGGAGTTCCAGCCTGCGACTCGTCGAGACAGGAGCCTCGTCAAACACTCCTCGACTTTCATCCTGCGACGTGGAGTCGACGACAGCAGGGATTTGATAACTCTGAGATTCAACAACATGTCCGTTCATTTGCTGGACAGTGCATCCAACAGAGCCAGACCGGTGTCAAGAGGGAGACCCCTGCTGGATCTCCAACAATCTTTTGGCAGCAGAGGCGGCTCTCCCAGGGATTTTGAATACTCTCCGAAATGCTCTCAGGAACTCATTAAAGTTCTTAGTGCATGGTTCCCACAAGGGGTTTGCCCACGCCAGTGCTCTGCCCGTTAGCAAAGAAAGCATCAGCCCGACCTTACTTCGGTCACTGGGAAAGGCTTGAGGAGTTAACTCTAGGAAAATCTCCAACTGGTTTATGAACCCTCTGCACAGGGCAGGTTCACCATCGTATCGGAGCGGTAAGGGAGCCGTAGCAGTTAACCCTCTATTCGAGTTTGCTTGCGTCACCAATTGGGCACACGGTGTCGTGACTGGGGGGACCACCGAGGCCTGTACTGGTTTATCTAAATGAGCGGTACGCTCTAGTAAGGTTTGCATGGCCAGCGCCATCTGGTCCATGCGTTGCTCGTGAATATCCATCCTCCAATGGATGCTTTGTGTATTACCATCACCTGTACCGTCTGAGGACATGGCCCTTTCGTACTGTAATGGTTTTCAGTACACTCAGAGACAGGCAATTTGGTAAAACACAGTTTTATTGAATTAGCAAAACAAAGTAACCCTCGCGGGTCAAGTAATAGTACAAACAGAACTGACACAGGACAGGTTACTAAATTACAATAGCCCACACGGGTCCAGTATACATATATCACAAGTAGTAAATATACTGACACAGGTCGGGGAACAGTTCGTGTGATTCAGTGAGACACAAATGGTTAATGCTATTAGGCCAGGAGACTGGGAGGCCCTAATAGCGAGGCCCAGGAAGCACTCAAATGCTGATAAGTGCAAAAATAGCGACTAGCCCAGGAAGGCTGAGCGAGGCCCTGGAGGGAACACAGACTATAGTAGTACTGCAACCGGAGGAACAACGGAACGCCCTGTTGATACACAAACTGCGACCCACAGTAACGGTACCGGACAATTATGTTGAAACGCCAGGCTTGATGGCAACTGCCGGGTGACAGAGCCGACTGAGGCACCCAAGACACCAACCTCGATTATGGTGAATTGACAAGCCAGCGTATATAGTGCCAAAAGTAAAGCTCCTACCCGGGTGAGTACCGGAAGGCCCTGGTAAAGGGTGCTTGGCTTGTTTAAAGACAAAACAGGAGTGGAGACTAACTGAGGCACCCGGGAGACCAACCTCAGTGACAACTGATAACAAGCCAAGCGTATAGGGTGCAACGAGCTGAGCGTAAACCCTGGGTATGGAGTAAGGAGGCAGCAAGGCACTAATGGGTCACAGTCACAGAACGGTAATGCAGTATACGAGGCAACCAACTGGGCTAGTACGCTCAAGGCAGAGCACAGTAGTAGCTCACTACCGGACATGGCAGTACAACGGACTGGAGGCACAGGAGCAGGAACGGAAGCCACTACAGTCAAAGCACGGACAGGAATGTCAGCCAGGCCGGGTCGGTACACGGAGCAGGAACGTCAGCCAGGCCAAGTCGATTCACGGAGCAGGAACGTCAGCCAGGCCGGGTTGGTAAACAGAGCAGGATCAGAGAGAGAGTAGTCAGGCAGTCCGGGTCATACACTGGAAATCACGCGATAACGGCAGCAAGCACAAAGCAACGGGAACACCATGAAAGGGCCCTGTATGAGTGATAGAGCACAGTACTTAAAGGCTACCACTGGGTGGAGCCATAACACTTAGCCAATAAGAAAGCATCAGGAATCTTGTGTCAAAATGTCGCCAAAATACACGGGCACTGTGATAGTTGTACTGTATAAAACATGTGCTGTTATTCAATAAAGTGAGTTATGTTTGGAGTGAACCAGAGTCCTGGAGTCTTGTGTTCCTATGGTTTTAAAGTGGCCACTCTGCCAACCATCTGAGCCCAGGTTCCTGTATCGTTCGTCCGTCTGCTGCCAGTATCCCGCTACTGAACTTCGGATCCTGTCAGGTGGCAACATGGACTCTGCCTTGCTTTTTCCTGTTCCAGTTACAACCTTCGAGTCGAGCAAACGGCTTGGCAACTGCTACGTTGGTTCCTGCAACACTTTCCCTGTTCTGGTTCTCCGAAGGTCGATGGTTCGAGAGCCAGTGACCCCTCCACGATCCGCATCCTTCAAGGTAGAGTCGGGTATCCCGGGGTTCGACTCCAGTTTGAGTCGACCACCGGACCGGTTATCTGCTCGACCGGTGCATCAGTATCACGGTGCCCGTGATTGGTGCTGTTCAGTGTCAGTCACTTGCTGAGTATCATGATTGGCTGTCTGTGATTAGCCCTCCTCACACAGCCTTTTTAAACCCAGGCTGAGCACTTCCAGGTTGCCCTTTCGTGGTGTTTCTGACTCCACTCTGCCTGACCTGCTTGTCAGGCTTCTGGGCCTGTTCCTGCTGTTCCTGCTTTACTAGCTGATCCTGTGTTCCTGTGTTCCAGTGTTCCAGTGTTCCTGTATGCTAGTGTTCCTGTGTTCCAGAGTTCCAGTGTTCCTGTGTTCCAGCACCTCGCGGGTTAATCTTACTGAGTTCCTGAATCTCCTGCTCCAGCCGTCGCTCTGGCGACATTGTTCTTCTCGCTGCTGATCATACTTTGTTGGTTTACTCCACTAACCCTGGTTGCGATATACATTGTTGGTCTCAGCGTGCGGACGCTGGTTTACTCCACTAAGCCTGGTTGCGATATACATTGATGGTCCCAGCGTGCGGACGCTGGGTTACTCCATTAAACCTGGTTGCTATATACATTGTTGGTCCCAGCGTGCGGACGCTGGTTTACTCCACTAAACTGGTTGCGAGATACATTATTGGCTCCAGCGTGCGGACGCTGGTTTGCTCCACTAAGCCTGGTTGCGATATACATTGTTGGTCCCAGCGTGCGGATGCTGGTTTGCTCCACTAAACCTGGTTGCTATATACGTTGTTGGTCCCAGCGTGCGGACGCTGGTTTACTCCACTAAACCTGGTTGCGATATACATTGTTGGTTCCAGCGTGCGGTCGCTGGTTTGCTCCATTAAACCTGGTGGCGCTATTACCATTAGTCCCAAAGTGCGGACGTTGGTTTGCTCCTGAACATCCAATACTGTGATCAGTCGCTGTCCACTTCCTTGCAGTTGTCTGAGTATCCCTGGCAATAGACTCCTGCTGAGTAAGACCTCTATACTTATGCTGTATGCTGTCTTAGTCACCTGACAGCTGGTCTACTCGCTCAGGCTGCCCTGCCCGGTATTGGTGAGGCCGGTAGAACCTTGACGATACCATCCTGTAGGTTGCCTCACCCGGTACTGGCAGGGCCGGTAGAGCCTACTCCAGTACTCCTTTGGGCTGCCCTGCCCGGTATTGGTAAGGCCGGTAGAACCTTGTAATTCACCATCTTTAAGGTTTCCTTACCCGGTATTGGCAGGGCCGGTAGAGGCTACATTCAGCATTCCGTGGGGCTGCCTTGCCGGTATTGGTAAGGCCGGTAGAACCGGTATATGTCATCTCACGGTTGCCTTACCCGGTATAGGCAAGGCCGGTAGAGCCTGTCATTAAAACTGTCACTTGGGTTGCCTTGCCCGGTATAATATATATGTTATATTACTGTTGTATTGTTATGTATGTTTACCCTACGGGGACTGCCTTTAACATTTAATAAAGTCAAGTTATTTTACCAAACCTTAAGTCTGAGAGTCTTCAAATCCGTGACAGTACGAAAGGGCCATGACCTCAGACACTAAGAGTGACGGTAACGCACAGAATATCCATTGGAGGATGGATATGCATGAGCAACGTTTGGATCAGCTAGCGGTTGCTATCCAAACTATTCTTGAACGCACGGTACTTGCAGATAAGTCCGGTGCTAACCCGGTGGTCCCGCCAATTCCGACACCGGAGAATGAGTCTAAGCCCTCAGGGGCCGCAGTCAAAGGATTAACGGCTTCTGCAACTTGCCGCTGAGATATGACGGGGACCCTCAATTATGCAGAGGGTTTATTAATCAACTCGAAATATTTATGGAATTGACGACACACGCATTTCCTAGTGATCGCAGCAAGGTTGGGTTCATGATATCCCTGCTGACTGGCAGAGCATTGGCCTGGGCCAACCCACGTTGGGAAAACGCTAAACCTTGCACAAAGAATTTCTGTGATTTTGTGCAATCCTTTCGGAGAGTATTTGAGCCTGCTGGTAGAACTACCTCTGCTGCTAAACGTCTCATGGAGATTCAACAGGGCAGGCGCACGGTTGGCGATTATGCCATTGAATTCCGCACCTTGGCAGCAGAGGTAGGGTGGAATAATGAGGCCCTGTTGGCAGCCTTTGCTCAAGGATTGAGTGACCAGATTAAAGATGAGATTGCAGCAAAAGAGTTACCTACTGACCTAGACGATTATATCGAATACGTGATTCTAATTGACTCCAGAATACGTGAAAGATTAACCGCCAGAGAGCGACGTGTACGGTTAAAGAATAATGTGTCCAGTAGCATATTTTGCCCACCCAACCCTCCCTCTGCATCCAAACCTAGTGAACCTATTTCGGAACCAAGTGAACCTATGCAGGTGGGTTTCACTAGGTTAACTAAGGAGCAGAGAAGGTATCGCAAGACACAAGGATTATGTCTGTACTGCGGTAAAGATGGTCACCTGTTAAGATCTTGTCCGGTACGTCCGGGAAACGAACACACCTAGGGTACCTTGGGGGACAGGCCCTAGGTGGTGTCCAATCGTCCCCATTGTTGGACACACTTAAACCCACCATACAGGTGGTATTGTCATGGGCACAACGCTCGGCTGAGGTTTTGGCCTTGGTTGATTCTGGTGCAGCTGGGTATTTTATGGACAATACCTTTGCTGAATTGAATGGGGTACCACGGATTCAGAGAGAAACCCCTCTTGCTATTGAAGCAATTGATGGCAGACCTTTGGAACCCGCCCAAGTTACTTTTGAAATGATGCCCTTGTCCATGACTATTGGGGCTCTTCACAAGGAAGAGCAGCAGTTCCAATTGATTAATTCTCCTCACCATGCCGTGATTTTGGGCTTTCCTTGGTTACAGTTGCACAACCTACAATTTGATTGGCAGAAATGTGAGATTGCTGCTTGGTCTCAGTTCTGTATGGATAAGTGTGTTACCCATCCTGTTAAGGTCTTGTGCACCTCCCCTTCACTACCTGATGCCTACCAGCAGTTTAGCGACATTTTCAGTAAGGGAGAGGCTGGCACCCTACCTCAGCACAGACCATACGATTGTCGCATAGAACTGAGTCCTGGAGCAGTACCACCGAGGGGACGCACGTATCCATTGTCTTGTGAGGAGAACCAAGCTATGGAGGAATACATAGCAGATGCCCTCAGTAGAGGGATCATAAGGAAATCTACTTCTCCGGCCGGTGCCGGGTTTTTTTTTGTTAAGAAAAAAAGTGGCGAACTGCGACCTTGCATAGACTATATGGGCTGAATAAGCTGATGGCAAAAAATGCCTACCCAATACCACTCATCACCGAGCTGTTTGATAGACTTAAGGGGTCCTCGATTTTCACCAAATTGGACCTAAGGGCAGCCTACAATTTGATACGTATCAGAGCCGGTGATGAGTGGAAAACTGCCTTAAATACGAGATCTGGGCATTATGAATACCTAGTCATGCCATTTGGTCTATGTAATGCTCCTGCAGTATTTCAAGAACTGATCAATGACGTTCTTAGAGATATGTTACAATCTTGTGTTGTAGTCTATCTTGACGACATACTTATCCACTCCAAAGACCTGTCACAACACATCAAGGATGTGTCTGAAGTCTTGCTGCGCTTACGAAAAAATTAATTATTCTGTAAACTGGAGAAATGCGAGTTCCACAAAACCAGTGTACCGTTTCTGGGGTTTATAATTGGCAAAGACGGCATTGCCATGGATAAAGAGAAATTGACGGCAGTCTTACAATGGCCTAAAACCAAGAGCCTCAAAGCCATCCAACGATTTCTGGGCTTCGCCAGTTATTACAGGAAGTTTATTAAAAACTTCTCCTCTATCATGAAACCTCTGTCTGACCTCACGCACAAGGGCGCTAACCCATCCCTCTGGCCGGTGGCTGCTGAAGAGGCCTTTGAGAAGTTGAAGGTAGCCTTTGCTGAAGCGCCTGTGTTGTCCCACCCTAATCCAATACTCCCCTTTACTTTGGAAGTTGATGCCTCAGATATTGGGGTCGGGGCGGTGCTCTCTCAGCGACAGGTTAAAGGCGGTACACTCAGACCCTGTGGATTCTTCTCAAAAAAACTGACTAGTGCTCAAAGTCATTACGAGATTAGTGATCGAGAATTACTGGCCATTATCCTCGCTCTCAAAGAATGGCGTCATTTACTTGAAGGCACAAAAAACCCCGTTTTGATTCTAACTGATCACAAGAATCTGACGTATCTTTCTGAGGCCAAGAGATTGTCTTCTCGCCAGGCCAGATGGGCACTGTTTCTATCCCGATTCAATTTCGTTGTATCATACCTGCCGGGATCAAAGGATGTTAGGGCTGATGGTCTGTGTAGACAATTTGAAGCAGAGGTTGACAGAGAAGAGGTACCAGCCCCTATCATTGAACCCGATCGAATATTGGCTACCATACGTACTAGTATTACTTCACCACTAGGGGAGGAGATTTTGGCATCCCAAGCCTCTGCTCCTCATGAGACTCCAGTGGGCAAATGTTTTGTCGCTGAGCCATTCCGTACTCGATTACTTGAGACCTACCACTCCTCTAAGGCTGCGGGACATATTGGTAGGGATCAATTGTTCTGGTCTCTCTCTCAGCTATTTTGGTGGCCTTCTATGAGAGCAGATTGTGCCAATTTTACGAATACCTGTGCCACATGTGCCCGTGCCAAAACCCCTAGACATCTCCCTGTGGGCTTGCTTCAGCCGGTGCCTAATGGTGAACGCCCTTGGTCTCCCTTTATGGGAGAATTGGCCAGGTCTAGAGGGTACTCCTTCATATTGATGGTGGTAGACAGGTTCTCTAAAATGGCACACTTCGTACCCCTCCGTGGCCTTCCTTCGGCCAAGGAACTTGCAATGGTATTCGCTCAAGAAGTATTTCGGTTACATGGAGTACCCAGGGTGCTGGTGTCTGACAGGGGGAGCCAGTTTGTGTCCAGATTCTGGAGGGCATTTTGCGAACAGATGGGCATACAGCTATCATTTTCCTCGGCATATCATCCCCAGACTAACGGGGCCGCTGAGAGGGCCAATCAAGGATTGGAACAATTTCTGCAATGTTTTGTGACTGACCATCATGATAATTGGGCCGACTTGTTGCCTTGGGCAGAGTTCGCCAGGAACTGCGCAGTTAATTCTTCCTCCGGGAGCTCTCCGTTTTTGATCAATTATGGGTTCCAACCCTGTCTGCTCCCGGATTCCTTTCAATCACAGCAGATTCCAGCTCTGGATGAGCATATAGAGCAACTCCGTTCCACATGGGCACAAGTTCAGAGGGCATTGGGTCAGTCTTTTCAGCAACATCAGCGTCATGCCAATCGCAGAAGGCTTCCAGCGGTTTCCTTCCGAGTCGGGGATAGAGTATGGCTGTCCTCCAAGAATCTAAAGCTCAAGGTCCCATCTAATAAGCTGGCACCTCGGTTCATTGGTTCGTACAAGATCATTCGCAAAATTAACCCTGTTTCCTATGCCTTGGAATTACCTGCTTCTATGCTCATTCATAATGTATTCCATGTGTCTCTCCTTAAACCTCTGGTTTGTAACCGTTATACTACCACACCTGTGAGGCCAGGTCCTGTTGAAGTTGAGGGGCAGGAGGAGTATGAAGTACAAAACATTATTGATTCCCGCAGAGGTAGAGGAGGGGTACTGTTTCTGGTGCATTGGAAAGGTTATGGTCCTGAGGATCGTTCCTGGGTAGACAGTAAGGACCTTCATGCACCCAAGTTACTACGAATATTTCATGCCAAATACCCTCAGAAGCCTAGACCCTACTCTGGGAGAGGGGGTCTTTGAAAGGGGGGTACTATCACGGTGCCCGTGATTGGTGCTGTTCAGTGTCAGTCACTTGCTGAGTATCATGATTGGCTGTCTGTGATTAGCCCTCCTCACACAGCCTTTTTAAACCCAGGCTGAGTGCTTCCAGGTTGCCATTTCGTGGTGTTTCTGACTCCACTCTGCCTGACCTGCTTGTCAGGCTTCTGGGCCTGTTCCTGCTGTTCCTGCTTTACTAGCTGATCCTGTGTTCCTGTGTTCCAGTGTTCCAGTGTTCCTGTATGCTAGTGTTCCTGTGTTCCAGAGTTCCAGTGTTCCTGTGTTCCAGCACCTCGTGGGTTAATCTTACTGAGTTCCTGAATCTCCTGCTCCAGTCGTCGCTCTGGCGACATTGTTCTTCTCGCTGCTGATCATAATTTGTTGGTTTACTCCACTAAACCTGGTTGCGATATACATTGTTGGTCTCAGCGTGCGGACGCTGGTTTACTCCACTAAACCTGGTTGCAATATACATTGTTGGTCTCAGCGTGCAGACGCTGGTTTACTCCACTAAGCCTGGTTGCGATATACATTGTTGGTCCCAGCGTGCGGACGCTGGTTTACTCCACTAAACCTGGTTGCTATATACATTGTTGGTCCCAGCGTGCGGACGCTGGTTTACTCCACTAAACTGGTTGCGAGATACATTATTGGCTCCAGCGTGCGGACGCTGGTTTGCTCCACTAAGCCTGGTTGCGATATACATTGTTGGTCCCAGCGTGCGGACGCTGGTTTACTCCACTAAACCTGGTTGCTATATACATTGTTGGTCCCAGCGTGCGGACGCTGGTTTACTCCACTAAACTGGTTGCGAGATACATTATTGGCTCCAGCGTGCGGACGCTGGTTTGCTCCACTAAGCCTGGTTGCGATATACGTTGTTGGTCCCAGCGTGCGGACGCTGGTTTACTCCACTAAACCTGGTTGCGATATACACTGTTGGTTCCAGCGTGCGGTCGCTGGTTTGCTCCATTAAACCTGGTGGCGCTATTACCATTAGTCCCAACGTGCGGACGTTGGTTTGCTCCTGAACATCCAGTACTGTGATCAGTCGCTGTCCACTTCCTTGCAGTTGTCTGAGTATCCCTGGCAACAGACTCCTGCTGAGTAAGACCTCTATACTTATGCTCTATGCTGTCTTAGTCACCTGACAGCTGGTCTACTCGCTCAGGCTGCCCTGCCCGGTATTGGTGAGGCCGGTAGAACCTTGACGATACCATCCTGTAGGTTGCCTCACCCGGTATTGGCAGGGCCGGTAGAGCCTACTCCAGTACTCCTTTGGGCTGCCCTGCCCGGTATTGGTAAGGCCGGTAAAACCTTGTAATTCACCATCTTTAAGGTTGCCTTACCCGGTATTGGCAGGGCCGGTAGAGCCTACATTCAGCATTCCGTGGGGCTGCCTTGCCGGTATTGGTAAGGCCGGTAGAACCGGTATATGTCATCTCACGGTTGCCTTACCCGGTATAGAGCTTATCATTAAAACTGTCACTTGGGTTGCCTTGCCCGGTATTTAGGCAAGGCCGGTTGAACCTATTATATGTTATATTACTGTTGTATTGTTATGTATGTTTACCCTACGGGGACTGCCTTTAACTTTTAATAAAATTAAGTTATTTTACCAAACCTTAAGTCTGAGAGTCTTCAAATCCGTGACAATCCGACAGCGTCTGACCCGGGAACGACGGCGGAAGGTGACACGGTCCCTTCCTAGCTTCTGTTACAAAGCCCTCAAGTCTTTGTTCATCAAACCCTTTGTATTTTAAATGTAATCACGTCTGGCTCATTGTATTTGTTAGGCCTTCTGCTGTTGGCCTTTTGTCTCCTGTAACATGATTGGATTAAGCCCTATTGTATCTGGTTTCCCCCATCAGTTTCAATGTAAGACTTCTGTATAAATATCTGTGGTCTTTGTCAATAAAGAAAGTTATGTTTTGGCGTGAACCAGAGTCCTGGAGTCTTGTGTGTTTCTATGGTATTAAAATGGCCACTCTGCCGCCCATCTGAGCCCAGGTTCCTGCATCGTTCATCCGTCTGCTGCCAGTATCCTGCTACCCATCTTAGGATCCTGTCAGGCGGCAACGTGGACTCTGCCTTGTCTCTTCCAAGTTCCAGTAGAACCTTCGATTCGAGCACCGGAGTGCTCGAACTGCTTGACAACCGCTACCTTTGTTCCTGCGACATTTTCCCTGTTCCTCGTAGCCCGGGAGTAGAGGCTTCACTCTCTACTGCCCGGTGTTCCGGTTCTACGATGTTCAATGGTTCCAGAGCCCGTCGACCCCTCCACGGTCCGCATCCTTCGAGGGAGAGTCGACTACTCCGGGGTTCAATGCCACTTTGAGTCGACCACCGGACCAGTTATCTGCTTGACCGGTGCATCCGACGGCACCACTCTGGCGTCGAGACGGAGAGACCCGGGAACGACGGCGGAAGGTGACGCGGACCCTCCTTAGCTTCTGTTACAACCCATAACCCTTGTGGAATTTATGTTTCAACAACCGTTTGATCCTCCAGCTGATACCACAAACTACAACGCCATTCATCCGCCGCCAACACCCGGCTATCAAGAGGCAATGGGAGGCATAGTCCGCACTAGCTAGAGGAATGAGACCTAATTTTGTTCTCCTATGGCCTTTTCATACGTACGTTTCCCACCATACACTGTGTTGTGCATCTGAAAAAACCAAGTAACATATTGCATCTGTGACGGGTCAGGACACGTTACTGGAGACAGGTTTCCTTAAGGCGACGGAAAACCAGTTCTTTTAAAAGAGTTGTGGATTCACGGGAGTTAATGAAGTTATGTGTGTGCCATTGTTACATGAATACAGTCTGTAACGGGGATCAACTTCCCCGGGAAGACCCCAAACCTGGTACCGGGCTAGTAGCCTTCTGTAGCCATCTGAAGTCAGCAGAACCAGAACCCTCGGTCACCTCCACAGCTTCTCTGCCAAGGATGGGGGTCACAAGAAGACCCTTGATACCACCCCTCAAGAAATGGACAGGACACGCTTCATGGACAACCAAGAACACACGCACTTTATTCCACACAAATTCAGCACTTTTATGTCCAGTTAAACACATTATGATAACTCAATCAAATCAGGTTTACAAAAGACTGAATTCACAGAACAATAACACGAGGGTAACTTCATTAAGAAATACAAAGGGAGGGTTGTGGGAACTTGGTGATACAATGGGTGTTTGGGGCATACAGTGGGCCGGGGTGATTGATTGGAACAATAGGTAGCAGACTTGGGGACGCCAGGGTCTGAGCTCTGCTTCTGGGTCTCAGCCAATGGGAGACCGAGCTACAGAGTCTTCGCAGCCAATCCTTGGGCCGCCGACATTTTCCCATGTTATGTCAATGGTGTCCCTTTAACTCAGTCGCTGGGTCGAGGGCCAATCAGGGAGCGAGTGACGGCCCCATTCTAAGTCAATGGGGAAATTCTCCTTAAGCTCGATGTTCGACAGCCAATGAGAACGGGGCCGACCATTCGCCATGTTAACTGTATGGCGTCCCTTTAAATCCCAGTCCTCCAATCAGATGGCGGACGACCATTCGCCATGTTATCCTTATGGCATCCCTTTAACTCCAGCTCCACATATGGGACGGTGGCCGGCCGCACAAAGTCCCACTGTAAGGTGTCTGCCTCTTGCCCCCGTGAATCCCGCTCCTCCGCTGAACAGGTCTCCCTGGATGTTTCCAGGGCACAGCTCCAGTAACGGGTCCCTACCCGTTACACAGTCTTTTGTATGCCATAGTTGATGAAGTTATCTTAACATGTTTAACTGTGCATAAAAGAGCTGGAATTGCGTGAAATAAAGTTGTCTGCTTGATCCGGAATCATGTCCTGTCATTTTACTGGGGGATGGTATCAAGGGTCTTCTTGGGACCCCCATCCTAGGAAGAGAAGCTGCCGTGCAGACCGAGGTATCTGTCTGGAGGGTAACCGGTTACAGGAGGTAGATCCCCGGCACGAGGTCCTGCGTCCATCCGCGGACGACGAACCCCGTTACAGCATCCTATATTATAATTCACTAAGGATGTTTGTCAGAATCCGTCATTCTCAGTAGAGACGGCTGTGCATGCTGCAGTCACGCGCCAAACAGACTGCCTGCAACGCGGCTGACATGGACGGTGCGCCGAGTGGAATACGGTCGGTATTCAGAGTCCCACTCCGAACCATCTAGGTATGGGCAGTCAGTACTGCACATGCCTGCAACACTGTCAGCGTACAGGGCTTTAACCCCTTGAGTGAAGAGGCATACACAACTCACTGTTTTGCACTACATACCAGTCTGGCACTCAAAGGGTTAAATAAACTAATGTAGCATAATACACCAGGAAAACTCAAATAAATATGACTATCTTGCTAAATTTTAATATCATACAACATGTACTATACACATAACCAAGCCTGTATAATTTCATCTTCTGTTTTTGAACTCAATATTCAGTCTCCTTAGAGACTGTCAAAAATTGCCAATGCTGACTATATTTCAAGTCATCATGGCGGGGTATTGGGAAAAGTTTTCAATTAGCAATAATCACGCCTCAGATTAACCTCATTGGCTATGATACTGCCACTGCGCAAAGCTAACTCAGAATAGTCGGAGTTGTAAACGCTTCACATGACCCCACTGTTCAAACTAGGGCTACACTTTTCTGGCCATTGGTACTGCGCTAGGGATTATGGGAACGAATATGTTAATAAGTGATGACGTAAAACGACTCTTTTACAGCTACTTCCTGATAAGACTGCAGTTAAGTCTAACATACTTCCCAATATTTTAACCGAGTAGAGAGGAACCGGTTTGTTGCTTCTGAGGGATGATTAGTGGGTGGGTCATTACAGAGAATTTCTACTTGATATTAAGCAGAACAAAAAGAAAAATGTACAGAGAAAGGCGCCCGATAGTGTAGTATGGTCAGCAGTAACTCCAAGTTGTATAAATCAGAAATGTAATCTCATTTTATGTGCGTCAGTCTTACTCCTAATCTAATATGCCTGTGGAGAGCACAAACATGTTTCCTCTCAGGTATCAAAAGTGCTCATGTGTATACTACATTTCCCAGCATGCTTTATTTCCCATTGCAGACCGTTTACATGGTTCCCTTTTGCAGAGCATGCTGGGAATTGTAGTTTCAGTTTGCTCTGCGGTAAAAAAAAAAAAAAAAACTGATCCGTGGTGGTCTTTATAAGGTCTAGAGAAGTATCTGTATAGTGATCGCCTTAAAATATGTTTAATGTTTAATTCTGCTGGAAATCACATGTTTGTATCGCCATTTGGTGACGGAAGGCCGGTGCTTGGAAGACAACTGATCACATCCATTATTCTGTCTAACATGGCGCCAGCACCATTCTACACAATCGCGATGGGGGAGACTAGACCTTAATGGAGAAAAAAAAAAATCCCGTTGATCTAAACAGCTATTTATCTTATTCAGTACTAGCGAGGACTTGAATACAACGTGGGGACATCTGGATTAATCAAATGTTTTTTATACAAAAAATGTAACCATTGGGAGTTTGTGCATGTTATTTCTCCCATATGGGACAATGGGTCTGACCCAAAATATAAAAGGATCTGAACGGTGCATCCGACGGCACCACTCTGGCGTCGAGAAGGAGAGACCCGGGAACGATGGCGGAAGGTGACGCGGACCCTCCTTAGCTTCTGTTACAACCCATAACCCTTGTGGAATTTATGATTCAACAACCGTTTGACCCACTCTATGGATATTGAGCCTTTGATTGTCTGAGGGGTATATACAAGGAACTGCAGCAATGCATTAGATACTCCTCTGTAGCATTCACAGAAATAAAAATTGAACATATAAATAATCATCAGTTATATTATCATATATATAAAAGAAGAAGCTGATTAATTGGTATCCTACCTTTACTTCTTTAATTAGAATATCCTACAAAATATAAATATGTTCTGCTTTTGATACCTCAAAGTTTAGTCTCCTGAGAGAGTACCCATTTGCTACAGTTTGTTGTAGGAGAAAATAAATAAACTTCCAGGATTAGGCAACGTTAGATCCTCCAGCTGATACCACAAACTACAACGCCATTCATCCACTGCCAACACCCGGCTATCAAGAGGCAATGGGAGGCATAGTCCGCACTAGCTAGAGGAATGAGACCTAATTTTGTTCTCCTATGGCCTTTTCATATGTACGTTTCCCACCATACACTGTGTTGTGCATCTGAAAAAACCAAGTAACAGATTGCATCTGTAACGGGTCAGGACACGTTACTGGAGACAGGTTTCCTTAAGGCGGCGGAAAACCAGTTCTTTTAAAAGAGTTGTGGATTCACGGGAGTGTTGGGCACTTACAGTACTGTGGGGTTTTCTGCTGCTGGCTGCAGCCTGATT
Organism: Rhinophrynus dorsalis; assembly: GCA_037306005.1. Classification (NCBI taxonomy): domain Eukaryota; kingdom Metazoa; phylum Chordata; class Amphibia; order Anura; family Rhinophrynidae; genus Rhinophrynus; species Rhinophrynus dorsalis. Next base: position 507,127,930 of record CM074721.1, read on the forward strand.
GGAGGAGCCGGAGTTAAAGGGACGCCATAGGAATAACATGGCGAATGGTCGACCGTAGTCTGATTGGAGGAGCAGGAGTTAAAGGGCCGCCATAGGAATAACATGGCGAATGGTCAGCCCTCTTCTGGCTGTCGAATGTATGGCTCGAGGAGAATACTCCCATAGACTTATAATGGAACTGTCGTCCGTTTCCTGATTGGCCACCGACCCGGGGACTGAGTTAAAGGGACTCCGTTGACTTAACGTGGGGAAATGTCGGCGGCCCTGGGATTGGCTGCGAGGACTCAGTAGCTCAGCCGTTCATTGGCTGAGACTAAGAAGCGGAGTTTGGTCCCTGGCGCCGCTAAGTCTTAGCCCCATTGTCTAGGTAGACTACCCCGGCCCATTGTATGCCCCAACACCTATTGTAGCCAGAGTTCCCACGCCTCCCATCCTTTGTGCGTCTAATGAAGTTATGTGTGTGCCATTGTTACATGAATACAGTCTGTAACGGGGATCAACTTCCCCGGGAAGACCCCAGACCTGGTACCGGGCTAGTAGCCTTCTGTAGCCATCTGAAGTCAGCAGAACCCTCGGTCACCTCCACAGCTTCTCTGCCAAGGATGGGGGTCACAAGAAGACCCTTGATACCACCCCTCAAGAAATGGACAGGACACACTTCATGGACAACCAAGAACACACGCACTTTATTCCATGCAAATTCAGCACTTTTATGTCCAGTTAAACACATTATGATAACTCAATCAAATCAGGTTTACAAAAGACTGAATTCACAGAACAATAACATGAGGGTAACTTCATTAACAAATACAAAGGGAGGGTTGTGGGAACTTGGTGATACAATGGGTGTTTGGGGCATACAGTGGGCCGGGGTGATTGATTGGAACAATGGGTAGCAGACTTGGGGACGCCAGGGTCTGAGCTCTGCTTCTGGGTCTCAGCCAATGGGAGACCGAGCTACAGAGTCTTCGCAGCCAATCCCTGGGCCGCCGACATTTTCCCATGTTAAGTCAATGGTGTCCCTTTAACTCAGTCTCTGGGTCGACGGCCAATCAGGGAGCGAGTGACGGCCCCATTCTAAGTCAATGGGGAAATTCTCCTTAAGCTCGATGTTCGACAGCCAATGAGAACGGGGCCGACCATTCGCCATGTTAACTCTATGGCGTCCCTTTAAACCCCAGTCCTCCAATCAGATGGCGGCCGACCATTCGCCATGTTATCCTTATGGCGTCCCTTTAACTCCAGCTCCACCAATGGGACGGTGGCCGGCCGCACAAAGTCCCACTGTAAGGTGTCTGCCCCTTGCCCCCGTGAATCCCACTCCTCCGCTGAACAAGTCTCCCTGGATGTTTCCAGGGCACAGCTCCAGTAACGGGTCCCTACCCGTTACACAGTCTTTTGTATCATAGTTGATGAAGTTATCTTAACATGTTTAACTGTGCATAAAAGAGCTGGAATTGCGTGAAATAAAGTTGTCTGCTTGATCCAGAATCATGTCCTGTCATTTTACTGGGGGATGGTATCAAGGGTCTTCTTGGGACGCCATCCTAGGAAGAGAAGCTGCCGTGCAGACCGAGGTATCTGTCTGGAGGGTAACCGGTTACAGGAGGTAGATCCCCGGCATGAGGTCCTGCGTCCATCCGCGGACGACGAACCCCGTTACAGCATCCTATATTATAATTCACTAAGGATGTTTGTCAGAATCCGTCATTCTCAGTGGAGACGGCTGCGCATGCTGCAGTCACGCGCCATACAGACTGCCTGCACCGCGGCTGACATGGACGGTGCGCAGAGTGGAATACGGTCGGTATTCAGAGTCCCACTCCGAACCATCTAGGTATGGGCAGTCAGTACTGCATATGCCTGCAACACTGTCAGCGTACAGGGCTTTAACCCCTTGAGTGAAGAGGCATACACAACTCACTGTTTTACACTACATACCAGTCTGGCACTCAAAGAGTTAAATAAAGTAATGTAGCATAATACAGCAGGAAAACTCAAATAAATATGACTATCTTGCTAAAATTTAATATCATACAACATGTACTACACACATAACTAAGCCTGTATAATTTCATCTTCTGTTTTTGAACTCAATATTCAGTCTCCTTAGAGACTGTCAAAAATTGCCAATGCTGACTATATTTCAAGTCATCATGGCGGGGTATTGGGAAAAGTTTTCAATTAGCAATAATCACGCCTCGGATTAACCTCATTGGCTATGATACTGCCACTGCGCAAAGCTAACTCGGAATAGTCGGAGTTGTAAACGCTTCACATGACCCCTCTGTTCAAACTAGGGCTACACTTTTCTGGCCATTGGTACTGCGCTAGGGATTATGGGAACGAATATGTTAATAAGTGATGACGTAAAATGACTCTTTTACAGCTGCTTCCTAATAAAACTGCAGTTAAGTCTTACATATACTTTCCAATATTTTAACCGAGTAGAGAGGAACCGGTTTGTTGCTTCTGAGGGATGATTAGTGGGTGGGTCATTACAGAGAATTTCTACTTGATATTAAGCAGAACAAAAAGAAGAAGGTACAGAGAAAGGCGCCCGATAGTGTAGTATGGTCAGCAGTAACTCCAAGTTGTATAAATCAGACATGTAATCTCATTTTATGTGCGTCAGTCTTACTTCTAATCTAATACGCCTGTGGAGAGCACAAACATGTTTCCTCTCAGGTATCAAAAGTGCTCATGTGTATACTACATCTCCCAGCATGCTTTACTTCCCATTGCAGACCATTTACATGGTTCCCTTTTGCGGAGCATGCTGGGAATTGTAGTTTCAATTTGCTCTGCGGTAAAAAAAAAAAAAAATGATCCGTGCTGGTCTTTATAAGGTCTAGAGAAGTATCTGTATAGTGATCGCCTTAAAATATGTTTAATGTTTAATTCTGCTGGAAATCAGATGTTTGTATCGCCATTTGGTGACGGAAGGCCGGTGCTTGGAAGACAACTGATCACATCCATTATTCTGTCTAACATGGCGCCAGCACCAATCTACACAATAGTGATGGGGGAGACTAGACCTTAATGGAGAGAAAAAAAAAAAAAAAAATCCCGTTGATCTAAACAGCTATTTATCGTATTCAGTACTAGCGAGGACTTGAATACAACGTGGGGACATCTGGATTAATCAAATGTTTTTTATACAAAAAATGTAACCATTGGGGGTTTGTGCATGTTATTTCTCCCGTATGGGACAATGGGTCTGACCCAAAATTACGTAGGTTTTTTTTTTTTTATGTGTTTAAGGTCCTACGTGCCCAGGAATATCAGCAACCGTAGGGATACATCTTTATTCAACCCTTTGAGTGCCAGACCCTCAAAGGGTTTATGTGATTTAATCCTCATGAGGACCTAATGTATGCAACACGTGAAGAAATATGCATTTTAGTATTATCTGAACGTGGAACAGCAAAGATAATAAGTGTTACAATGATTCGAAATGAACTCATGAATATTTATCTAATATGGGTCAGAAAATACATAGGCAGAACGGCGCTGTAGAAGCGTGCTGAGCCCATTACCCAGAGCTCGATAGATCGAAAGCTTCCTCTACTACTTTTAGTTAGCGATTTATTTCCTCTTTGTGTATGTATCCATGGAAATAATACTAAAAAAGAATATTTTTTGATGAGTGTAAAGGCATTTTATTACATATTTCACATTATGTATTTTATATAAAAGGATCTGAACGTTCACTGGTTCCTTTTTTCCTTTAGTGTTAACCCTGTGTGCCAGAGGGTTACACAACGCATTTCTTTGCAGGTGTGGGCCAGAGGGACGCGCTTCTGATCCTCCAAGGATTACAAGACCTCGTAAGGATTCCGAAGAAAGACAATCGGATAGCACATGTGTATAAAAGAAAACTGGAGTTTGGATGCACCAACGGCACCATATGCACTTAAATAGAGCGTTTAACCCTCTTCTATAGTAGGCAAGACTCCTGTGTACTGCATTGAAGACCTCTCTAGAATTCAAGGGGTTAAAAGTCAAATTTAATCTAACTGGTATGTCTATATGTTTCCCCGTGGTTCTTTGTTTATTCCAGAACAACTCCGGTTTTATTAATATGGGCTAATATCGAGCTGATTTACTGTCTCATATTAGACTGGGTCGTGTGTACGTGCACATTTGTGGCAAAGGGTTCTTGCTTTCCAGCAAGGCATCGATTACTTGCAAGTAGAAGAGGGCGGGATCGGATACCACACCCAATTGTCTTGCAGTTCTCTATCTGGTCCGTGCCATCTCTATTTAAGAAAGAGGCTGAGGGTTTGTGGGTATTACTCTTTGTGATATTTGGTACAATGTCTGGAAGAGGGAAAGGCGGTAAAGGACTCGGGAAGGGAGGCGCTAAGCGACACAGGAAGGTTCTGCGGGATAACATCCAGGGCATCACAAAGCCTGCTATCCGCCGTCTGGCACGGAGAGGAGGCGTGAAGCGCATATCGGGTCTTATCTATGAGGAGACCCGTGGGGTTCTGAAGGTTTTCCTGGAGAATGTGATTCGGGACGCTGTCACTTACACCGAGCATGCAAAGAGGAAGACTGTTACCGCCATGGATGTGGTCTATGCGCTGAAACGCCAGGGCCGCACTCTCTATGGCTTTGGAGGTTAAATATTGGTTATCAACTATCGGCTGCCTCTCTGTTATCGACTATTCATCACCCAAAGGCCCTTTTCAGGGCCACTCACGTGTTTCTAAATGGCTGTTTCACTGTTGTACAACCTGTACGTAGTTTAACCATTTGAGTACCAGAGTGGTACGGAATGCATTGCTTTGCAATGTATTCCGTACCACTCTGGCACTAAAAGGAGTAAATCACCATGCTGAAAGATCGTTAGATTTCCCCCGTATTGTGCTTACGTTAATGACTAACTGTTAGACTCTAGAGCTTTTAACCTTTTGATTGCCAGAAGGGTGCGCAACGGATCGTAGAGCATTGCTTTGAGTACCTCCCGCACTCAAAGGGCTTAACGATTGTTGTGGGCATCGTCATGCGTTGCACACATCTTGAGCAAGTAATGTGTTGCGAACTTCTCTGGCACATAAAGGATTAATGGCTAAAGGGCTTGTAGTAAACCGTGATTAGTTTTGATAGTTGGGTCCTACGACTGCCAACGCTTTGTTAATCCATGTTTTGATGGCCTTTCTGCTTCATAACGAAAAGAATAACATTAACCGTGACATACGAGTTTATATTGGAGCATAATGAGGCTGAATATAAAACCACTTGAAGGAAAGACAGATTGTATAATATGTATATGCCTTTACAGTTCATTTATGGTAAACAAGGATAGCTACAATCTAGAACTACCACCATTCCCAGGTATCAAAGGTTAATGGGAGTTTATAATCTGGTATAGCAGGACTCCAAGCTTCAGTGGGAGCAACAGAGAACACGTGATAACAGCTGTTTTATGGTTAAAGTGGGCAGCCCTTAAAAGAGCCTTTGGGTTACTGGAAATGGGGTAGCAGATTGGGATTATTTGGCACTGGTGTACTTGGTAACAGCCTTGGTGCCTTCAGACACAGCGTGCTTAGCCAGCTCCCCAGGAAGCAGAAGTCGGACTGCGGTCTGGATCTCTCGTGAAGTGATGGTGGAGCGTTTATTGTAATGAGCCAGACAGGAAGCCTCCCATGCTATATGCTCAAAGATGTCATTCACAAACAAGTTCATGATACACATAGCTTTTGAAGAAATGCCAGTATCAGGGTGAACCTGTTTCAGGACTTTCTACACTTAGATAGCATAACTTTTCTTCTTGCGTTTCTTCCCATCCTTTTTCTGTGTCTTTGTCACCTCTTTATTGGAGTCCTTCTTTGGGGCTGGCACTGACTTTGCTGGGTCACGCATTCTGTCAAACCAATAAATGACAATACAACAAGTTTCTATTTATCACTCCCTTCCTTGTCTTCTTGATGATAGATTTTATCCATCAGCAGTGATTTTTGGATACTGAGGCTTGTGCCTCATTACTCCATCTTCCCGGGTTGAGTATGAAGTCGTGGGTTTTGGATTCTTCTTGGTCTGTGTGGACTTGTCACAGTTGGGCTGGTTTCACAGGGTCTTCGCTGTGATGGGCCGCGGGTAGCAGTCAAATAGGTTTGCAGTGGTGGAAATGAGTCTTCTGATCAGAGGGTTCGGGTTCTGATCCAGTCCTTTGCACACTTTATTTCACAAACTTCAACTCTTATATACACAGTGAACCACACCAGGATATAATACCAGACAAAGGACAGTGACATGTGGTGTAAACATAATACAAAGGGCCAGACATGATTACATTATTTAGACAAAGGGACTGATGAGGGCCAAACACTAGAACAAAGGGCTGAGGGACTTGAATACACATTTCAAACAATGGCCAGAGGGCTGAAGCATCTTTGAATATTCCGCTTCAACCCCTGGCCAATCAGAAGCCTGGAATCAGATGGCCAATCCTGGCCAAGATCATCATGGCTGTCTCCGCTAATCAGAACCTGGGGGTGGGTAGCTAACCGACCAGTCCCTGGGCCGCCTATTTTCCCCCATGTTAACTCTATGGCGGCCCTTTAAACTTGGCATCCAGGGCTTTGGCCAGTCAGGAAGCTGCCTACTCTCCTATGTAAAGTCTATGGGGCTTTTTGAACAGGTTGCCCCGCACGGCAGCCAGCCTGTGGCTGGTTATAGTTTTTGAATCCAGTGTTTTGTGGCTGGTTGTTTTCCTTACAGTCCTGGGTACATTATTTTAAGTCCTTTATTATAACAGCTCACCCCTTTGTACCTAAGTCCGGCATACCCAGTTATACCCTGTCGGGTGTACCTAGGGATGTCCGGTGAGTGGCATATCCAAGTCGGTTTGCCGGGACAGTCCATCCGCATTGTTGTTTTGCTTCCCTGGCTGGTATTGCAGAGAAAAGTTATATGGCTGTTGGGCTAAACTCCAATGTAGCAATCGCGGGTTGTATCCTGATACTCGATTGAGCCAAACCAGGGGGTTATGGTCTGTAGTCGTCCATACAAGTAAGGTTGCAGTTTCTTGAGGGACCATAACAAAGCCAGGCATTCCTTTTCTATGGTAGCCTGACTGACTTCACAAGGTAAAAGCTTCCGGCTTAGGTAGGCCACCAGGTGTTCGTGTCCGTCGTCCCCAACCTGGCTCAGGACAGCTCCCAGCCCAAACATTGAGGAATCTGTGTGCACAATGAAACCTTTAGATGAGTCTGGGGCAGCAAGCACGGGAGCGGAGCTCAAAGCTTGTTTCAATTGTCCAAAAGCCCTCTCACAGTCTGGGGACCACAGTACCTGTCTGGGGAGGTTTTTCTTCTTCAGGTCGGTTAAGGGTTTGGCTATGCTACTGTCATCTGCAACTAACCCACTATAATAACCTGCCATCCCCAGAAAAGCTAGAACCTGGGTTTTAGTCTTATGTTGAGGCCACTTAGCTATGGCCTCTATCTTAGCTGGTTCTGAGTGTTGTTTGCCTGTGCCCACCCGATGTCCTAAATACTGTACCTCCGCCATGCCAAGGTGGCATTTGTCAGCACGGAGGGTGAGCCCTGCCTCCCTAATTCTGTCTAGCACTGTAGATAGGTGCACGAGGTGGTCTTCCCATGTGCGAGTGAATATTGCTATATCATCCAGATACGTACATGCAAAGTCCTGCAGATCTACCAGGAGTTGGTCAGCCATTCGATGGAACGTGGCAGGGGCATTCTTCATCCGAAATGGCATGACCTTAAACTGGAACAGCCCGAATGGGGAGACAAAGGCCGATTTCGGAATGGCCTTCGCGTCCAGGGCAATCTGCCAAAACCCTTGCACAAGTCCAATGTGGAGAGATGGTGCCCGCCCGCAATCCTATCTAGTAACTCATCTACCCGGGGCATAGGGTAAGCGTCCGTGGTTGTCCTGTCATTGAGCTTGCGGTAGTCCACGCAGAAGCGTGTGGTGCTGTCCCGTTTCAGCACCAGGACTACCGGAGAAACCCACGGACTCTTGGAGGGTTCTATCACCCCTAGGGCTAGCATCTCGCCTAATTCTGCCTGCATGTGTGCCCTCACTGCGGCAGGAATGCAATATGGTTGCTGCCGCAGGGGTTCCTGAACCGGGGTTTCCACTTTGTGAACTGCTAGTCGTATATTCCGGGGTGGCAGATAGCATGTCACTTTTTTCCTGAAGCAGGTGGGTCACCTGTGTTTTCTGGGGTTCAGTGAATTCATCCCCTAGTACTACCTGATCTAGGGTGCTAGGTTATATGTGTCACATGAACCACTGGAGCCTTTGTCTGGGCCTGGAACTGTTATCCCAAGAACCCCAGAGACTGTGGACATTTCTGGGCCCAAAGAGACTGACAACCATGGACTGCTGGCTTGCTTTCAAGGCAATGAATATTAAGGGTTAATTATTTGAGTTTATCTAAAGTTACTTTCAAGGTGTATTTGTAGCCACTCAAGGCAGTGTATTGTGAACTGTACTGAGACCCCCTGCTGTGTGTTAATTCATTCAAGCACCTCAAGTCTTTGTGTCCACTGTCTGAGTTCAGCAACCCTTTTGTGTGTGAAATGTAATCATGTCTAAGTCATTGTATTTTTAGACCATCTGCTGTTGGCCTTTTGTTTACTGTATGGTGATTGGATTATGACCCTATTTTATCTGCTTTGTCCAGGTATTTGAATGCAAGGTTTGAGTCTTTGTGTCCACTGTCTGAGTTCAGCAACCCTTTTGTGTGTGAAATGTAATCATGTCTAAGTCATTGTATTTTTAGACCATCTGCTGTTGGCCTTTTGTTTACTGTATGGTGATTGGATTATGACCCTATTTTATCTGCTTTGTCCAGGTATTTGAATGCAAGGTTTGAGTATAAATATGTGTAGTTTGTTTCAATAAAGAGAGTTCTTGTCTTACCTACACTGGTGTTGTCTGGTGGGGTAAGCTTGCTGTATCCAGAGTGTGGTTCTGGTTACTCTGACACTGGTTCTGCCTGATGATTCAGAGTACATTGAGGTATGCTGTGGGAGCCTTTGCTGGTGGATTCTGGGAAGAAGTGATCCTTGATGGTGACACCAACGCTGGGTGTCTGCTGGTACCATCACAATATGTTTAGGAAATCGGGGAGGGGTATATTTTCACTGTCCTCAGAGGCTGGGGCACATACCGCCACCACCTCCTCGGGCTTTTCCCAGTACTCATTGAGCATGTTCACATGGAAGGTCTGTTTGACCCTCTCGTCTGAACACCAGGCCACTACATAGGTGGTGTCGCTGATGCGCTCCACCACTCGGTAGGGGCACTGCCAAGCAGCTTGGAGCTTTTTTTGCTGGGTTGGCTTCAAGACCAGTACTCTTTGACTGGTCTGGAATAGTCTGTCTCAGGCACCTCTGTCATACTAGTGCTGTTAGCACTGCTGGGCCGTTTGCAAATTCTCCCGGACGAATTCCGTGAGCTGTTGCATCTGGTCCCATAACTCTAAGACACAGGGTATAATGGGCAAGCATTCCTCTCCTAGATCTCCCTCCCAATGTTCTCTGATCAAGTTCAAGGGTCCCCTGACTCTTTGCCCATATAGTAACTCAAATGGGGAAAAGTCCGTAGATTCTTGGGGAACCTCCTGGTAGGCAAACAGCAAATGGGGTAAAAACTTCTCCCAATTCTTGGAAGTTTCTGTGAACGTCTTAATCAGTTGCTTTAAAGTGCCATTAAAATGCTCACAGAGGCCATTAGTCTGTGGGTGATACTGGGAACTAAAAATGGGTTGTAACCAGATGGAGTGATTTAGGACTATATCACTTGAAATATTGATCCCTATGTTGTACATTGTGTGACATAATGTAATAGTTTGGGTGGTGTATTACTGTAATTCCTTTACAGGGATATCATAGTTGGGAGCCAGAGTGCAGAGAAAATAAAGGCTATGCCCAGCACTCTTACTTGCTTACAATATACTTCAGATCTGTGTAACTTGGCTAAACAATGACTGGAATGTTGACCTTGACCAATCAGAGGAAGTTATTATGGTCCAGTCAAAATGCCCCTTTTCCAAACCCTACTTTGTATTCTTATCTTGATCAGGGTGACTGGAAATGTAGGCCATTATCTGATTGGTCAAGCATAGCAACACTGTCCCAACCACTAATTTACATTCTAATCTTGATAAGAGTGTCTGGAAGTGTATATAAGCAATGTGTTTCATCAATAAAGCTGTTCTGTTCTACCCTCCTTAATACAAGTCTCGGCTGTATTTCTGGAGGGGACTTAGGCTGGGGATTCTCACCTTAGCCACTGCAGGAGCAAATTCACTTGCCTCGCCGGTCTACTGGCGTCTTTTCATTGAGCCGCCGGTAGTCCACACAGAAACGTGTGGTCCCATCCTTTTTGGGGACCAGGACTACCGGAGAGGCCCAAGGACTGTCCGTCTCCTCAATGACCCCTAAGTCCTGCATTTCCCTAATTTCCTTCCGAATAGAGCCTTTGACTGCCTCGGAGACCTGGTAGGTAGGTATCACGGTGCCCGTGATTGCTCTCCTTTTGTGTCAATTACCTATAGGGGGCTCTCTATTGGCTGTCTGCTGTCAGCCCACCCTGCATTGCCAGTTTAGACTGAGCTTGGGCACCCTTTGGTTGCCCTTTCATGGTGTCTCTATGCTGCTCGCATCCCTGGCACGTTCCTGAGCTTCCTGGGCCCTTAGCTGTGTTCCTGCTATCAGAATCCTCCGGTTCCTGTAGTTACCTGTCCAGTAGTTCCTGCTTCAGCTCCTGATCCGGTTTGATTCGCCGTCTGATCTCCGCTTCCTGCTGCCAGTCTTCGCTGCCGCTCCTGATCCGGTTGACCGATTGAGTGCTGGTTCCTGTCTCCACATGCAGGTTCCTATCCAGTTCCCCTGGAGCCCTCTGTCGTTCCTGAGTCGCCTTGGCAACATTTCTACTCTGTCGGTTATCCAGTACGCGGTTACTGGTTCGCTCCAAAGCCATCCGGCTGTCTATGCAAGTTACAACTAGCGTCCCACGTACAGGGTACTGGTTTGCACCATAGGCCATCCGGCTGTCATGCAGGTTATGATTAGAGTTCCACGTACAGGGTACTGGTTTGCTCTATAGCCATCCGGCTGTCTATGCTAGTTTCGCTTAGCGTTCCACGTACGGAGTACTGGTTCGCTCCATAAGCCATCCGGCTGTTTATGCAGGTTACTATTTGGCATTCTACATACAGGGTACTGGTTCGCTCTGTAAGCCAGCCGGCTGTCTATGCAGGTCACTATTTGTGTTCCACGTGCAGGGCACTGGTTCGCTCTATAGCCATCCGGCTGTCTATGCTAGTTACGAATAGCATTCCACGTACTGAGTACTGGTTCGCTCCATAAGCCATCCGGCTGTCTGTGCAAGTTTCGATTAGCGTTCCATGTACAGGGCACTGGTTCGCTCCATAAGCTATCAGGCTGTTTATACAGGTGACATCTAGCGTTCTCAGTGAGAGGGCACTGGTTGCTCCATAGCCATACGGCTGCTTTGCATGATACTACTACGCTTCCTGCGTGGACATTGGTTTGCTCCTTAGCCTCCTGACTGCAGTTGCACCTTGTTGACTTTCTCCCAGTACTAGGTACTGGTTCGCTTCACCATCTTTTAGTCCATTATTACATTGTGCAGTACTGTCTTCCCAGTACACAGGTACGTGTGTACCTCGGAGTTTTGGCCTGCCACTTTGGTCACTTAGCCTATTATGTCTGTAACGGTAACCCCAGGACGCCGCGCTGTCCAGGGCCGTCGTGCTGGGTTTCTCTCTCCTGAGTTCAGCTGAGTTCTGCCTCTCCAGTCTAAGCACTGAAAGTGTGATCTCTGTAACTTACAGTTGTGATGAGATAGCGGTAACCTTCAGTCCTAGGTGAATTGGCTGACAGTGACTCGATCCAAAAGACACCTTGTAGATTGTGAAGGAGTTTATTTAAACTGCAAACCATACACTGATGAACAGATGGATAGGTCAAAAGATTATGCTGTAAGGAGGTAAGCAGCTAAGATGTGACTGGAATGGAGGATGAGAAGCAAGTGAGTGAAGAGGGGAGGAGCAATACTGAAGACAGGAAGAAGGGGAGAGGAAAGGGACAAACAGAATAAAAAAGCAAACCATGCATGTGTAACATGACACTCCCCGTCGAAATCTATGATTTCTAATAACAATATTAACGTTAGTTAAGTCCATATATAATAATGTCTCTTTTCTGAAACATCTCTCTTGGCATCAGGTCGGTGGGAGGAGTTCATCTTCCTTTTTAGGCAGAAGAAGTACCAGCTCGTTTATGGGTCTAAAGTAGTGCCTTGCAGAACCTTCTTTCACTACCTTAACTTCTACTTTCCGCACCTTGCCGTCATTACTTGGAATAGTCTTTGTAATAAGACCCTTAGGCCAATTGTTACGATGAGCATCCGTTTCTTTAAGGAGAACTACGTCCCCGGCTTGCAGGTCGGGTTTGCTAACTTGCCATTTCCGTCGACCTTGAAGATTGCAAAGGTACTCCATTTTCCACACACATCTTGAGCAAGTAATGTGTTGCGAACTTCTCTGGCACATAAAGGATTAATGGCTAAAGGGCTTGTAGTAAACCGTGATTAGTTTTGATAGTTGGGTCCTACGACTGCCAACGCTTTGTTAATCCATGTTTTGATGGCCTTTCTGCTTCATAACGAAAAGAATAACATTAACCGTGACATACGAGTTTATATTGGAGCATAATGAGGCTGAATATAAAACCACTTGAAGGAAAGACAGATTGTATAATATGTATATGCCTTTACAGTTCATTTATGGTAAACAAGGATAGCTACAATCTAGAACTACCACCATTCCCAGGTATCAAAGGTTAATGGGAGTTTATAATCTGGTATAGCAGGACTCCAAGCTTCAGTGGGAGCAACAGAGAACACGTGATAACAGCTGTTTTATGGTTAAAGTGGGCAGCCCTTAAAAGAGCCTTTGGGTTACTGGAAATGGGGTAGCAGATTGGGATTATTTGGCACTGGTGTACTTGGTAACAGCCTTGGTGCCTTCAGACACAGCGTGCTTAGCCAGCTCCCCAGGAAGCAGAAGTCGGACTGCGGTCTGGATCTCTCGTGAAGTGATGGTGGAGCGTTTATTGTAATGAGCCAGACAGGAAGCCTCCCATGCTATATGCTCAAAGATGTCATTCACAAACAAGTTCATGATACACATAGCTTTTGAAGAAATGCCAGTATCAGGGTGAACCTGTTTCAGGACTTTCTACACTTAGATAGCATAACTTTTCTTCTTGCGTTTCTTCCCATCCTTTTTCTGTGTCTTTGTCACCTCTTTATTGGAGTCCTTCTTTGGGGCTGGCACTGACTTTGCTGGGTCACGCATTCTGTCAAACCAATAAATGACAATACAACAAGTTTCTATTTATCACTCCCTTCCTTGTCTTCTTGATGATAGATTTTATCCATCAGCAGTGATTTTTGGATACTGAGGCTTGTGCCTCATTACTCCATCTTCCCGGGTTGAGTATGAAGTCGTGGGTTTTGGATTCTTCTTGGTCTGTGTGGACTTGTCACAGTTGGGCTGGTTTCACAGGGTCTTCGCTGTGATGGGCCGCGGGTAGCAGTCAAATAGGTTTGCAGTGGTGGAAATGAGTCTTCTGATCAGAGGGTTCGGGTTCTGATCCAGTCCTTTGCACACTTTATTTCACAAACTTCAACTCTTATATACACAGTGAACCACACCAGGATATAATACCAGACAAAGGACAGTGACATGTGGTGTAAACATAATACAAAGGGCCAGACATGATTACATTATTTAGACAAAGGGACTGATGAGGGCCAAACACTAGAACAAAGGGCTGAGGGACTTGAATACACATTTCAAACAATGGCCAGAGGGCTGAAGCATCTTTGAATATTCCGCTTCAACCCCTGGCCAATCAGAAGCCTGGAATCAGATGGCCAATCCTGGCCAAGATCATCATGGCTGTCTCCGCTAATCAGAACCTGGGGGTGGGTAGCTAACCGACCAGTCCCTGGGCCGCCTATTTTCCCCCATGTTAACTCTATGGCGGCCCTTTAAACTTGGCATCCAGGGCTTTGGCCAGTCAGGAAGCTGCCTACTCTCCTATGTAAAGTCTATGGGGCTTTTTGAACAGGTTGCCCCGCACGGCAGCCAGCCTGTGGCTGGTTATAGTTTTTGAATCCAGTGTTTTGTGGCTGGTTGTTTTCCTTACAGTCCTGGGTACATTATTTTAAGTCCTTTATTATAACAGCTCACCCCTTTGTACCTAAGTCCGGCATACCCAGTTATACCCTGTCGGGTGTACCTAGGGATGTCCGGTGAGTGGCATATCCAAGTCGGTTTGCCGGGACAGTCCATCCGCATTGTTGTTTTGCTTCCCTGGCTGGTATTGCAGAGAAAAGTTATATGGCTGTTGGGCTAAACTCCAATGTAGCAATCGCGGGTTGTATCCTGATACTCGATTGAGCCAAACCAGGGGGTTATGGTCTGTAGTCGTCCATACAAGTAAGGTTGCAGTTTCTTGAGGGACCATAACAAAGCCAGGCATTCCTTTTCTATGGTAGCCTGACTGACTTCACAAGGTAAAAGCTTCCGGCTTAGGTAGGCCACCAGGTGTTCGTGTCCGTCGTCCCCAACCTGGCTCAGGACAGCTCCCAGCCCAAACATTGAGGAATCTGTGTGCACAATGAAACCTTTAGATGAGTCTGGGGCAGCAAGCACGGGAGCGGAGCTCAAAGCTTGTTTCAATTGTCCAAAAGCCCTCTCACAGTCTGGGGACCACAGTACCTGTCTGGGGAGGTTTTTCTTCTTCAGGTCGGTTAAGGGTTTGGCTATGCTACTGTCATCTGCAACTAACCCACTATAATAACCTGCCATCCCCAGAAAAGCTAGAACCTGGGTTTTAGTCTTATGTTGAGGCCACTTAGCTATGGCCTCTATCTTAGCTGGTTCTGAGTGTTGTTTGCCTGTGCCCACCCGATGTCCTAAATACTGTACCTCCGCCATGCCAAGGTGGCATTTGTCAGCACGGAGGGTGAGCCCTGCCTCCCTAATTCTGTCTAGCACTGTAGATAGGTGCACGAGGTGGTCTTCCCATGTGCGAGTGAATATTGCTATATCATCCAGATACGTACATGCAAAGTCCTGCAGATCTACCAGGAGTTGGTCAGCCATTCGATGGAACGTGGCAGGGGCATTCTTCATCCGAAATGGCATGACCTTAAACTGGAACAGCCCGAATGGGGAGACAAAGGCCGATTTCGGAATGGCCTTCGCGTCCAGGGCAATCTGCCAAAACCCTTGCACAAGTCCAATGTGGAGAGATGGTGCCCGCCCGCAATCCTATCTAGTAACTCATCTACCCGGGGCATAGGGTAAGCGTCCGTGGTTGTCCTGTCATTGAGCTTGCGGTAGTCCACGCAGAAGCGTGTGGTGCTGTCCCGTTTCAGCACCAGGACTACCGGAGAAACCCACGGACTCTTGGAGGGTTCTATCACCCCTAGGGCTAGCATCTCGCCTAATTCTGCCTGCATGTGTGCCCTCACTGCGGCAGGAATGCAATATGGTTGCTGCCGCAGGGGTTCCTGAACCGGGGTTTCCACTTTGTGAACTGCTAGTCGTATATTCCGGGGTGGCAGATAGCATGTCACTTTTTTCCTGAAGCAGGTGGGTCACCTGTGTTTTCTGGGGTTCAGTGAATTCATCCCCTAGTACTACCTGATCTAGGGTGCTAGGTTATATGTGTCACATGAACCACTGGAGCCTTTGTCTGGGCCTGGAACTGTTATCCCAAGAACCCCAGAGACTGTGGACATTTCTGGGCCCAAAGAGACTGACAACCATGGACTGCTGGCTTGCTTTCAAGGCAATGAATATTAAGGGTTAATTATTTGAGTTTATCTAAAGTTACTTTCAAGGTGTATTTGTAGCCACTCAAGGCAGTGTATTGTGAACTGTACTGAGACCCCCTGCTGTGTGTTAATTCATTCAAGCACCTCAAGTCTTTGTGTCCACTGTCTGAGTTCAGCAACCCTTTTGTGTGTGAAATGTAATCATGTCTAAGTCATTGTATTTTTAGACCATCTGCTGTTGGCCTTTTGTTTACTGTATGGTGATTGGATTATGACCCTATTTTATCTGCTTTGTCCAGGTATTTGAATGCAAGGTTTGAGTCTTTGTGTCCACTGTCTGAGTTCAGCAACCCTTTTGTGTGTGAAATGTAATCATGTCTAAGTCATTGTATTTTTAGACCATCTGCTGTTGGCCTTTTGTTTACTGTATGGTGATTGGATTATGACCCTATTTTATCTGCTTTGTCCAGGTATTTGAATGCAAGGTTTGAGTATAAATATGTGTAGTTTGTTTCAATAAAGAGAGTTCTTGTCTTACCTACACTGGTGTTGTCTGGTGGGGTAAGCTTGCTGTATCCAGAGTGTGGTTCTGGTTACTCTGACACTGGTTCTGCCTGATGATTCAGAGTACATTGAGGTATGCTGTGGGAGCCTTTGCTGGTGGATTCTGGGAAGAAGTGATCCTTGATGGTGACACCAACGCTGGGTGTCTGCTGGTACCATCACAATATGTTTAGGAAATCGGGGAGGGGTATATTTTCACTGTCCTCAGAGGCTGGGGCACATACCGCCACCACCTCCTCGGGCTTTTCCCAGTACTCATTGAGCATGTTCACATGGAAGGTCTGTTTGACCCTCTCGTCTGAACACCAGGCCACTACATAGGTGGTGTCGCTGATGCGCTCCACCACTCGGTAGGGGCACTGCCAAGCAGCTTGGAGCTTTTTTTGCTGGGTTGGCTTCAAGACCAGTACTCTTTGACTGGTCTGGAATAGTCTGTCTCAGGCACCTCTGTCATACTAGTGCTGTTAGCACTGCTGGGCCGTTTGCAAATTCTCCCGGACGAATTCCGTGAGCTGTTGCATCTGGTCCCATAACTCTAAGACACAGGGTATAATGGGCAAGCATTCCTCTCCTAGATCTCCCTCCCAATGTTCTCTGATCAAGTTCAAGGGTCCCCTGACTCTTTGCCCATATAGTAACTCAAATGGGGAAAAGTCCGTAGATTCTTGGGGAACCTCCTGGTAGGCAAACAGCAAATGGGGTAAAAACTTCTCCCAATTCTTGGAAGTTTCTGTGAACGTCTTAATCAGTTGCTTTAAAGTGCCATTAAAATGCTCACAGAGGCCATTAGTCTGTGGGTGATACTGGGAACTAAAAATGGGTTGTAACCAGATGGAGTGATTTAGGACTATATCACTTGAAATATTGATCCCTATGTTGTACATTGTGTGACATAATGTAATAGTTTGGGTGGTGTATTACTGTAATTCCTTTACAGGGATATGATAGTTGGGAGCCAGAGTGCAGAGAAAATAAAGGCTATGCCCAGCACTCTTACTTGCTTACAATATACTTCAGATCTGTGTAACTTGGCTAAACAATGACTGGAATGTTGACCTTGACCAATCAGAGGAAGTTATTATGGTCCAGTCAAAATGCCCCTTTTCCAAACCCTACTTTGTATTCTTATCTTGATCAGGGTGACTGGAAATGTAGGCCATTATCTGATTGGTCAAGCATAGCAACACTGTCCCAACCACTAATTTACATTCTAATCTTGATAAGAGTGTCTGGAAGTGTATATAAGCAATGTGTTTCATCAATAAAGCTGTTCTGTTCTACCCTCCTTAATACAAGTCTCGGCTGTATTTCTGGAGGGGACTTAGGCTGGGGATTCTCACCTTAGCCACTGCAGGAGCAAATTCACTTGCCTCGCCGGTCTACTGGCGTCTTTTCATTGAGCCGCCGGTAGTCCACACAGAAACGTGTGGTCCCATCCTTTTTGGGGACCAGGACTACCGGAGAGGCCCAAGGACTGTCCGTCTCCTCAATGACCCCTAAGTCCTGCATTTCCCTAATTTCCTTCCGAATAGAGCCTTTGACTGCCTCGGAGACCTGGTAGGTAGGTATCACGGTGCCCGTGATTGCTCTCCTTTGGTGTCAATTACCTATAGGGGGCTCTCTATTGGCTGTCTGCTGTCAGCCCACCCTGCATTGCCAGTTTAGACTGAGCTTGGGCACCCTTTGGTTGCCCTTTCATGGTGTCTCTATGCTGCTCGCATCCCTGGCACGTTCCTGAGCTTCCTGGGCCCTTAGCTGTGTTCCTGCTATCAGAATCCTCCGGTTCCTGTAGTTACCTGTCCAGTAGTTCCTGCTTCAGCTCCTGATCCGGTTTGATTCGCCGTCTGATCTCCGCTTCCTGCTGCCAGTCTTCGCTGCCGCTCCTGATCCGGTTGACCGATTGAGTGCTGGTTCCTGTCTCCACATGCAGGTTCCTATCCAGTTCCCCTGGAGCCCTCTGTCGTTCCTGAGTCGCCTTGGCAACATTTCTACTCTGTCGGTTATCCAGTACGCGGTTACTGGTTCGCTCCAAAGCCATCCGGCTGTCTATGCAAGTTACAACTAGCGTCCCACGTACAGGGTACTGGTTTGCACCATAGGCCATCCGGCTGTCATGCAGGTTATGATTAGAGTTCCACGTACAGGGTACTGGTTTGCTCTATAGCCATCCGGCTGTCTATGCTAGTTTCGCTTAGCGTTCCACGTACGGAGTACTGGTTCGCTCCATAAGCCATCCGGCTGTTTATGCAGGTTACTATTTGGCATTCTACATACAGGGTACTGGTTCGCTCTGTAAGCCAGCCGGCTGTCTATGCAGGTCACTATTTGTGTTCCACGTGCAGGGCACTGGTTCGCTCTATAGCCATCCGGCTGTCTATGCTAGTTACGAATAGCATTCCACGTACTGAGTACTGGTTCGCTCCATAAGCCATCCGGCTGTCTGTGCAAGTTTCGATTAGCGTTCCATGTACAGGGCACTGGTTCGCTCCATAAGCTATCAGGCTGTTTATACAGGTGACATCTAGCGTTCTCAGTGAGAGGGCACTGGTTCGCTCCATAGCCATACGGCTGCTTTGCATGATACTACTACGCTTCCTGCGTGGACATTGGTTTGCTCCTTAGCCTCCTGACTGCAGTTGCACCTTGTTGACTTTCTCCCAGTACTAGGTACTGGTTCGCTTCACCATCTTTTAGTCCATTATTACATTGTGCAGTACTGTCTTCCCAGTACACAGGTACGTGTGTACCTCGGAGTTTTGGCCTGCCACTTTGGTCACTTAGCCTATTATGTCTGTAACGGTAACCCCAGGACGCCGCGCTGTCCAGGGCCGTCGTGCTGGGTTTCTCTCTCCTGAGTTCAGCTGAGTTCTGCCTCTCCAGTCTAAGCACTGAAAGTGTGATCTCTGTAACTTACAGTTGTGATGAGATAGCGGTAACCTTCAGTCCTAGGTGAATTGGCTGACAGTGACTCGATCCAAAAGACACCTTGTAGATTGTGAAGGAGTTTATTTAAACTGCAAACCATACACTGATGAACAGATGGATAGGTCAAAAGATTATGCTGTAAGGAGGTAAGCAGCTAAGATGTGACTGGAATGGAGGATGAGAAGCAAGTGAGTGAAGAGGGGAGGAGCAATACTGAAGACAGGAAGAAGGGGAGAGGAAAGGGACAAACAGAATAAAAAAGCAAACCATGCATGTGTAACATGACACTCCCCGTCGAAATCTATGATTTCTAATAACAATATTAACGTTAGTTAAGTCCATATATAATAATGTCTCTTTTCTGAAACATCTCTCTTGGCATCAGGTCGGTGGGAGGAGTTCATCTTCCTTTTTAGGCAGAAGAAGTACCAGCTCGTTTATGGGTCTAAAGTAGTGCCTTGCAGAACCTTCTTTCACTACCTTAACTTCTACTTTCCGCACCTTGCCGTCATTACTTGGAATAGTCTTTGTAATAAGACCCTTAGGCCAATTGTTACGATGAGCATCCGTTTCTTTAAGGAGAACTACGTCCCCGGCTTGCAGGTCGGGTTTGCTAACTTGCCATTTCCGTCGACCTTGAAGATTGCAAAGGTACTCCATTTTCCAACGGCTCCAAAACGCATTAGCAAGATGTTGGACCCGTTTCCATTGGTGTTTGTAAACATTTGGACAATCGAAGTCCTGAGGAGGAATAGTGGCTATTCCAATCTTTTGAGTTAGAAGAGTGGCTGGAGTTAGCAATACTGGAGACTCTGGGTCTGAGGAAACAGGAACAAGTGGTCTTGCATTGATTATGGCGGACACCTCGGCAAGGAAAGTGACCAAGACTTCATGTGTGAGCTGGGAAGATTTGTGGTCCAGCAGCATAGAATCCAGGATTTTCCTAGAAATCCCAATCATGCGCTCCCAAGCACCTCCCATATGAGAGGAATGTGGCGGGTTGAATTCCCACTTACACTTGTTGTCGTTGAAGAAGTTCTCTATCTTCTCTGCTCCGGTAAAATTTGTCCCGCGGTCAGATCTAAGTAACTTAACAGGTCCACGTATGGAAACAAATCTTCTGAAGGCGTTAATGAAGCAAGAAGAGTCCATTGATTCTATAACTTCAATATGCACAGCACGAATGCTTAAACAAGTAAATAACACGGCCCAACGCTTATTGTTGATGACTCCACCACGAGTCTTACGTGAAACAACAGTCCAGGGGCCGAAAACGTCTAAACCGACATTGGTAAATGGTGGTTCCATACTTAATCTGTCCGTTGGAAGCTCTGCCATCTGTTGATTTAGATGTTTTCCTCTTAGTCTTTGGCACTTGACGCATTTATGGAGTGTGGAGGATATACATCCCTTCATCCCAATTATCCAGAAACCTGCAGACCTTACTGCTCCCTCTGTGAAGTGACGGCCTTGGTGTTGCACTTGCTCATGGTAATGTCTGACTAGCAGAGCAGTAATATGGTGACGTCCTGGAATAATAAGGGGATTTTGCTCTTCATTTGTCACATTAGACCTTGCTATGCGACCACCTACTCGGAGTAGTTTGTTGTGATCAATTATCGGATTCAACTGGTATAAAGGACTATCTTTAGATGGGCTGAGTCCCTTTGAGATGTTGTGAATCTCTTGTGAATATACTTCATGTTGGACACATTGAATGATGAGTCTTTCGGCCTTAATAATCTCTGCAATTGTGGGGGGCCCTTTACAGATATGCCACTTACGACACTCTTGATTAGTGTCACCGCTGTTTACAAAGTGATGAGCAACATGAATAAGACGTGCAGTCGCTCGTACGGCAGAAGACCACTTAGAAAAACGTTCAAAACGGTGGGTTTTTAGTTTTACCTTTGCCTCAACGGAGGTATTAAGAGTAACTGCAGTGGTCTTGATTTCGTTATCTGCATCCGGATAGATAAGTTCAAAGGTAGACTTTACAGTGCTTGAGAAGAATTTCTCATTCAAGAGTACTGGTGGAGATATCCACGATGTATTCAGAAAAGCATTAGCAGGTATTGCACGACTGCCTAGGTCGGCAGGGTTAAGATCAGTGGGCACATAGTGCCATTGTGCTGGAATGGAGAATTTCCTAATGCGTTCCACTCGATTGCCAACATACACATGGAATTGTCTTGTTTGATTGTGTATGTATCCTAGCACAATTCTGCTGTCTGTGTAAAAGTCAAAGGAGTCAATATGGAAGTCTATTTCGTGCTTTATAAGCTCAGCAATTTCAACAGCTAACACGGCTGCACAGAGTTCTAGCCTTGGAATAGTATGTGCAGGTTTTGGAGTTAGCTTTGCCTTGCCCATGACAAATCCCACACTGGTTTCACAGTGGGAGTTTACAACTCGGAGATAGGCTACAGCAGCTATAGCTTCCATGGATGCGTCAGAGAAGACATGGATCTCTAATCTAGTGGCATTCTTCATAGACACAAGAGTGTAAGAACGTGATATTTTAAACTGTTCCAATGCCTGAAGAGACTGCTTCCAGGATTCCCACCTTTGTTGTTTCTCTTTGGGTAAAGGGGTGTCCCAGTCAGTGTTCTCCGAAGTAAGTTGTCTGAGTAATATCTTGCCCTGAAAAGTAAAGGGTGTAATAAATCCCAAGGGATCGTAGATACTGTTTACTGCGGACAGTACTCCACGTTTTGTGAAGGGCTTGTCACAGACTGATGTCTGAAATGTGAACACATCTTGTTTAACATTCCATAGCAACCCAAGGCTGCGTTGAGTGAGGGTAAGGTCAGACCCTAGTTGGAACTCCTTAGCACTGATGGCGTGATCATCAGAAGGAAATGCTCTCATAACCTCATTGCTGTTGGAGATGATTTTGTGTAGTCGGAGGTTGGCTGTAGCAAGCATGTTCTGAGTTCTGGTGAGAAGGTCAATGGCTTCTTCCTCCGTAGGTAGAGACTTGAGACCGTCGTCTACGTAGAAGTTCCTTTCCACAAACTGACGTGCATCAGACCCGAACTCTTGTTCGCCTATTTGGGCTGTCTTCCTCAATCCAAAAATGGCAACTGCCGGTGAGGGACTATTACCAAACACATGAACTTTCATTCGATAGTCTACAACCTCATCATTGACATCATTATTGCGGTACCATCGGAACCTGAGGAAGTTTCTATTGTCTTCCCGGACGATGAAACAATGAAACATTTGTTGGATGTCGGCCATAACAGCAATTGGCTCTTGTCTAAAGCGGAGTAAGACTCCTAGGAGGTTGTTGTTCAGGTTAGGCCCAGTGAGAAGATTGTCATTGAGAGAAACGCCTTCATAACGAGCACTTGAGTCGAAGACCACCCTAATTTGGTCAGGTTTGCGAGGATGGTAGACGCCAAAACACGGTAGGTACCAGCATTCTTCTCCATGTGTAAGAGGGGGTGCAGGCTCGGCATGATCTCTCTCAAATACCTTCTGCATGAAGTCAACGAAATGTTTCTTCATCTCCGGTTTCCGGTTTAGGCTGCGCTCTAAAGAGATGAACAGTGAATTTGCATATTGCATATTGTTTGGAATCCTCTTCCTTGGGGTGCGAAATGGTAGTGGTGCCACCCAGCTGTTGGAATCGTCTTGGTAGAACTCTTTACTCATTGTTTTCAAGAATTCCTTGTTTTCCATTGTGGCTGCCAACTCATTGTCTCTTGTGGTCACTTCAAACACTGTGCTACCGATGTTGTCATCCCGAAAGACAAATGCTTTGCTGTCATCAAGTATGATGCGTTCTTGTGTACCTTTGTTACACAGCTTTTCTTTGACACTGTAGCGATGTTGTCGTTGTGGGAAACAAGTAATGCGTCCATTTGGCAGAACGTGTGTTTTAAAGGAAGAGACTGAAAATGGTTTCTTGACGTTGCTAAGGCAGACGTTGCCTATGATAACCCAGCCTAGATCCAGACGCTGGGCGTAAGGTGCATCATGTGGGCCGTTGATTTGCTGGCGAACCTTATGCACTCTAAGAATGTCTCTCCCAAGTAACAGCAGGATATCAGCATTTTCATCAAAGGCTGGTATTTGGTCAGCTATGTCCTTCAAGTGAGAATGGTGCAGGGCAGCTTCAGGAGTGGGAATCTCATCCTTGTTAGTTGGGATCTGATTACACTCGATGATAGTCGGCAAAGGTATTTCTTTGTTGCTATTAAGTGGAGCAACTATGAGGCCACTGGCTCTTCTACCCAAGACTTCTGTAATGCCTGCACAAGTACCGAGGGTATAAGGTAGAGCATCTCCTGCTATGCCCAACAGATCAAAGAACCTTGTGCTTGCAAGAGATCGGTTCCTCTGATCGTCGAGAATGGTATACAGTCTTATGGCCTTTTCAGGTTGGCCCTTAAAATATACACGAACCAAGCATATCTTCGCACAGGATTTCTCACAAAGTCCTTCCCCACAGACTTCCGTGCATGTAGAGAATACTGGTGTGGAGGTAGCTGCTTGTTCAGTGTGCTCCCCGCCATGCTTTGCCACAGGAGGGATGTCTGTGGATGGAGTAGAGCTTTGTTGGTACAGATGAAGGGCTTGCACGTGGTTGTCGCTACCACATTCCATGCATTTAATGTTAGCCTTACAGTCTTTTGCAAGGTGTTCTGTGGAGGCACAGCATCTGAAACAAATTCCAAATTCCTTTAAAAGTTCCTTACGTTCTTGTAGAGGTTTCTTTCTAAAGCCGATGCATTTCTTAAGTGGATGTGGCTTGTTATGTATGGGACATTGGCGATTTGGATCCTCAAGTTTCTTGCTTTGCCCAGTCTTTTGAAGAACCTTAGCGAGTGCAGGTTGGACATCAGTCCTTTTCACTGATACTGGGCCCCTGCGGCCTCTGTGTGTTATACATGCGTTTGCAAGTCCTGGAGAAGGTGAATTGAGTGGATTACAGTCGCTGTAGAAGAAACTTGGGTCATTCTTAGAGTCCGCGATTTCCTTTATGAAGTCACAGAAGAAGGAAAGGGGAGGAAAGGCAACTCCATGTTTTTTCTTGTAAGTTGATCCCCGACTAACCCATTTTTCTTGAATGCTATATGGTAGCTTAAGGACAATAGGATTAATTCCACGAGGGGTGTCGAGGTAACTGAGTCCTGGTAAGAGGCTATCAGCTTTAGCAAGTTGAAGCTCTAGTAGAAGATCACTGAGTTCTTGAAGCTTCAGATTTTCTTTAGCTGTAATTCTTGGGAAGCCTTGCAACCTTTTAAATAAAGCATCTTCGATGGCCTCAGAGCTGCCAAAGCTACGTTCAAGTCTGTCCCAAGCAGCATCAAGACCTGCAGCAGGGTTGGAAGTATAAACGGTCTTGAGTCTTTTGATACGTTCAGCAGACTGTGGACCTAGCCACCTGATGAGCAGATCCAGTTCTTCTGCAGCGGTGATGTCTAGCTCGCTGATGGTGGCCTTAAAGGTGAATTTCCAGCCTCTGTAATTTTCAGGTTTGTCATCAAACGTGGTGAGGCCTGTCCTAGTGAGTTCTCTGCGAAGCATATATTTAGCGAACTGTGACATGTCTGTGCTTTCAGACTTTGGGTATACGGTTGTAGGTGGTTAGTTGCAGTTACCGGTACACTGATGTTATGTGACTTGGGAACATAAGATGGTGCTAAGACGTTCAACACTGGATCTGGCTTACAGTCCAAGGGTGTGTTGGTTTGTAGCTGTATAGTAGTGGGTGTGCTAAGATGTAACTGGTTAGTGCCATAAGAAGGTAGAAAGTCTTTTCTGTCCATGCCAGTTTCCGCTGCTTGAGTAAGTGCAGTAGGTGCAGAGAAAACTCCTTGGTTGAGTGCCTTGGGTGCTATGACAGAGTTATGGAGTTCTGAAGTGTACGATATAACAGAGTGACTACTACTCCAAGATTTCTCATTGTCACTAGCAGCCTGCTCTAAGACTCTCAGTCTTGCCATGTCTTTGGCATGCTCGCATTGTTTTTCCAAAACTTCCATCTCTGCTTTCTTCCTTGCAGCTTCAGCTTCCATCTCTGCTTTCTTCCTTGCAGCTTCAGCTTCCATCTCTGCTTTCTTCTTTGCAGCTTCAGCTTCCATCTCTGCTTTCTCTTGGGCGAAAGCTGCCTGGATTTTAGACGCTTCTGCATCAGCTCGGGCTTTGATGAGTTGCTGGCTGAGTGTAGAAGATTTTGATAGTGAGGATCTGGAAGATCTTGTGGAGCGCCTAGAAGATGTGGAGAGATGGGATCTGGATTCATGGAGATGTGCGATTTTTACTTCTGCCTTTGTTTTTGTTTGTAATACTAAATCATCTCTTGCAAGATTGAGCTCATTCCATTCCTTTAATTCTTGTAAGGAATCTTCTGTGTTGTACCGCTTTAAGAGATCAGCATATTTGGCAGACAGTCTTTGATAGTTCTCATAAGCAGCATTCAATTGGTTAACTAGGTCTTCTAGGTGCAGTACCTCACGTGTAGGGTGAGACAGAGCTGACATGCATTCAATAGTCCTGGACCATAAGTGTTTGAGGTTACACAGGAGTTCCTCTCTGTCAGCTTCATAGTTTTGTTGAATCTTCCAAGTTGGTTTTGTTAAACTCTTTTGTTTTATGGGGCTTGTAGGATCTAACTCCTGTTCTGGAAGAAGTTTAGGTTCTTCAGATTGCATTGTGATGACAAGCAGAGGGTTAAATTACACAGTAGTGTGTTTGCATAGAAATGTATCAAAGTTCTGGCCAGGGGATCAGGTTTCCTAGGCAACCAGTGGTGAGAGGAGCCAGAGAGGTCAGCATACAGGGCTTACATTCACTTGTAGGTAGAAGAAATGCATGTGGTAATACACAGACTGTATAGAAGCTGATGTATAACAGTTGTATGGACAGTTCTTACAATAAACTGAGCTATAATAGATGAATCCTGAGCTGAGACTCACTGCTGGCTGGAGGATGCAGTCTGCACTGTTTGCTACTATAATCCAGTGTCCATATACATCTCAGTATACATGCTTAGCTAGCAAAGATCCTTTACAAGATATTTGTCTGATCTTCTAAGATCCCCTCACTAATCTTTTGACTGTTCTGCCTCTCCAGTCTAAGCACTGAAAGTGTGATCTCTGTAACTTACAGTTGTGATGAGATAGCGGTAACCTTCAGTCCTGGGTGAATTGGCTGACAGTGACTCGATCCAAAAGACACCTTGTAGATTGTGAAGGAGTTTATTTAAACTGCAAACCATACACTGATGAACAGATGGATAGGTCAAAAGATTATGCTGTAAGGAGGTAAGCAGCTAAGATGTGACTGGAATGGAGGATGAGAAGCAAGTGAGTGAAGAGGGGAGGAGCAATACTGAAGACAGGAAGAAGGGGAGAGGAAAGGGACAAACAGAATAAAAAAGCAAACCATGCATGTGTAACATGACAATTGGGTAGCCTGGTAAATCCACCACAAAGAGCTGGAATCCCTCCTGTTAGAATGTAGGCTGGAAAGCTGGATTGTAGCTGGATAATAGGCTGGAAGCAGTCACTGGGAACAAGGCTGGAACACAGGGAATCTGTCCACTGGAACCCTGGAACATCAGAGGCCTGAGTGGGGGACAGAGGGGTCCCTTTAAACCACTCAGAGTAAGGACAAGACACAGCTTCAAGTCCAAAACGACTTCTGCTTTATTGAGTCAAAAATCAGCTCTTTTATACAGTTGTTCATACAATACCCAATGGGGGTAGTACAAAGACATACTGGAGGGAATCAATAGTGTCTGGCTGCAATACACATCTAAACAATGGAACATAAACAGTAGAACAAAAGGTACAATGGGGCTGTACACAAAGACAGGTATTCTACATAATTTAATCTTGCCGCTCTGAATCCCGAACAATAGGATTCAGAGTGACAAAATACAAAGACCAATCCTGGCCGAGTGAGTCACCAGATGCCTACATGTTCCCTGCAAAACCTATGGCAACTCCTTGCATACATTACACAGGTGGTGACCAATCAGCAGCCTGCCTACTTTCACAGGCAAAGTCTATGGGCTTTGTAACCATGAAGTTTAGTCTCTGTTATCTTTGCGAAACCCAGTCTTTTTCAAGTGAAAGTCAGTTCTTCAGGGAGTTTCTTGGGAGGCTTGACAAGGCCTCCATGTAACGGCCTAGGGGTCCGTTACATCACCCCCCCCCCCTCCAGTTTCGAGCCCCTCGGTAGGGAAATCAACTGTTTCTGGAATCACACAAACTCATTGTCCAAGCTACATCCAATAATCCCCTTTGTCCAGGGCTGGGTAACACAAATAGCCCCCTTGTCCGGGTCTGCTCAACAACAAATAGCCCCCTTGTCCAGGGCTGTGCAACAACAAATAACCCCCTTGTCCAGGGCTGGGCAACAGGAAAATCAAAGATCGTCCTGACGAGATAGTCCATCTGCGTGCGATTATCTCTGCCAGACCGGTACTGGACGGTGAAATTGTACGGCTGTAAAGCTAAACTCCACCGTAGTAATCTCCCATTGTCCCTTGACACTCGATTAAGCCAGACCAAGGGGTTATGGTTGTAACGGAAGCTGGGAAGGGGACCGGGTCACCTTCCGCCGTCGTTCCCGGGTCTCTCCTTCTCGACGCCGGACTGGCGCCGTCGAGTGCACCGGTCGAACATATCAGCGTTCCGGTAGTCGACTCAAAGTGGCGTCGAACCCCGGGATGACCGATTTTATCTCGAAGGGATGCGGATCCGGAGGGTTCACAGGCACTCGAACACCGTCGAGCGTTCACAGCACCGGAGCAGGGAAAAGTGTTGCAGGAACAAAAGGATCGGTAGCCACGCCGTTCGAGCACTCCGGTGCTCAACTCGAAGGTTGAAGCTTGTACAGGGAAACCAAAGGGCAGAGTCCACATTGCCGCCTGACAGGATACAAAGTCTGGTAGTGGGATCCTGGCAGCAGACAGACGAACGTTACAGGAACCTGGTTCAGATGGGCGGCAGAGTGGCCACTTTATCCATGGGAACAAACAGACTCCAGGACTCTGGTTCACTTCAAACATGACACACTTTATTGAACAACAACCACATCTTTTATACAGTTACAACATAATACCACAATAGGGATGGGAAGGGCCAGGTATTCTAATACAGGCTTGGCCCAGGGACCAATCAGACACAGTGGGCATATGACACAGGGAACAAAAGACCAATGGTAACTGAAGACAAAGGGCCAATGGCAGTTAAGGGAAAAGGGCCAATGGCAGATGAACTACTAAACACAATACTGACTAGGTTAAGGCAAACATGGTTGATTACCGTCTAGACAAAGACAAAGGATTGATGAGAGGGAATACACATCTAGGGACTAGGCCAGGGGTTGAAGCATGTACACACTAGTTTGGAATATGCAGCTTCAACCCTGGCCAATCAGTGTGTGCAGTGAGTCGTACGTTGGCCAATCCGGCGTCGACTCACTGCCTCCGGTTCCTGCGTTCGCGGCAGCATTGATGCCTCGAACCAAGGAACCGGGGAACCACCGGTTCCCTCATACATATTACATACTATACAACACATTAAGCATACGACATTCGACAATATATAAAACGTACGACATTGGACAATATATACAACATAAAACTTTTAACCTAACGATAGTAAAAGCCCCTATCAAAGTTCAAATGAGGCAAAGGGCCATAGTCTTTGAAAAAAACGTTCGAGGTCCAGACAAGGGCCCAAGTAACGGATAATATCCGTTACAATGGTCGGTGAGCACAGTAAACTCTCTCCCATAGAGGTAGGCTTGGAACCTCTTGATGGCCCAGACCAAGGCCAAACATTCTTTCTGTACAGCGGCATAGCCTACTTCTGGCTCCAAGAGCTTATGACTTTGGTAGGCTACCGGATGCTCTTCCCCCTTAGCGTCCACCTGGCTCAGTACCGCTCCCAGGCCCACGTTGGAGGCATCTCTTACGAGTGAGGTCAGTCAGAGGCTTCACAATGTCACTGTATCTGGATACAAATTTGCGGTAGTACCCCGTCCTACCCAGGAAAGCCATAACTTGTTTTTTGGTTGTAGGCCGGGGCCACTGGACAATGGCCTCCACCTTGGCTCGTTCGGGGCGCTGCACTCCGCTCCCTACTCGGTGTCCTAGATACTGCACCTCACCCATTCCCATTTGGCATTTGTTGGGGTGAAGGGTCAGCCCGGCCCAGTGAATTCTCCCCAAAATGGCCTCCACGTGTAATAGGTGCTCCTCCCAGGAGTGGCTGTAAATGGCAATATCATCGAGGTAGGTGCAGGCGAACTCCTGTGCTCCCTCGAGCAACTGATCCACTAGCCTTTGGAAGGTGGCCGGGGCATTCTTCATCCCAAACGGCATGACCGTGAATTGGTACAGACCGAAAGGGGTGATGAATGCCGACTTGGCCCTTTCTTCTGGAGCTAGAGGGATTTGCCAATATGCCCGGCTGAGATCTAAGGTGGTCACAAATCTGGCCCCAGCTAATCGGTCCAGCAAGTCATCCACCCTTGGCATAGGGTAGGCGTCGGTGGTGGTTTTATCATTGAGCCGCCGGTAGTCCACACAGAACCGTGTGGTTCCATCTTTTTTGGGCACCAGGACTACCGGGGAGGCCCATGGACTGCTGGACCCCTCTATGACCCCCATCTCCTGCATCTCCTGTATTTCAGCCCTGATGTGACTTTTTATCGCTTCAGGGACCCGATAGGGGGGCTGTCGTAGGGGTTGTTGGCCTGGAGTTTCAACTACATGTTGGATGAGGTGAGTCAGTCCTGGTTTAGTCGAGAATAGGGTGGGCCAGTGGTTGATAACTTCCCTAATCTGATCCCGCTGGGTCGGGGCAAGCTGTTCCCCTAGGTTCAGGTCCTTGGGAGCTGGGTCTAGGGCTGTGGCTAGGAAGTCGGGAATTTCCCGATCTTCCTCTTCCTGATGGACTGGGGTGCAAATAGCTAGGATCGAGTCTGCCCTGTCCTGATAGATCTTTAGAGCGTTAACATGACAAATTCTGCGGTCCCGCTGATGGGGTCCCTGACTAATAATGTACGTGGTTTCCCCCAGTCTGTCCACAATTTGGTAGGGGCCTTCCCAGGTAGTTTGCAACTTATTCTGCCTAATGGGTCTGTAACGGGTAGGGACCCGTTACTGAAATTATACCCAAGAAACTGCCCGGGAAACCGATCATGAAGGAGTGAAATTCACGGGGACACGGGGCAGCCACTGGGTAATGGGATTCCATGCGGCCGGCCAGCGTCCCATTGATAAAAAGGGAGTTAAAGGGACGCCATAGGATTAACATGGTGAATGGTCGGCCGCCCTCTGATTGGTGTACTGGGGTTTAAAGGGACGCCATAGACTTAACATGGCGAATGGTCGGCCCCGTTCTCATTGGCTCTCGAACATCGAGCCCAAAAGAGGATTTTCCCATTGACTTAGAACGGGGCCGTCGCTCGCTTCCTGATTGGCCGTCGACACTCGGACTGAGTTAAAGGGACTCCAGGGATTGGCTGCAAGGACTCCGCGGCACAGCCTCTGAGTGGCTAACACCTCAAAGCAGAGTTCGAACTCTGGCGTCCCCAAGTCTACTGCCCTTTGTCCCGGGCAATCACCCCAGCCCATTGTATGTGTCCCAAGACCCATTGTGTCCCCAAAGTGACCACAATCTTCTTTTGTGTGCATGTTAATAAGGTTACCTGTGTGCTATTGTCAGTAAATTCAGTCTTTTGTCCAGAGAATATGATTGAATTACCCTAACTCAGTTAACTGTACATAAAAGTGCTGATTTCATGTGAATAAACTGTTCTTTCTGGTTGACTAAGAAGCGTGTCTTGTGTCTTCATTGAGAGGTGGTATCAAGGGTCTTCTTGCGACCCCCACCTCTGGCGGAGAAGCGATACGGGAGACCGAGGGTTTTGTCAAACTCAGGTGGCTGCAGGAGCTCACTAGTCCGGTGCAAGGTCTCAGATCATCCCGGGGAGGTACGAACCCCGTTACAGGGTCGTAGAGCTAACACCTTCTGCCCTGCGCTGAATTCCCTGACTTGGGCCGTCTGGTCATAGTACTCTTTTTGGTGATCCTGCGCTTTCTGGAGATTCTGCCTAGCGGCCTACATAAGGGAGTTCAACCTTTCTCTTAGTTCTATCACACAGGTGACTGCCGGGGTCTCTTCCGTGGGGCATTTTCCTTCCCAGTATTCCCGGAGTATATGCAGGGGTCCCCGGACTCTTCTCCCATATAACAACTCAAAGGGAGAAAAACCCGTGGACTCCTGTGGCACCTCCTGGTAGGCAAAGAGCAAGTGAGGTAGATATTTCTCCCAGTCCCTGTAAGTGTCGGTGAATGCTCGGAGCATCTGCTTCAAGGTTCCATTGAACCTTTCGCAGAGCCCATTTGTCTGGGGATGATAAGCCGTCGTGTGGATAGCTTTCACCCCACAGGTTTTCTACAGCTGCTGAAGGAGGTCAGAGGTGAACTGAGTCCCTTGGTCAGTCAGAATCTCCTGGGGAAACCCCACCCGTGTGAAGATGGATATGAGGGCATCTGCTACGTTTTCTGCCGTGATTTTGGACAGGGCAACCGCCTCTGGGTATCTGGTGGCAAAGTCCACCAGAGTTACTATAAATTTTTTCCCGTAGGTACTGGCCCGAGCCAAAGGACCCACGATATCCACCGCCACCCGCTGAAAGGGCTCCCCTATGATAGGTAATGTCTGAAGCGGGGCTCTGGGTCGATCTCCCCCTTTCCCTACCCACTGACATGTGTCGCACGTCTGGCAGAAGGTTCGCACATTCCTAGACATGCGGGGCCAGAAAAAGGCCCTGCTGAGTCGGTATTCTGTTTTACGGACCCCTAAATGCCCGGCTAGAGGGATTTCATGGGCCAGGGCTAACAAGTCAGCTCTGTGTTGTGCGGGTACCAGCAGTTGGGTCTTAATCACCCCATGAACCGGGCTAACGGTGTGTCGGTACAACAACCCGTCTGTCCAACAGAACGTTTCCCCCCCAGCCTTTTTCCTCTCTTTGTATCTCCCGGGCTTCCTCTATCAGCCCATGTACATTAGATCCAAGTTCCATTCCTCCTCAACTAAACGGTCTAGGTTCCCCTCCAGGTCTGGAGGAAAGTAGCTTCCAAACATGGCCTTTCTTTTCTCCCAGATCTCCCAGTAGCGGCTGTAATTCCTCTGGCCGAAAGTAGCATCCTCCTGAAAGGCCATCCACACCAGTTGTTGGAGTTCCAGACGCAGGTTGAACAGGAAAAAGTCAACCATAACTCCAGTATACTCCTTGTGAAGGCACTTGATCATTTCCCAGTATCCGTCCTGGACTCGGAGCTCCTCTGTGATGCAGGTGGTGACCTCCCGGTAAAACTCCTCGGCTAAATCACCTAGGAAGGTCTCCCACTGACATCCGATGTAGTGGTACCGCATGTCGTACACTCCTATGGCCTACGGTAGCTGCGCTTTGGCCGCCATCTCTTAGCTGGTACACCCGATAAAAGAAGGAGAAATCCCACCGCTATGCCACCAGTGTAACGGTAACCCCAGGACGCCGCTCTGTCCAGGGCCGTCGTGCTGGGTTTCTCCCTCCTGAGTTCAGCTACAATTGGGTAGCCTGGTAAATCCACCACAAAGAGCTGGAATCTCTCCTGTTAGAATGTAGGCTGGAAAGCTGGATTGAATTCTGTAGCTGGATAATAGGCTGGAAGCAGTCACTGGAAACAAGGCTGGAACACGGGGAATCTGCCCACTGGAACCCTGGAACATCAGAGGCCTGAATGGGGGACAGAGGGGTCCCTTTAAACCATTCAGAGTAAGGACAAGACACAGCTTCAAGTCCAAAACGACTTCTGCTTTATTGACCAGTCGTCTTCTTCTTGCTGATAGATTTTATCCATCAGCGGTGATTTTGGATACCGAGGCTTGAGCCTCACTACTCCATCTTCTCTGGTTGGGTTTTAAGTCGCAGGTTTGGATTCTTCTTGGTCTGTGTTGACTTGTCACAGTTGGGTTAATTTCACAGGGTCTTCGCTGTGATGGGCCGCGGGTAGCGGTCGAAGGGATTTGCAGTGGTGGCAGTGAGTTTTCTGATCAGAGGGTTCGGGTTCTGATCCAGTCCTTGGCAGAAGTTCTTACTCTGCTTCTCTAGGTGTTCGTCCAACATCTCGATGTCCAGCTCCCTGTGAAGGTCAGCTGTCCTTACAAATCTTGGAGCTCCAGACGATATCCGCAGGGCCTTGTTCTGGACTCTCTGAAGACTCTTCCGGTGTCGCTTATGGCAAGTGATCCATGCTGGGGAGGCATACATCAGGGTAGGTCTGATGATTGCCTTGTAGACGTTAATCTTTGTCCGTAGTGGCATGGACTTGGTCTTCAGGAGTGGGTACAGTGCTGCCATCTTTCCTGTTGCCTTCTGCTGAGTATTCTCAATATGGCTTCCCCAGTTGAGCTTGCTGTCCAGGGTCACACCGAGGCAGCGGCTGCTGCTCTCCCACTTGATGGTCTCTCCATTGAGGCTGATGTGCGGGTGCTCCTTGATCTTCTTTCTGGTAAACAGTGTGGCAGTTGTCTTGCTGATGTTGAGTTCTATTCGCCAGTCGCTGTACCAGGTTGAGATGGTATCTAATGATGCTTGCAGATTCTTCGCCACTTCCTTTTCGCTGAAAGACTGGGAGATGATTGCAACATTGTCCGCATACAGTGCCAGGTCGGTCTTGTGCAGATCTGTCGGGATGTCACTGGTGAAGATATTGAACAGAAAGGGTCCGAGGTTCGATCCCTGTGGCACGCCTGCTCGGATGGGATGTGATGAGGACATCTCAGATCGCATGGTGACATGGAAGGTGCGCTATCCCAGGTAGCTTGCAATTGTCTTTACCAGGTAGTTTGGAAATCCCAGGCCAATCATCTTGTGCAGCAGTCCCTTGTGCCAGACTCTGTCGAATGCTTTGGCGACATCCAAGAAGACAATTCCCATGGATTTCTTGATGTTGAACCCGTGGCTGATAGTGTCTACCACTCAACAGTTGATGGGTTGTTGCATTCTCCTTTCAAAATCCAAATTGTTCATTTGCTAGTAGGTTTCTTTCGGAGGCAAAGTCACTGAGTCGGGCAAGGAGGACCTTCTCCAGGAGCTTCGATAGTCCAGAGAGTAAACTGATGGGGTGGTAGTTCGCAGGATCCCTCAGTGGTTTGCCAGCCTTTGGGAAAACAATGACCCTTGCTTCTTTCCAGCATTTTGGGAAGTGCTGGAGCCTCATGCATGCATTGAAGATGTTTGTAAGGCGTTCTATTAATGCTGTCGGGAGGTTTTTGATTGCTAGGTTCGTTACTGCATTACTCCCTGGTGCTTTGCCATTTGCCAGCTTCTCTGCAAGTCCTGCTACCTCGGCGCTTGTGCACTCCTCAATGTCTTCTGCTCCCAACCCGGTTTGGTCTTCTGCGAGATGCTTCTCAACTTCTTCCTCCACTCTGTCCGTGAGCCTGCTTGCCTTGTTTGGGGTGAAAGAAGCCTCCAGTGTCTCGGCGAGGACCTCTGCCTTGTCCTTGTTGCTGCATGCAAGGTGAGTTCTTCCCTGGATTGGAGGGCTTGGTTCTTTCTTCCCAGTTAGGCATCGAGCCATTCTCCATACAGAATTGTCCGCCTCCTTTAGTTTGGCTGTTACAGCCTCCCATTTCTCTCCTTGGTGCTGTTTGATTTGTTCCCGCAGGAGTTTTGCAAGCGTGTTGTACTTCTGCAGGAGATCTGGTGTGCGGAACTTTTGCCACTGGCGTCGGGCCCGGTTCTTTTCAGCAATTGACTACTGGATTCCTCTCGGTAGGTCGTAGATGGAGCATCGACTTGTCTTCTGCTTTGGAATGCTGTTCTTGATTGCTTGTTGGATTGCTATCGTGAAGTCTTCCACAGCATTGTCTTCCTTGGTGTTCAGCGGGTTTGGTGCGACCTTGCTGTTCAGTTCTTTCTTGTAGCGGATCCAGTCTGCCCTTCTGAAGTTGTACTTCTCAACTTGCTGGTAGGGTTCCATCTCATCTCCCACAGTGATTGCTACTGGGTTGTGGTCTGAGGTCAACTCCGCCAGTGTTTCCAGCTCCACAGAGTGTTGCAGATTCTTAAGTAGCACAATGTCCAGCGCGTCTGGGTTGTGGCTTGCTACACTTGGGTAGTGTGTGGGCTCAGTCGGGCCTGCTACCACACAATCGTTCTTCCTGGAATATACCAACAGTGTCAGTCCTCTCTTGTTAGGAGTCCTGGAGTTCCAGCATCGATGTTTGGCATTGAGGTCTCCTCCAATGATTGTTGGAACAGCGGAATCCAGCAAAATGTCCAGGTCTCCAAGGTCTAGCTTTGCTTTCGGAGGGCAGTAGGCTGCAATCAGCCGGAGTGGTCCTGTTGCAGTCTTGACTTGCACTCCAGTAGCTGCAATGCTTCTGAGGGGTGGGAGTGCAATCTCGTGGTGGTCGATCGTAGTCTTCACTATCACTGCTGTACCCCCTCCTTTGGCCCCTGCTGGTCGGTCGGTCCGGTACACTCTGTGGTTTGCCAGGCTTAGCTTCTGATTTCCTTGCAGGTGGGTCTCTGACAGTAAGGCAGCACTCCTCTTTCTTGTTTCCATAAGGTGGAGAAGTTTGTCTGTCTTCTTCTTGACCCCGTTGGCATTCCACATCATGATGGCATAGCTGGATTTAGATACCATGTTGGTTTGCTTCTTCGCCCGGGAATAGGCTCAGGACGAGCCTTGCCACCATCGTTATGGTGGGGTCAATATTCAGCTCTGCGACAAAAGCTGCTATCTTTAAGATCATGGTCTTCCAGTTGATGGAGCTTGCAGTTTCCTCTTCCTGTGCCGGGATGGAAGCTCGTGGTGGGTTGGGTGGCGGGTTTAGGACTTCCGCGTAGCTCAGCCCGGATGTAGTGGGTGTCTTCTGGGTCTGTGCTGGTGGGTCAGGTGGGTTGTTCTTCCGCGTGGTAGATTGCTTTGCTTCCTGGCGATGTGTGGTGCTTTGCCGTTGGTGGCGTTGTCCGCTGTTTCTCTTTGAGTCAATTGCAGTGGTAGCTGGGTTCTGTGGTGCTTGCGCTGGGCGTGGTACTCTCCTCTGATGCTCGTCCTGTTTTGCCTTGGTCAGGGCTGGGCATCCGAGGTAGCTGGCAGGGTGAGGCCCTTTGCAGTTGGCACATGTTGCTGGTTTCGTTCGTTCTCGGGTGCAGTGTTGCGATGCGTGATTCTCCCCACATCGCACGCAGCGTGGCTCCTGGTGGCAGAAGGCGGATGTGTGGCCGATACGCTGGCAGTTGTAGCACATGATCGGTCCTCATCTGCTTTTTGGTGCCTCTGTTGTAACTACACAGCTGCATAGCCGTGTGATCTTTGTCAAGTCTGCTGGTTTACCATCACTGGTTTGTGCCAGGGTGGCTACAAATAACGGGAACTTCCTTTTCTTGTCCGCTGGCGAGGTCAGCTGCATGACACTCTTCACTGGGAGGCAGAGTTCTGCAAGTTCCTCTGCGATGTCTACAGTGTTTGTGTTTGCTGGGAGGCCTCGGATCACAAACCTGTGGGACCTCGCTCGTTCCAGTGGGAAGGTGTAATATTGGAGACCTTGTTTCGTGAAGGTGGCTGTCACGCTCCTCCACCGTGGTGAGCAAAATCTTCACGTGTTCGCCATGGGGCTTGGTCATGAAGGAAGACACGGCACACTGGTCTCTCAGCAAGTCAACCAGGTCCTTGTGAGTCTTCAGGCTCTTAACAAACACCAGTGGAATCCGGACCTTCTTGGGTGTCACACAACTAGTTCCAGGGCAGGTGTCTAGATCCTGAAGCGGTGCAAAGCTGTTTCTTGTTTCTACGCCTTTCTCTTCCACATGTTTGGCAACTTTTACCTTTGTTGGGGAGGCTGGCGGAGAGGAGCCGTTGGAGTTCTTTCGCCCACGTTTTCTTTGCACTAGGGAGAAATCCATCTTCTCAGTGGTGTCTTCAAGCAGGGGTTTCAACATTTCTGCCATCCTAAAGTAGAATAATATGAAAAGTGAAAAATGAAAATTGTCCTAAAAAGGACACTTGTGAATACAGGCTCTTTTGCAACTAAAGAGTTAGTGGGGAAAAAGGGCTCAAAGAGCACAGATTCCAGCTACCCTTCAGTCTAGCTGTTCAGTGTGGTCAAGACGCTCAGTTTCAGCACCCTAAATTGTTTGCTTGCAATTGCTCTTAAAAGAGCATTTGTGAATATAGCTTCTTTGCAGGGTGATAAACGTCTGCTGTCTCTATCTCCCTCAGCCTGTCTGAGCAAGAATGTGTTCCAGTAAGTGGTGAATCAGCGTAGAGAGTCACTCAGTGTTGAGCCTGTAAATCTGCTGTTCTGCAGTAATCTCTTCCGTCTCAGGAATCAGTCTCAATGTCTGTGCCGTCGTCCGAATCTCAGCGTGCCGAATCAATCTCTCAGCGTGCCGAATCAATCTCAGGTCGAAGCAAGAATGAGTGTTGTTCCGAATCAAGAAGCGTCTCTGCCGTCTTTCATGAATCGAATGTCAATGTTCCTTGCCCAATCACTCGAATGATCAATGTCTCGTTCCTGCTTTATTGAGTCAAAAATCAGCTCTTTTATACAGTTGTTCATACAATACCCAATGGGGGTAGTACAAAGACATACTGGGGGGAATCAATAGCGTCTGGCTGCAATACACATCTAAACAATGGAACATAAACAGTAAAACAAAAGGCACAATGGGGCTGTACACAAAGACAGGTATTCTACATAATTTAATCTTGTCGCTCTGAATCCTGAACAATAGGATTCAGAGTGACAAAATACAAAGACCAATCCTGGCCGAGTGAGTCACCAGATGCCTGGACAGAGAGGACCAATCCCCAGGCCGCCTACATGTTCCTTGCAAAACCTATGGCAACTCCTTGCATACATTACACAGGTGGTGACCAATCAGCAGCCTGCCTACTTTCACAGGCAAAGTCTATGGGCTTTGTAACCATGAAGTTTAGTCTCTGTTATCTTTGCGAAACCCAGTCTTTTTCACGTGAAAGTCAGTTCTTCAGGGAGTTTCTTGGGAGGCTTGACAAGGCCTCCATGTAACAGCCTAGGGGTCCGTTACAATGTCATCCTAGTGACTGCTGTTGCCACCTTTACAGTCACTGAAGCTTTAGTGGTTGCCATTCACTCCTTACCAGGCTGCCCTGCCCGGTATATTGGTAAGGCCGGTAGAACCTATGCCATTATCATCTTGGGTTGCCTTACCCGGTTTTGGCAGGGCCGGTAGAGTCTGTATATCACTTTCTGTCCAAGGGCTGCCTTGCCCGGTATATTGGCAAGGCCGGTAGAGCCTATATATCACTGTCTGTCCATGGGCTGCCTTGCCCGGTATATTGGCAAGGCCGGTAGAGCTTGTTTATTCCTGTACCAACTTCCTGGCTGCCTTGCCCGGTATATTGGCAAGGCCGGTAGAGCCTGTCTGTTCCTGTACCAACTTCCTGGCTGCCTTGCCAGGTATATTGGCAAGGCCGGTAGAGCCTGTCTGTTCCAGTACCAGCTTCCTGGCTGCCTTGCCCGGTAGATTGGCAAGGCCGGTAGAGCCTATCCACTCCTTGTGCCAACTTCCTGGCTGCATTGCCCGGTATATTGGCAAGGCCGGTAGAGCCTGTATCGTTATTGTTATTACTACTTTTCCTGTCAATAAAGATATATGTATGAATGTGTATGATACACTAAGGGGTTGTCTTAAACTTTTCAATAAAGTTGTGATTTTACCTAACTCTGCGTCTGAGAGTTGTAACAAACCGTGACAGTGGGTTGTCGGAGCGGTGTCTGCGTTAAGGTCTCTACCCTATGCTCTGTTAGGGCTGTGCAACCCGGTAGGGCAGAGAAAAGAGTGGGCCACAGGGTTACAATCCTGCGCAGCTGGATCTGCTGCTCTGGGGTGAGATGGGTCCCTAGAGGGACCGGGCTGGGTTGATCCTCAGCGTGTGTGTCTACTAATAGGTCTAGCAGTTCCCTATCCTCAGCTTCCTGACTGGCCAGGGTGCATATGGCTAGAATCTCCTCGGGCCTCTCCTCATATGACTTCAGGGCATTAATGTGACAGACCTGTCTGTCCTTCAGGGTTTCTTTGGCTATTAGATAGGTGGTCTCCTCCTGACGATCTACTATTTGGTAGGGACCCTGCCACGCTGTTTGGAGTTTGTTTTGGTGGACCGGCCGCAGGGCTAGCACCTTCTGCCCTATGATAAACTCCCTGGCCCGGGTCTGCCTATTGTAATACTGTTGTTGGTGTGCCTTGGCGGTTTCGAGGTTCTGTCGGGCTATACCCATCAGAGTCTCCAAGCGCTCCCGGAGCTCCAACGCATAGGTTACCGCTGGAGTCTCTTCTGCCTCGAACTTTCCTTACCAATATTCCCGGAGAATATTCAGGGACTCCTGAGGAACCTCGCTGTAAGCAAAGAGGTGGTGAGGCAGATACTGCTCCCAATCTCGGTAGGATTCAGTGAAGGCTCTGAGCATTTGCTTCAGGGTTCCATTGAACCGTTCTCAAAGCCCATTAGTCTGGGGGTGGTAGGCTGTGGTGTGTAGTGATTTAATCCTGCATAATTTCCATACTTGCTGTAGCAATTCGGAAGTGCACTGTGTTGCCCGATCCGACAATATCTCCTGGGGAAACCCCCAAATTTTGACCAATGTGTCTGTTACAGACTCTGCAGTTATGTTGGCCAGGGCAACCGCCTCAGGGTACCGGGTGGCAAAATCCACCACTGTTAGTATCATTTTTTTCCCGGAGGGGCTGTGCCTGGCCAAGGGCCCCACAATGTCTACAGTCACGCGTTGTAAGGGGACCCCGATGATGGGGAGGGACTGTAAGGGTGCCCTGGATCGGTCTCCGTGCTTTCCAACCTGCTGACAAATGTCACAGGTTCTGCAGAAAGTGCAAACACCTTTGGACAGCTGGGGCCAGTAAAAAGCTCGGGTAAGCCTCTGTTCTGTACGTTTGGCCCCGAGGTGACCAGCCAGCAGCACCTCATGAGCCAGCAACAGCAAGGCAGCTCTATGGTCAACGGGGACATGTAATTGTTTCTTAAGAACCTCTGTCTGTCCCTGTCCTATGGACTTAGTCTGCCTATATAACAGCCCATTGTCCCTGCTAAATGTTTCCCTATTAGGGCCAGTCATCCCTGTGTTTGCCCGTTCCCTGTACCCCCGTAGTGTGGGGTATGACTGTAGGGCCACCTGAAATTCGTCTGGGGGAAACCACTGAAAGGGCCGGTCATCGGGTTTGGGGCTAGGTTTGGTAGTCAGAGGGCTTACCGCTGCTTGTCGGGTTTGAGCGCAGGTGACGGCCTGGCAATCCTCCGGGTGTGTGGAGGTAAATTGACTCTCCAGAGGTCCCAAGTTGTTGCCCAATAGTACACCCGCAGGCAATCCAGGCATCACCCCAACATTTTTATATCGCTGTCCAGTACCCCAATCCAGGTGGACTCGGGCCATAGGCAACTGATATACATTCTCACCAGCTACGCAAACCTCCACAACTTGATCCATGCGGTGGCGGGGTAATAAGCATAGAGGTTGCACCAAGATGAGGGTGGCCCCTGTATCCCTTAGTCCTGCTGTGGGATAGCCATCCAGTCCAATGATCTGCATATGGTGGCTCCTATTGTCGGAGGGCCCCTCCTGGGCGAGGGTGACCTTGTGATAATAGCGCCACGGTGAAAGGTCTGTGGGGGCCCGCACAACTTCCTGGGGGGAAGGCCAAACAGACTCTGCTTCCACTGCTTCACTGACACAGTGGGTTGGTAGGGGAGCCCCTCTCATTTGGGATGGCTGTGAGCCCCACCGGGAAGAACCGACAGGGGGTCCTTGAGCAGCTCGGTTCTGGGGGCAGTTGGGATGCAGATGGCCATACTGCTGGCATTGATAGCACCTGGGATTTGAGTTTGACTGGGGCTGGGAGTAACTTGTGTCCCATGATGGAGCCGGGGTAGCCATCCGGGCGGCAGGGGCCGTGGTTCCGGCACACCGGGTACTACTTGGTCCCAGGGTCCAATAAGAGTGTTTACTCGAGGACTTCGTTGCCTTTATTCCTCAAATTTGTCGGCCAAATCTGCGGCCACCATTGTAACAGTGCGGGGCCCCTGATCATGGACCCAGTCCCGCACCTCCGGGGTAACTTGGTGAAAAAACTGCTCCAAAAGAATTTGCTGACAACAGTCTTCCCAGGTCCTGGCCCCGGCCCCCTGCAGCCAGCTTTGGCATGCCCGTTCCATTTTGTATACCCACTCCGTGTGAGTTTCTTTAGGCTGCCAACATCCTTCCCTGAATTGCCTCCGGGACGTGTCAGGGGTTATTGCATACCTTTGAAGCAGTCTTCGCTTTACCTCAGGATAATCGGTAATCCAAGCGTCTGGTATGGCGCTGTAGGCATCTGCAGCCCTCCCCGTGAGCTTGCCTACTAGGATTGGGACCCAGTCCTGGTGATTCACCTGGATCACTTGGCATTGCCGCTCAAAGTCCCTTAGGAAGCCATCAATGTCCCCTTCTGCATCGTCAAAGGTTTTAAATAGTTGATGGGGAATCCGAGGAGTCCATCCTGGAGTCATTGCTGTGGCTCGGGGGCCCTGGACGGTTTGGGGATAATTCCTCCAGATATTCCTTTTCCACAGCAAGAATTGTCCTTATTCTGAAGTCTGGCTGCGGATCTGGCCCGGCTAATGCCATTCGATCAGCTACCCACTGGTTTACAATGTTTGAGGAGGCTGCCATAGCTTGGAGGAAATTCACCAATTCTGCTTTTTTCAGTCCCCTAGCGTCCCATCCACGTTCCTCCACCATAATTTGGAGCTCTGCCACCGAGCGCTGCCTGTAGACGTTGGTCATTGCACCAACTTGACTTCCAGCAGTGTTCTGTATTCCTCAGAGCGGTACGAGAGATGGACCCATGAGCTGTTGCTGAAACTGGGGTCAAGCCAGTGGCTATTTTTCCCCCTGCTGGGCTGGTTTCAGTTTGATCGGACCGCTTGCCACCAGTGTAACGAATACCCAAGTCCTTGAGTTGGACTCAGGCCGTCGTTCCAGGTTTCTCCCTCCTGAAGTCAGCTACAAGCAGGCAGCTCCACCAGTTACTCAAACAGCTTTTCTTCCTGGGATGGGGGTCAACAGAAGTCCCTTGATACCATCCAGCGACAAAGAGACAGGAGGCAGTTCAAGTCCAAACTGTAACACACTTTATTGCACAAACTTCAACTCTTTTATACATGGTGAACCACATCAAGATACAATACTAGAAAAAGGACAGTGACAGATGGTGTAAACGTAACACAAAAGGCCAGACATGATTACATTATTTATACAAAGGGACCGATGAAGGGTAAACACTGTGAAAAAAGACTGAGGGGCTCAAATACACATCTTCACACAATGGCCAGGGGTTGAAACATCTTTGAATATTCCACTTCAACCCTCAGAAGCCTGGGATCTGATGGCCAATCATGGCCAAGATCATCATGGCCATCTCAGCCAATCAGAACTGGTAGGCGGGCCAAAAACCAACCAATCCGAGGGCCACCTACTTTCTCCATGTAAAGTCGATGGAGACCCTTTAACTTCCATCGGCCAATCAGCGGCCGGTCTTTTGTCCGCTGAACAACCAATGGGAGAGGGGCCGACGTTCTGCTCCATGAAAGTCAGTTCTTTTCAGGGAAATGGGTACGGCTTGAGGGAAATACCAAGTTCCATAGTAACGGCCCAGGGTCCGTTACACATTTCTCCCCCTTTTTTTGTACCAAACCAGCGGTTGCTTGAGTAAATGCTGGCTTGGGACTCTTGGGAGAGCCATGCTGCGTTGAGCCCCTTGTCTGGAGCTGGGGAGTCCATTTGAATCTCTTGCCCTGGGTGAGGAAAAAACCTCAGCCCTTTGTCCGGGCCAGGTGAAAACAGTAGCCCCTTGTCCAGGCCAGGAAACAGTAGGTTACATAGTTACATAGTTACATAGTAATTTAGGTTGAAAAAAGACTTGCGTCCATCCAGTTCAACCCTTTTCCTATTCCTGTTTACCATCGCTGACCCAAAAGAAGGCATCTGACTCCAAATGGCAATCAGATTTCTCCCTGGATCAACAAGCCCTAACTAAATATTAAACCCAATACTAACGTGCATAGCCCTCTATATTATGCTCTTTTAAATAAGTATCCAGGCCCCTTTTAAAGGCATCTAATGTATTTGATAGCACCACCTCCTCCGGAAGTGCATTCCATACCTTTATTGTCCTTACTGTAAAGAAACCCTTCCGCTGTTGTAGACTAAATCTCCTTTCCTCAAGTCTAAGGTGTGCCCCTTGTCTGGGCCAGGAGTAAAACTGGGGCCCTTGGTCCTAGGCCATGGGAACTGGTGCCTCTGGGTTTTATCTGGGAGGCCTCTCCTGGGCCGTGCTCCATGCAGAGCTGGGGTAAGACCCCCCTGGGTCTGGGGCCAGTGGCTCAGAGTCCATAGCCAGTCCATACGGTGGATCTCCTTGGGGCAATTGTGTCTCTGGA
The DNA here is from genome assembly GCA_037306005.1 of Rhinophrynus dorsalis. NCBI lineage: Eukaryota > Metazoa > Chordata > Amphibia > Anura > Rhinophrynidae > Rhinophrynus > Rhinophrynus dorsalis. Next base: position 507,171,797 of record CM074721.1, read on the forward strand.
TCCTCAGTGGCCAGGGGGTCTATTTGGGGAATGCTGGGGACATCTCCCCCTTTTAGTGGGGCAAGTACCAACCAGGGACAGGAGAGGATGCTGCTCCCACTCTCCTGGGCTGAGGCAACATCAAAAGAACTGTTGACAATGCTGGGGATTTGTTTGCCCAGGTTAGGGGCATCCAAAAGACTGGGGAAGTATAACAACTCCCAGGGAGGATGGTGGTCTCACTCATTGGGGCCAGATTTGTAGTTGACCTGGTGGGGAACACTTTCCCACCCACCAGGCAGGGGTCAGGGTCACAACAGTGTCCTTGGTGAGGACCGTGGTCCCAATCACCAAGCTGGGGTCAAAGGAACCAGGGGCAAGAAAGGAATCCCTGGTGAGGATCGTGATCCCACTCACCAGGCCAGGGGTGTCCAGAAAAGGGGCAGGGTCAGCAGCACTGCATGGTGGCAGTCTGCTGGGGCCATCACCGACAGGCCCAACACACAAATGGCTGGTGAGTTCACTCCTGCTCACCAAGCCAGGGGTCTCAGGGAAAGGGGACACAATTGTTGGGCTGGGAGTGAGGAATGTTGTCGCACTCAATCCTGCCAGGGTTTCACAGGGCCTGGTGGGCTCACTCCCACTCACCAGGCCAGGGGTCAAAGGGGAACTGGAGAGCTCTCTCCTACTCTCCAGGCTGGGGGTTCCAAGAAAAGGGACAGGGTCAGCAGCACTGGATTGAGGCAGTCTGCTGGGACCATCACTGACAGGCCCACTACGAGGAATGGTGGTGAGCCCTCTCCTACTCACTGCATCAGGGGTCTCTCAGACCCTGGTGGGCTCGCTCCTACTCACCAGGCCAGGGGTCACAGTTCGCAGGTTACATGGGCAACAAAAGCATCCTTGGTGAGGACCGTGGTCCCACTTGTAACGGATCCTACCCGTTACTTGAGCCCTTGTCTGGCCCTAAGACTGTTTAACCAAAGACTGTGGACATTTTGTACTGTTTGGACTCTGTGCTGTGCCTTGTCGTACGAACTGGCCAGCTATTACCTAAGAGAAAAGACTTATGCTCATGGACTTTGACTAATATATGTCGAAGTGTGTTCAAGGGTTTACACGTTCACCGAATATGGGTCGGAGGTTTCCGGTTCGAGAATGACACCATATCGAACACGGAGAACCGGGAGCAGCGAGTCAATGCCGGATTGGTCGAATCCCTGAGCAGGAGGTTTAAAGGTCTTCCATAGACTTAACATGGGAAAAGTAGGTGGCTCGTGAATTGGTCGACCAGCAGACTCACTGTACGATTCGATTGGCCAGGGTTGAAGCCGAATATTCAAACCAGTGTGTATGTGCTTTAACCCCTGCCCATTGTTCTTATAATGTGTATTCCCGCCCCTCAAGTCTTTGTATCTTGTGTCTGGAAGTAATCAACCCTTTTGTATTTGAAATATAATCACTTCTGGCTTATTGTATCTGTTAAGATCATCTGTTGCTGGCCTTTGTCTGATGTGTTGTGATTAAATCATGTTACCCATTGTATCTGGTTTCCCCATAAGTTTCAATGTAAGATTTGTGTATAAATATCTGTGTGTTTTGTCAATAAAGAGTGTTATGTTTTTAGAGCGAACCAGAGTCCTGGAATCTTGTGTGTGATATTAAAGTGGCCACTCTGACGCCCGTCTGAGCCCAGGTTCCTGCATCGTTCTACTGTCTTCTGCTAGTATCCTGCTACCCAACTACGGATGCTGTCAGGCAGCAACGTGGACTCTGCCTTGCTTCTTCCAGTTCCAGTAAAACCTTCGATTAGAGCTACGGAGTGCTCGAACGGCTTGGCGAACGCTACCCTTTGTTCCTGCAACACTTTACCTGTTTATCGTAGCCCGGGAGTAGAGGCCTTACTCTCTACTACCCAGTGTTCCGGTTCTGCGAAGTTCGACTGTTCGAGAGCCTGTTGACCCCTCCTCAATCCGCATCCTTCGACGAAGAGTCGGCTACTCCGGGGTTCAACGCCACTTTGAGTCGACCACCGGACCGTTTATCTGCTTGACCAGTGCATCCGACGGCACCAGTCCGGCGTCGAGAAGGAGACCTGGGAACGATGGTGGAAGGCGACGCAGTCCCTTCTCAGCTTCCGTTACACTGGTGGCTACAGGTGGGATCTTCTCCTTCGACATCGGCCGCATCAAGTAAGAGATGGCGGGCAAAGCACGACTACCGGAGGTCATAGGTGTGTACGAAATGCTGTACCAGTACATCGGTTAACGATGGGAAACCTTGCTAGGTGATCTGGCTGAGGAGTTCTACAGAGAGATCATCGCATGCATCAAAGAGGAGCTCCAAGTCCAGGACGGATACTAGGAAATGATCAAGTACCTCAACCAGGATTATACAGAGGTTATGGTTGACTTTTTCCCTTTAAAACTGTGACTGGACCTCCAAGGACTTGTGTGGGTGGCCTATTACAAGGATGCCACTTTCGGCTATATGGATTACAGTCGCTACTGGGGGATTCGGGAGAAAAGAGGCTATGTTTGGTAGATACTTTCCTCCGGACCTGGAGGGGAACCTAGACCTCTTAGTCGAGGAGGAATGGAACTTGGAGCTAATGTACATGGGCTGGTTACAGGAAGCCCAGGAGATACGATGAAAGGAAGAAGAATGGGGGGGTAATGCATCTGAGGAGAACTTCAGCGACTTTGAGGACCAGGATTGTGTTACCCCTATTCACTCCACACTGGTGAGTGGGAATGCGCTCCTCACTAGTGCCCTGTTACGGTTTTCTGACACTCAGACGGGGTTTAAGTAAAAACACAGTTTTATTGAAATAAAAACAAGGTATAGCGCCCCTGGAGGCCAGGACAGGCATAAACAGTAATGACAATAGACAGGATCAAATATGTATAAACAGATTATAGTGGTCTGAATATCTGAATGAACAAGGGTTAATATGAAAACCACTGATCGGTCTCTGTGATGGTAATTAGCCAATGCCCAGAAGAACATACAAGTCTCTTGACTGTGCTACAGACAGGTGTAGTAGACCTGAACAGAATCACTCTCAGATAGCTGTATAGTAGGACGCCCAAGTAGACAGCACAGATATAACCAGAGCTGAGCGATTACCTCCTTAGAGGAGTGTGATGGATGACAGCCACTGCTGGAGCAAAGGAACAGAACCTGAAATGCCCTTAGCACTCGCAACTGGAATTAACCCTGCGTGCCAACGGAGAGGAGAGCCAGGCCACCCCTTGGGTGCCAGTCTGAATCAACACTGCACAAGCAATAACGAGCCCACGCACAGGTAGTGCGGTAGATAGTGAAACACACTGAGCAATAGGAGACCAGAGCCGAGACACCCTTCCGGTGCCGTCACGGAACAACACACTGCAAGAGCAAACAGGAGACCACTAGCACCGGGAGGTGCAACCACTGTACAACCCACGTACCGGAACGGAAACTGCTCTGCTTGTGTAAACGGATTGGCTAGGTCACTAAGGCACGGCTCAGTAAGTGTTAATAGGCTTGGATGGATTGCGCCGGCTTGGCAAGTGTACGGAGGTAGGCTCAATAACAGAGGCAACTCACACAGCAAGGTATAGGGCAGGTTCAGACACAGAGACTACAGCTCAGCAAGGCTACAACAGCTTGGTAACGGAGGCCACAGCACAGCTCAGCAGAGAAGTGATTAGACAGAGCACTACTAAGCACAGTTCAGAATGTCGCCGGTAGGCGATCGAGATACACAGGAACACAGGATGCAAATGTAGAGCAGGAAGCTTCAGCCGGAACCGGGTCAATCATGAATGAGGAACGTCAGCCAATGCCGGGTCAATCACGGAGCAGGATCGTCAGCCAGAACCGGGTCAATCACGGAGCAGGAACGTCAGCCAAAGCCGGGTCAATCACGGAGCAGGAACGTCAGCCAAAGTCGGATCAAATCACGGAGCAGGAACAGAGAATGGTCAGTCGGTACACAGGAACGCAGGAACACAGCAAGAAGGCGCAAGCTCAGGAACACCACGAAAGGGCATCTGACAGATGTCATAGGCCCAGTATATAAAGGAACATCCTGGGCGGGCCAATCAGCCTGCTCCAATGCACAGGTACTGTGACGTGAGTCCCAGTACAGCAGGTCAGTACCACCGTCACGCCAGCTGTCGCAGTACCACTGCCTCCCAAACTTCAGCTCTGGTATCGCTGGTTCCCTCAATCACTAGACAGGACCAGTGTTGAGGGTAGAACAAGAACTCTTTATTTGGACACAAACAAGGTTTATATACAGGTTTGTGATCACAGTCAACCAATAGCAAATAAGATTCACAACACCACCAGTCTTTCTGAGACTTAAATACATTAACACACAATAGAATACAAAACACACAGCCCTCTATCAGGTCTGCTCAGGTAATTACATCAGTGACTGACATAATACAATCAGTTTCACAAACCAACAAATGGAAGCACATAACCCCAGGAAACCTACTTTGCATTTAAACAATAACACAGCACACAATGGGTGAGGCAATAGGACATTTGACTACCAGTCTTCAGATACTGTCCCAGGTAGTCACGGCCCCACCCCCCAATACATAATAGGGTCTCAGGCCTAGTGCCACCCTGGAGTCTGGCTGACACCCTTCTCCATTTTGTAGTTTGGCCCATGATTCTGTATGGCCAAATGGCCGCTTCCAGTCCAGGCCCCCCCCCCAAACCAAAAGAGCCCCTGGTTCACAAGTGATGGCGTTCCGTCACACAACCCACACCCGTAACATGGCTCCCCCCCTCCAGTCCGGCAGACCCGGCTAGATCCTCCACGGGTCTACTTGGGGCTGACCGGAACAAAGTCTTCCTATGTCTCCAGCTCCGACTGATGGGACAAGCCATCTGCATTTCCGTTTTTGCTGCCCGGTCGGTATTGGATAGTAAAATTATAGGGCTGCAAGGCTAGGCTCCATCGCAATAGTCTGCCCTTATCCCCGGAAACTCGATTAAGCCAGGTTAAAGGGTTGTGGTCGGTGAGGACCGTAAAGGAGCGACCATACAAATAGGGCTGCAGTTTCTTGAGGGCCCATACCAAGGCCAGACACTCCTTTTCCACGGTGGCGTACCCCACTTCCCGGGGCAGCAGTTTTCGGCTAATGTAGATCACCGGATGCTCACGACCATCAGGTCCCACTTGGCTTAGTACGGCTCCCAATCCAAAAGCAGAGGTGTCTGAGCGTTGGGCAAAGCGGGAATGTCAGCTCTTCTGGACTGTTGTCGGGTCACGGCCGCGCAGGCAGCGGGGTCCTGAAGGTTGGCACTGTAGGTGGAGATGAGGTGGCCCAAATCATTCCCCAACAACACCTCGGCTGGCAAGTTGCGCATGACCCCTACTTCCACATTACGAGCCCCAGCTCCCCAGTCCAGGTGGATATGGGCCGTGGGGATCCAGTGCACTTTCCCTCCTGCCACCCGGACAACTATGGATCTGTCTGGTTGCGGGGGTCGGCAAGCTGGGGTTGGATCAGAGTGATGGTAGCTCCTGTGTCCCTTAAACCTTGGGCTGGCTGTCCATTGACCCAAACCGCCTGCCGATGATGGGCCCGGTTGTCGCTGGCGGCTGCTTGGACGGGGTCTGCTTCGTGCAACAGTCCCCACTCCTCCTCTGTCCATCCTCTGGTCGGATGAATGTCTTCCTGCCTGACACAATGTGCACTGGTTCGCGCCCCCGTGATGTAAGGTCTAGCTCCTGAGTCCCGGCCAGGACGGTTCGGGCAGTTGCTCCGCATGTGTCCAAGCTGATCACACCCATAGCATCTAGTGTGTGCCACCCGTGAGGGAACGGAGACACTGGGTCTGGTCGGAGGGCCAGTTGTCAAGGGTCGTACCGGTGGAGGCACTCGGGCTGGGGGAGGTACATAACGGGCTGGTGGAGCCCGATTTTCAGGAGTCACAGTCCGTCTTGCATCCAGATATTGGTCGGCTAACACCGCGGCTTGGTCTGCGGTAATTGGCTTGCGATCTCGTACCCAATCCCTTGCAGCCAAGGGGGCATGTTCATAGAATTGTTCCAGCACCAGTAGCTGCAGTACCTCATTGACCGTGGTAGCCTGACAACCCTTAATCCATCCTTCTGCCGCCCGGATCATGCGATGCACCCACTCTGTGCAGGACTGTCCCTCTTTCCGCCTTAGAGTGCGAAACTTTACCCGGTGAGCCTCCGGAGTGATCCCATATCGGGCCAGCAATCTTTGCTTAACCTGTCCATAGTCTCTACAGTCCTCCTCCGGTATGGCCTCGTATGCTTCCGCGGCCCGACCCGTGAGCCGACTCACCAGTAGTGTTACCCAGTCTGCTTCATCCACCTCTTGGAGGCCACACTGCCTTTCAAAGATCTGGATGAATCGGTCCAGATCATCTTTGTCATCCTCAAACTTTGGGAAGGCCTGGTAAGGGATTTTCTTCCGCCCCCTGGTTTCCACCCGGTCCGAGGGGGTCGATTCCCTAGTGTCCCGCTGTAATTCCAGTGCCCGTAGTCGGGTTGCATCTGCCAGAACTCTGTCAATCACCTCATGGGGAGGGTTGTCGCCGTACAGTGCCAGGCGCCACTGTACCTCTCGCTGTAACTCAGAGGCCTGGGATGTCTCAGATCGAGCAGGGCTGCTGCGGTCCCCCTCCATGAGTTCTGCAATTAGGGTTGCCTTGGGCTTGTTGCTGGCAGCCTGTCCTCGTGATTCAAGCAAGTCCTTCAAGGTGCTACGTTTTAGGCCGTCGTAACGCCGCTCCATTCACTGCTTGCGGCACCGTGGAGACCGGGGTCAAGCCAGGTGGCTATATCTCCCCCTGGATGCTGGTCTCCCTGTGCTGCTGAGACTGGGGTCAAGCCCGATGGCTATATCTCCCCCTGGATGCTGGTTTCAGCCCTGGCTCCTTGTGGAAAAATCGAATCCCGTCGCTTGCCACCAAATGTGACGTGAGTCCCAGTACAGCATGTCAGTACCACCGTCACGCCAGCTGTCGCAGTACCACTGCCTCCCAAACTTCAGCTCTGGTATCGCTGGTTCCCTCAATCACTAGACAGGACCAGTGTTGAGGGTAGAACAAGAACTCTTTATTTGGACACAAACAAGGTTTATATACAGGTTTGTGATCACAGTCAACCAATAGCAAATAAGATTCACAACACCACCAGTCTTTCTGAGACTTAAATACATTAACACACAATAGAATACAAAACACACAGCCCTCTATCAGGTCTGCTCAGGTAATTACATCAGTGACTGACATAATACAATCAGTTTCACAAACCAACAAATGGAAGCACATAACCCCAGGAAACCTACTTTGCATTTAAACAATAACACAGCACACAATGGGTGAGGCAATAGGACATTTGACTACCAGTCTCCAGATACTGTCCCAGGTAGTCACTGCCCCACCCCCCAATACATAATAGGGTCTCAGGCCTAGTGCCACCCTGGAGTCTGGCTGACACCCTTCTCCATTTTGTAGTTTGGCCCATGATTCTGTATGGCCAAATGGCCGCTTCCAGTCCAGGCCCCCCCCCCAAACCAAAAGAGCCCCTGGTTCACAAGTGATGGCGTTCCATCACACAACCCACACCCGTAACAGGTACCATCCCAGAGATTGACAGGGGATCACGGGGACCGTGATATGCCCCTTGTGTTGCCCCTACATAAGGGAGTAGAAGAATGGTCCTCCCTGATACCCCTTTGCCCTTGGATTATGCTTTTACTGATCTGAGGAGTGGGAATGGGTTCCTCCTCAGCCACGAGGATGCCTCTGCATCAGGGGATGGGACAAGCATCTCCCCTGATTGGCATGTTGCCCCTTCCCCTGTTTTCCCAGCTGCGGTGGACGAGATGCAGGTCCCCACCAGCAGCAATATTATGCCCCAACTGATTGGTAGAACAGAGCCCATCAGTCACTGTGATCCCCCTGCTGTGGTGAGTGGGGAAGAGCTCACCAGCAGCCCCAAAGAGATGCCCCATGTTTTATTGGAAAATGCCCTGGAGAAGGAGCCAGGTGTGCTCTCCAGGGCCACTGATGATGCCACCATGAGGGATGGGACTGCAGTTCCCTCAAGGCAGAGAAGGGCCCTGCGGTTAGTGGCCTACAAGAGGTGGACCCCAGTGGACTGGAAGAGAGCAGTGCTGCTGGCCCTCCTGTGGATATGGATTGTGAACTGGTGGGTGGGAATGCGTGCCCCACCAGCCCCCCTGTAACCCCTGGCCTGGTGAGTGGGAGCAAGCTTACAAGGGCCTTGGAAACCCCTTCTGCGGTGGAAGGGATGCAGGTCCCCACCAGCAGCCCGAGTCCGTTCCCCGTTGCTGTTGCCATGGAGAAGGGAAAGAATGTGTTCTCCAGGTGTATGGATAAAATTGCCAGGAGGATTGAGAGCGCCTTCCTCCGCAAGAAAGGAAATGGCCCTGATGTGGGGACCCAGGAAGAAAACGAGCTCAGCGGATTGCCCCCTTGCAGTGCTGATGTTTTTTGTACTACCCCTATGGACTGTGAACTGGTGGGTGGAAGCGAGCCTACCAGCCTCTATGTGACCCCTGGCCTGGTGGATGGGAGTGAACCCACCAGGCCCTGTGAATCCCTGGCTGGGGTGAGTGAGACAAGAGTCCTCACTCCCAGCCCAACGGTTGTGTCCCCTTTCCCTGTGACCACTGGCCTGGTGAGTGGGACCACAGTCCTCACCAAGGACCCTGTTTTGACCCTGTCCCTGGCTGACCTCTGCCTGGTGGGGGGGACTGTGTTCCCCACCAGGTCAACTACAAACTTGGATGCCCCTGCACTGGGGGAGGAAACAACCAGCTCTTCCAGAGACCCATTGAGTATTGCCATAGCCCAGGAGAGTGGGAATAACATCCTCTCCTATCCCTCTGGGGCACTTGCCCAACTAAAAGGGAGGGATGTGCTCATCTTCCCACAACTGAATCCCCAGGCCATTGAGAGCTCAAAGGCCCTGCTACCACAAAAAGATCCCCCCCCTCTAGACTGGCTTTGGACCCTGAGCCAATGACCCCAGACCCAGGAAAGTTTGACCCCAGCTCTGCCGGAAGCATGGTTCAGGAGAAGCCTCCCAACTTGGTGCTAGCCAGGACCAGAAGGCACCAGTTTCCCTGGCCCAGGACCAAGGACCAAAATTGTACTCCTGGCCCAGGACAAGGGGCCTGTGAATTTTTTCCAGGCCTGGACAAGGGGGCTCACATTATCTCCTGGCCCAGGACAAGGGGCTTGTGCATGTTTTCCCTGGCCCAGGACAAGGGGCTGAACCATTGTTGCTGGCCTAGGACCAAGGCCTACGGACTGACGAACTGTAAGACGAGCGGCTCACAAAAGTAAGGATCTCCCAGAGTCCCAAGCCAGCATTTACTACTGCAACCGCTGGCTTGGTACAAAAAAGGGGGAGAAATGTAACAGATCCTACCCGTTACTTGAGCCCTTGTCTGGCCCTAAGACTGTTTAACCAAAGACTGTGGACATTTTGTACTGTTTGGACTCTGTGCTGTGCCTTGTCGTACGAACTGGCCAGCTATTACCTAAGAGAAAAGACTTATGCTCATGGACTTTGGCTAATATATGTTGAACATTCTAGTTTAATGTATGAAATGTGTTCGAGGGTTTACGCGTTCAACGAATATGGCTCGGAGGTTTCCGGTTCAAGCACGACACCGTATTGAGCACGGAGAACCGGGAGCAGTGAGTCGACGCCGGATTGGTCGAATCCCTGAACAGGAGGTTTAAAGGTCTTCCATAGACTTAAGATGGAAAAAGTAGGCGGCTCGGGATTGGTTGACCAGCAGACTCACTGTACGATTCAATTGGCCAGGGTTGAAGCCGAGTATTCAAACCAGTGTGTACGTGTTCAACCCCTGGCCATTGTTCCTAGAATGTGTATTCCCACCCCGCAAGTCTTTGTATCTTGTGTCTGGAAGTAATCAACCCTTTTGTATTTGAAATGTAATCACGTCTGGCTTATTGTATCTGTTAAGACCATCTGTTTCTGGCCTTTGTCTGCTGTGTTGTGACTAAATCATGTTGCCCATTGTATCTGGTTTCCCCATAAGTTTCAATGTAAGATTTGTGCATAAATATCTGTGGGTTTTGTCAATAAAGAGTGTTATGTTTTTGGAGCGAACCAGAGTCCTGGAGTCTTGTGTGTTCTTATGGTATTAAAGCGGCCACTCTGACACCCATCTGAGCCCAGGTTCCTGCTCGTTTGACTGTCTGCTGCCAGTATCCTGCTACCCAACTTCAGATGCTGTCAGGTGGCAATGTGGACTCTGCATTGCTTCTTCCAGTTCCAGTAAAACCTTCGATTTGAGCTACGGAGTGCTCGAAAGGCTTGGCGACCGCTACCCTTTGTTCTTGCAACACTTCACCTGTTTCTCGTAGCCCGGGAGAAGAGGCCTCAATCTCTACTGCCCGGTGTACTGGTTCTGTGAAGCTTGACTGTTCGAGAGCCTGTTGACCCCTCCTCAATCCGCACCCTTCGACGTAGAGTCGGCTACTCCGGGTTTCGACACCACTTTGACTCAACCACCGGACCGTTTAACTGCTCGACCAGTGCATCCGACAGCGCCAGTCCGGGGTCGAGAAGGAGAGACCCAGGAATGTCGGCGGAAGGCGACGCGGTCCCTTCTCAGCTTCCGTTACACCACTCACCAAGATGGGGGCCTCCAGCAAAGGGGCAACAACCGGGGGGCTGGTGATGAGGACTGTTGTCCCACGCATCACTGCCAGGGTCTCGCAGGGCCTGGTGGGCTCACTCCCATTCACCAGGCCAGGGGTTACAGGAGGGGCTGATGGGGAATGCATTCCCACCCACCAGTTTGCAGTCACAGGGTTCCCAGGGGCAGCAGCAGCACTGCATTGGGGTAGTCTGCTGGGCTCCTCTTCCAGGCCACTAGCCGTGGCGCCATTCTCAGCCTTAAGGGAGACTGCAGTCCCATCCCTCAAGGCGGGAACATCCGTGGCCCTGGAGAGCACACATTGCTCCTTCTCCAGGGCATTTTCCAATGACAAAGGGGCCATCTTCTTGGGGCTTTTGGTGAGCTCTCTCCCACTCACCACAGCAGGGGGTTCACAGGGGCTGATGGGCTTTCTCCCACCCATCAGTTGGGATATAATATTGTTGCTGGTGGGGACCTGCGTCTCGTCCACCGTGTAACGGAGGTTAAGGATACCGGTGTGTCCGCCTCCGATGTGCCGCCCTCCTCACTCTCGAATCCGGACAGTCAGCGTGCCTCGGACCGGGGAAACTTCACCGGAGCTCTACTCGAACCTGCATGGGGCGTTGGAGGTCCGTCGAATGCGAACCACTCGAAGGTCCCGGTCTGGGTTTCGGTACGTTGTCCCGGGTCCTCAGTTCGCAGCAGGAGCACTGGAGCCGTCGAATGTCGCTGGATACCCACGGGGAAATAGTGAATTCAGCTTCCCGTGGCTCGCCTAGGATGGGAGTCAAAGTGGACTCGTTAAACCATCAAAAGAACGAGACGCACACTCCGGAGTTCCACGCAGTAACACACTTTATTGCCAAAACTCTCCCTTTTTATACATAATCCCAACAATAAAACAATGGAACAGTGACAAAAGCACACTTAACATAATTTGGCTTGACTTTTAACCAGTGACCTTTTGGGCTACTAAACCCCTTCAAACCCGACTGGTCACTTGGTTTGACCAATGGAGGCTAAGCCTTTGGGCGTTGGCCCAGTCTCATCTCGTGAGTGACCGCTAGTGACGTCACTCGCCCCTCTGGCCAATCTCCAGGCCACCTACCCAAACCCTTCGATGTAACTGAGCGTCCATGCACTCCGGTAGCCCCTACAATGGCGGCCCGCTCCTAAGGGTCCGAATCACACAAATTAGCACAATGACCTTTTGGGCTACTAAACCCCTTCAAACACGACTGGTCACTTGGTTTGACCAATGGAGGCTAAGCCTTCGGGCGTTGGCCCAGTCTCATCTCGTGAGTGACCGCTAGTGACGTCACTCGCCCCTCCGGCCAATCTCCAGGCCACCTACCCAAACCCTTCGATGTAACTGAGCGTCCATGCACTCCGGTAGCCCCTACAATGGCGGCCCGCTCCTAAGGGTCCGAATCACACACATTAGTCCGCCATCCCCTCCTATTAGACCAGGGAGTCCAAATGAATCGTTCATATTCGAATACCAGTCGAACAGTCCCTTTTAGTCGACTGGTTTCGATTCTCTTACTTAAATCAGCCCTTCCTTAGGGTGCCCGGTGGCCAAGTAAGTCACTGAACAAACAAAGGGTCGACAAGGTTTGACAGACAAAAATCAGCCCTTCCTTAGGGTGCCCGGTGGCCAAGTAAGTCCGTGTACAAGAGTATTCCTACACTTTCTCCAGTAACGGCCTATGGTCCGTTATACACCGCAGCTGGGAAAACGGGGAAGGGGCAACATGCTTATCAGGGGAGACGCTTGTCCCATCCCCCGATACAGAGACATCCTCGTTGCTGAGGAAGAACGAATTCCCACTCCTCAGATCAGGAAAAACACAATCCGGGGTAAAAGGGTATCCGGGAGGACCGTTGTCCCACTCCCTGATATGTAGGGGCCAAACCAGGGACACTGGTGAGGAACTGATTCCCACTCACCACCCTGGGGTTAACATTGTCACTAGGGTAAACCTTCTTCCTCGTTCCTCCCGCAACAAGCTCGCTCATGTACCGGTCGTGTACAGTATCCATCAGTCGATCAATCTGGGCGACCGATGGCTTGTATCCCAGGAGCGGCATGAGGTTCACCATCCTCCTGTACACTTGGTCCTATCCCAATAATGCTCCACTTTTCCTCCACTACGAAGTCAATGAACTCCCAGTCGGGCTTTACAGCTCCGAGGTGCTTCCGGAAGTCACTGAGACCCCATGAGGGTCTGACTGATTCCATAAGTTCCAAAAAATCTAGAAAACCCCATTCAGGTACTACTACTTCGCCGGGTCCTCGTGCCGCCATGCCTTATTTGATAAACCCGATGAAAGAAGGAGAAATCCCACAGCTGCCACCAGTGTAACGGAAACTAAGAAGGGACCGCATCGCCTTCCGCCATCGTTCCCGGGCCTCTCCTTCTCGACACCGGACTGGCGCCGTCAGATGCACTGGTCGAGCAGATAACCGGTCTGGTTGTAGACTCGAAAAGACGTCGAATCCCAGGGTAGTTGACTCTATGTTGAGGGATGCGGGTCGAGGAGGGGTTGACAGGGCTCCCGAGCAGTCGAGTGTCGCAGAACTGGAACACCGGGCAGTAGAGAGTGAGGCCTCTACTCCCGGGCTACGACAAACAGGGAAAGTGTAGCAGGAACTAAGGTAGCGGTCGCCAAGCAGATTTGAGCACTCCGTTGCTCGAATCGAAGGATCGCAGGAACTTGAAGGAGCAGGGAAGAGTCCACGTTGCCACCTGATAGCATCCGAAGTTGGGTCGCAGGATGCTGGCAGCAGACGGTCAATCAATGCAGGATACTCAGCTCAGATGAGCGTCAGAGTGGCTGCTTTAATACCATGAGAACATAAGACTCCAGAACTCTTGTTCACTCCAAAAGTAACTCTCACTTTATTGACACAAACCACACATATTTATACAAGTCAGCTACACTGAAATACATAGGGAAACCTGATACAATGGGGAACATAATTCAATCACAACACATCAGTCAAAGGCCAGCAACAGATGGTCTTAACAAATACAATGACCTAGACGTGATTACATTAACACACCACGGGGGTCTCAATACAGTACAACATAGTCAATGGCTGGAGTGGCTACAATACACATCTTAGGGACAAAGGCCCAAGGTTGGAGCCTTTGTTTGACTACTTTGAATGTACTGCTCCAACCTTGACCAATCACTGATCTGCCTACCATTCCCATGTTAGGCTATGGAAGATATTTGCATACCTCCTTCAGGGATTCATGTGACCCAACTTCCACCTTTTGCCCCTTGCCACCGTGAACTCAATTAGATGGCGATTGCACACCACGCCGGTACCCACCGACTGGTAGTCGGTGTGTGTGAGAAAGCCCTCGACCCCAACAATACATTAAACATAGACCATTCGACAGTACATTAAATACACTGTATGACCACATGATTTTTAGCCAGTGAATGTTTGACTCGCCCAGCACAGGGCAGTTCTGTGCACAAAGCTCTGTTCGACTCTACTGCCTTTTCACATAAAGTAGGACACAAGTCTTTTTATCCATGGTAATGGCTGGCCAGTTTGTACAACAGGGCCCAAAGCAGAGTCCAAACAGGGCAAAATGTCCATAGTCTCTGGTGTTTCTTGGCTAAACAGTCTTATGGCCAGACAATGGCTCCAGTAAGGGACTAAGCTCAGTTACACCCTGGTCATCACCGAGGACACTTTGCTGGCTCTGTACCCCACTGACCCCAGCCTGATGGGGGGAAGTCATTCCCCACCAGACCAACTGTTGATCCAGCCAGAGGGAGTGGGACCACCGTCCTCCCTAAGGAAGTTGGAATTTGCCCCAGTTTTGCCAGCGGCCCTTTGGATGTTGCCTCAGCCCAGGAGAGTGGGAGCAGCATCCTCTCTTGTCCCTGTGGGTTACTTGCCCCACCTAAAGGGGGAGATGTCCCCAGCTTTCCACAAGTGGAGCCCCAGGCCATTGAGAGCCCAGAGTCCCGGTTGCCACAGGGAGATCCACTTTATAGACTGGCTATGGACCCTGAGCCACTGGCCTCAGACCCAGGAGGGCTTGACCCCAGTTCTGCCTTGAGCATGGCCCATGAAAGGCCTCCCAACTTGGTGTTAGCTAGGACCAAGAAGCACCAGTTTCCATGGCCCAGGACCAACAACCCCAGTTTTACTCCTGGCCCAGGACAAGGGGCACATCTGTTGTTTCCAGGCCTGGAAAAGGGGCTGATGTTTTCTCCTGGCCCGGACAAGGGGTTCAAGTTGGGCTCCCAGCTCCAGTCAAGGGGCTCAACACACCATGGCTCTCCCATAGTCCCAAGCCAGCATTTACTCCAGCAACTGCTGGCTTGGTACAAAAAAGGGGGAGAAATTTAACGGATCATAGTCTGTTACTGAAGCCCTTGTCTGGGACTGAGACAAAACCCCCCAGATACTGTGGACATTCTTCCCTGTGAGAACACTCCCTTGGACTTGATTCTACGACCACCCACACCTTGGCCCAAGAGACTAGAGGCACTGTAACCTATGGGACAATATTGTGTGACTGGTTATAACCTCTCAAGCCCTGGTTGTACACTAAAAGACTTTGGATAGACTTTATGTGAATAGGGCAAATGGACTTTATTATGCAAAACTGCCCTGTTTTAGACTGCTGGCTTGCTTCCAAGGGAAGGGGAAGTGAGGAGTTAATTCTTCCAATGCGTATTGCAGTCCCTCAAGCCATTGTATTGTGTATTGTAAGATGTACTGAGACCCCCTGTTGTGTGTTAATTCATTCACGCCGCTCAGTCTGTGAGTCACCTATTGAAACTCTGTTGTCAGTCCTTTGTATTATATGTTGTGATTTGACTACCCCTGTGAATGCTCCCATTGTGTCAGCCCTTACCATTTGCTGCTGGTTTCTTGTCTTATGTTTGGATCGTATTATCCCTGCCCCTCACCCTATTGTATCTGGTTGGCCCATGTATTTCAATGTAGTTGATCTGTATAAATATGTGTGGTTTTGTACAATAACGTGAGTTTTATTTTGGAGTGAACAAGAGTCCTGGTGTCTTGTGTTCTTATGGTACTAAAGCGGCCACTCTGATGCCCATCTGAGCCAAGGTCCCTTCATCGTTCAACCGTCTGCTGCCAGCATCCTCCGACTCAACTTCGGATGCTGTCAGACGGCAACGTGGACTCTGTCTGCTTTCTTCTACTGAGTTCCAGAGATTATCTGTCTTCGATCTTACTTGGGTTCCGGCAACACTTTTCCTGTTATTCATAGACCGGGAGTCAAGGCCTCACTCTGTACGGCCCGTAGTACCAGTTTGCAACCCAGCTCTGGCTGTGCACCTTCGACTCTTTCCCTGTTTGCCTGGCTGTACTCCGACTCCGACATGAAATTGAAGCCGCAACCACTTTGTCGACTTCAACACCGAGTTTGCGACACCACGGTGTTCGATCAGTCCAGCCATTTGCTCGACCGGTGCATCCAATAAAACCAGCCCGGGGTGGAGAGGGAGAAACATGGGAACGACGGCGGAAGGCAACGCGGTACCAAGCCCAGAGGAAGAGGCCAACCCATTCACCACCTGCTTGCCCTCTCTCAGTGAAGAGCCACAGGTGGGTATGAGGGACCCAACCCCCACCGTCCCCGATACTTTATACTGGGGTACACTGACTGACTTTAATGAGAAGCAGCTAGCTGATCCGACATTGGAGGGATACAGGAAGAGGGCAGAAAGCCGTGAGGAGGGGGAAAAGGATGATACCATCCCATGGTATCAGGGATTACTCTACCGAGTATCCGGAGGGGAGGGACAAGGAGTCACCCAAGTCACCTGCCGACAGTCGTTCACATGAAATTCCGCTGGGAATTACTCCATCGGAGTCACACTATTACCCTGGTAGGGCATTTAGGGCTCCAGAAAACGGGACACTGGTTGACCCAAACCTTTTTCTGGCCAGGTATCTCCAGGGATGTAAGGGATTACTGCAGAACCTATGAAGTGTGCCAGCGAGTAGGGAAGAGGGGGGACCTGGCAACAGCTAAACTTTGATCCCTCCCTATAGTCGGGGAACCATTCTATAGGGCAGCAGTAGATCTGGTAGGTCCTTTAAGTAAACCCAGTCCCTCAGGCAAGAAGTTTATCCTTACCATAATAGACTATGTGACACAGTATCCTGAGGCAGTAGCCTTGTCCAACATCCACGCGGAAACCGTGGCTGAGGCGTTAGTTAAAGTATTCTCGCGGGTAGGTTTCCCCAGAGAGATCCTGTCTAACGGGGAACTCAATTCACCGCGGAGGTCTCCCACCAGCTGTGGCAGCTATGTGGCGTGAAACCCATTTTTACTTCCCCGTATCACCCACAAACTAATGGTTTCTGTGAGCGATTTAATGGCACCTTAAAGCAGACGATTAAAACGTTCACAGAAACTTCCAAGAATTGGGAGCGATTTTTACCCCATTTACTATTTGCCTACAGAGAAGTTCCCCAAGAGTTGACAGGTGTAACGGACCATAGGCCGTTACTGGGAAATTAGTAGGAACCCTCTTGTATACAGACTTACTTGGCCACCGGGCACCCTGTGGAAGGGTCGCTACATGCATGGGAACCTACCCTGTCGAACCTTGTCAAACCTTTTTTTGATCAGACTTACTTGGCCACCGGGCACCCTAAGGAAGGGATGATTTAAGCAAGGGAATCTACACCAGTCGACTAAAAGGGACTGTTTGACTGGTATTCGAATATGAACGATTCATTTGGACTCCCTGGTCTACTAGGAGGGGATGGTGGACTAATTTATGCGATTCGGACCCTTAGGAGCGGGCCGCCATTGTGGAGGCTACCGGAGTGCACGAACGCTTGGTTACCTCGAAGGGTTTGGGTAGGCGGCCTGGAGATTGGCCGGAGGGGCGAGTGACGTCACCAGCGGTCACGCGCAAGATGGGACTGAGCCAACGCCTGAAGGCTTAGCCTCCATTGGGCAAACTAAGTGACCAGTCGGGTTTGAAGGGTTTTAGTAGCTCAAAAGCTCATTGGTTAAAAGTCAAGCCAAATTATGTTAAGTGTGCTTTCGTCACTGTTCTATTGTTTTATTGTTGGAATTGTGTATAAAAAAGGGAGAGATTTGGCAATAAAGATGTGTTACTGCGTGGAACTCCAGAGTGTGCGTCTCGTTCTTTTGATGGCCTAACGAGTCCACTTTGACTCCCATCCTAGGCGAGCCACGGGAAGCTGAATTCACTATCTCCCTGTGGGTATCCAGCGACGTTCGACGACTCAGGTGCTCCTGGTGCAAACTGAAGACCCGGGACAACGTACAAAGACCCGGGACCGGGACCTTCGATTGGTTCGCATTCGACGGACCTCCAATGCCCCCTGCAGGTTCAAATAGGGCTCCAGGGAGGTCCCCCGGTCCGAGGCATGCTGACTGACGGATTCGAGAGAGAGGAGAGCGACACACCGGAGGCGGACACCCCGGCGTCCATAACCTCCGTTACAACGGGCTTTTCCCCGGTCGAGTTATTGTATGGGCGGAGAGTCCGGGGGCCCTTGGAACTAATCAGAGAGCATTGGGAGGGAGACCTGGGGGAAGAATGCCTGCCCATTTTACCCTATGTCTTGGAGCTGAGGGACCGACTGCAACAACTCATTGAGTCATTGAGGGTGAACTTGCAGATGGCCCAACAGCGCCAACACCACTGGTATGATAAGTTCGCCTGAGACCGGGTGTTTCAGAAAGGCCAAAAAGTGCTAGTCTTGAAACCGAACCAACAGGATAAGCTCCAAGCTGCTTTTCAGGGTCCCTACGGGGTGGTGGAGCGAATTAGCGACACCACCGATGTGGTGACCCGGTGTTCAGATGAGAGGGTCAAACGGACTTTCCATGTGAACATGTTCAAGGAGTACTGGGAGCGACCCGAGGAGGTAGCGGCAGTATGTGCTCCCGTCAATGAAGATGGTGAGAATGTTCCCCTTCCCAACCTACTAAGTACAGAGCCCAGCCCCATAGATCAAGTAATACTAGGGGAAAGGCTTACGGGGCCACAGAAATCAGAAACTCCTGTGGCAACAACCCTATCTCATTCCTGAGGCAGTTAGGGAACACATGTAGGCAGAACTAGGCGAGATGTTAGCTCTAGGGGTGATAGAACCTTCCCAGAGTCCTTGGGCTTTGCCGGTTGTCCTGGAGCTGAAACAGGACGGCACCACGCGCTTCTGTGTGGACTACCGCAACTCAATGACGGAACCGTCACAGATGGCTACCCTATGCTGCGGGTAGATGACCTACTAGATAGAATTGCGGGGGGACACTATCTTTCCACATTAGACTTGTGCAAGGGGTATTGGCAGATCCCCCTGGATGTGGAGGCATTCCGAAATTGGCATATGTTGCCCCATTCGGCCTGTACCAGTTTAACCCCTTAATGACCCATGATGGTCCTGGACCATCATGGGTTGTTTTGCCTTAAGCCCAGGCAGTCTCTACTGTGCATGACTGCATCGTTACACACATTTTAGCGAATTATTATATAGGATAACAGCACCAGATTTACAGTGGCTAGGGGTGACCAGAGGTTGTGAATTTGTGGGGGCTTTATAGGCAATTGGTCACACTGCTCCTCCATTACCAAATGCCAGGCATAAAGCAGCCATTCTCCAGGGTCTAATCCTGGAGATTCCCAGACTCTGATTCCTGGGTGCTTGCTCTTAAGCCCCCAGTGATGGCTCCTTGGCCAGGGGGATTTCAATCCCATAGGGGCAAATCCATGTGGACTCATGGCGGATCCGGTGCCAGGGGTTCAGGGTCCAGAAACAGTCTGTACTTTGGGGCCTGTTAGTTTATAGGGAGCAAGGTGTTTCTAAGTGGAAGCTGAAGGCTAAGGAGCATTGCTTTATACCAAAAATTTCATATGGCCAGAGGGATCCTTTTGCTTTAGGAGGTATTGCTGGGAGCAGGGCATTACCAATAATTTTTAGGTCCTTTCATGACCTATTTACACCTATCTGTGTAACTGAACAAATAATTTAGTCCAAGACCACATTATGCTATTTACTCAAATTAATTTAAAACACATATAGTTAAGTTTAAACAAACATTTAATGTGAGAGTTTATTGCCGTGGAGCAATGCAAATCAGTGTACAGTCTGATCTGAAAAGAGGGACACTAGGGTGGGAAAGAGGGATTTGGGTCCTAAAGAGGGACACTTCACGGTTAAGGGGATGGGCAGCAGCAAACACTCCAATCGGTGCCAAACGACAACTTCCATCATCCCCCGCCAGCACACGGCTATCGGGAGATGATGGGAGCTCTAGTTGGAAACAAGCTGAAGAGCCTCACTGTACCCTCCACTGACCTGCATTCCCAGCATTCATTGCATAACTTCTGCTCATGCCCTGTCTGCATCTACTGCATCTGGAGAGAGTCAACTTTTATGACTACATATCCCATAACCCTTGTGGAATTTACGATTCAACAACAGCTTGACCCATTCTATGGATACTGATACTTTGATTACCTGAGGGGTATATACAAGGAACTGCAACAATGCATTAGATACCCCTAAAGCACTCACAGAAATAAAAAGAAGAAAATGTACAGAATCATCAGTTATATTCTCTTATATATAAAAGACGAAGTTGATGAATTAGTATCCTACATTTACTTCATTAATCAGAATAATTTACATAATAAAAACATTTTCTATTTTTGATACCTCAAAGTTCAGTCTCCTGAGAGAGTACCCATGTGTTAGACTGTTGTAGGGGAAAATAAACTCCCAGGGTTGGGCAAGGATAGATCCTCCAGCTGTTAACACAAACTACAACGCCATTCATCCACCGCCAGCACCCGGCTATCATGAGGCAATTGGAGGCATAGTCCGCAGAAGCTAGAGGAATGAGATCTAATTCTGTTCTTCTATGGCCTTTTCATATGTACTTTTCCCACCATACATTGTGTTTTGCTTGAGGAAAAGCTATGTAACATTTCATAATCCTTGCATCTAGAAAAAGTAATATCATACCTCCCAAGTGTCCCTCTTTTCTACCCTTTTGTCCCTCTTTTTAGGACATCAAAATGAGTGGTGTGTATTACATTGCTCCACAGCAATAAAACATACATAAATGTATTGTTAATTGTCAGTATATGTGTTTATACATTAATAAGGGTAATTAAAATACTTTGGTCTTGCTCTAAATCATTTATCAGTTATGCAAATAGGTGCAGATAGGTCAAGAAATAACCTAAAAAATCTTGGAAATGCCTTGCCTATCAGCCATACTCCCAAAAACATAAACGTCTCTTTTTCACCATTTGAAATATTGGGAGTTAAGTACTATACTTTAAGAAATAGTCTTTGTCATGAACTCCCGTGGAAATTACATATAACAACAAACAACATCTTTTTTTAAACTCAATAATCAGTCTCCTTAGAGACTGTCAAAAATTGCCAATGCTGACTATATTTCAAGTCATCATGGCGGGGTATTGGGAAAAGTTTTCAATTAGCAATAATCACGCCTCGGATTAACCTCATTGGCTATGATACTGCCACTGCGCAAAGCTAACTCAGAATAGTCGGAGTTGTAAACGCTTCACATGACCCCTCTGTTCAAACTAGGGCTACACTTGTCTGGCCATTGGTACTGCGCTAGGGATTATGGGAACGAATATGTTAATAACTGATGACGTAAAATGACTCTTTTACAGCTACTTCCTGATAAGACTGCAGTTAAGTCTTACATACTTTCCAATATTTTAACCGAGAGGAACTGGTTTCTTGTTACTGAGGGATGACTGGTGGGTGGGTCATTACAGAGAATTTCTACTTGATATTACGCAGAACAAAAAGAAAAATGTACAGAGAAAGGCGCCCGATAGTGTAGTATGGTCAGCAGTAACTCCAAGTTGTATAAATCAGACATGTAATCTCATTTTATGTGCGTCAGTCTTACTTCTAATCTAATACGCCTGTGGAGAGCACAAACATGTTTCCTCTCAGGTATCAAAAGTGCCCATGTGTATACTACATTTCCCAGCATGCTTTATTTCTCATTGCAGACCATTTACATGGTTCCCTTTTGCAGAGCATGCTGGGAATCGTAGTTGCAATTTGCTCTGCGGTAAAAAAAACTGATCCGTGCTGGTCTTTATAAGGTCTAGAGAAGTATCTGTATAGTGATCGCCTTAAATATATATTTAATGTTTAATTGTGCTGGAAATCAGATGTTTGTATCGCCATTTCGTGACGGAAGGCCGGTGCTTGGAAGACAACTGATCACATCCATTATTCTGTCTAACATGGCGCCAGCACCATTCTACACAATAGTGATGGGGGAGACTAGATCGTATGAACTAACCCATTGGCCCATAATGGGGGGAAAAAAAGCCCATTGATCTAAACAGCTATTTATCTTATTCAGTACTAGCGAGGTTTCGAATACAACGTGTGGATAACTGGATTAATAAAAAGGGTTGTTTTCAATACAAAAAATGTAACCATTGGGAGTTTGTGCATGTTATTTCTCCATTATGGGACAATGGGTCTGACCCAGAATAACGTAGGTTTTCTTTTGTGTGTAAGGTCCTAAGTGCCCAGGAATATCAGCAACCGTAGGGCTGGATACATCTTTATTCAACCCTTTGAGTGCATAGCAATGTGTTGCGGGATCCCCTGGTACTCAAAGGGTTAATGTGATTTAATCCTCATGAGGACCTAATGAATGCAACACGCGAAGAAGTGTGCATTTTAGTATTATCTTTATATTATTATCTTTATATTTAGTATCTGAACGTGGAACAGCAAAGATAATACAATTGTTACAGCGATTCGAAATGAACTCATGAATATTTAGCTAACGTGTACTGTACAGCTGTTTTGGGTCAGAAAATACATATATTTATTATATACAAGAAGTAGAACATTAGGTAAACAGTGGCGCAGGGGAAGCGTGCTGGGCCCATAACCCAGAGGTCAATGGACCAAATCATCCTCTGCTAGTTTTATTTAGCGATTTTCCTCCTCTTTATCTATGTCTCCATGGGAAATAATACTAAAAAAGAATAATTTTTGATAAATGCAAAGGTATTTTATTATATATTTCACGTTATGTATTTTATATAAAAAGGATCTGAACGTTCGCTTGTTCATTTTTTTTTCTTTCGTTAACCCTTTGAGTGCCACAGGGCAATGCGTTGCGTACCCCTCTGGCACACAAAGGGTTATTAAACCGGGTGTGGACCAGAGGAACGCGCTTCTGATCCTCCAGGGATTACAAGACGATTCGGAGCAAAGATGATCGGGTGGCCCATATGTATAAAGGAAAACTGGCGTTGGAATAAAACAACTGCAGCATATGAGAGCAAATAACATTTCCTAAATTCATATGCACTTAAATAGAGCATTTAAACATATTCAATGCTAGACAGGACTCCAGTGCACTGTATTGGATACCTCTCTAGTATTCAGTGGGTTAAAAATTCAAATTTAATCAAACAGGAATGTCTATGTGTTTCACTATTGTTCAGTTGGTTTATTCTAGAACAACTCCGGGTTTATTAATATGGGCTGATATCGAGGTGATTTATTGTCTCACGTCAGACCGGGTCGTGTGAATATGCGGAACTGTGGCAAAATACTGAGTAATCATTAATCAGTTTAAATTATTTATGCTGCACGATCAATCTGAGTGATTTTTACATCTGCAGCTGAGTACAGTATTCAAGTATTGGTGATCCATACTGGTTTTACAGATAGATATAAAGGGACAGGTTTAAGTGACTATGGTCCCCTCTTCAGGTCCACAATATACATAAGAATCAGTAAAAGGCAATCCATTTGACTTGCACTGGGCAGGTTCAGCTGATTACAGTGAGAAAGGTTCTTGCTTTCCAGCAAGGCATCGATTACTTGCAAGTGGAAGAGGGCAGGATCGGATACCACACCCAATTCTCTTGCAGTTCTCTATCTGGTCCGTCCCATCTCTATTTAAGAAAGAGGCTGAGGGCTTGTGGGTATTAGTCTTTGTGATATTTGGTACAATGTCTGGAAGAGGGAAAGGCGGTAAAGGACTCGGGAAGGGAGGCGCTAAGCGCCACAGGAAGGTTCTGCGGGATAACATCCAGGGCATCACCAAGCCTGCTATCCGCCGTTTGGCACGGAGAGGAGGCGTGAAGCGCATATCAGGTCTTATCTATGAGGAGACCCGCGGGGTTCTGAAGGTTTTTCTGGAGAATGTGATTCGGGACGCTGTTACCTACACCGAGCATGCAAAGAGGAAGACTGTTACCGCCATGGATGTGGTGTATGCGCTGAAACGCCAGGGCCGCACTCTCTATGGCTTTGGAGGTTAAATATTGGTTATCAACCATCGGCTGCTTCTCTGTTATTTACTATTAATCACCCAAAGGCCCTTTTCAGGGCCACTCACGTGTTTCTAAATGGCTGTTTCACTGTTGTACAACCTGTATTTGGTATACATACTACAAAACAGTTGTTTTTTTTTCCCGTCTTGTGCTTAAATTTTCTTAAACCATTAATGGCTATCCGGCTTTCAGCAAGACAGAAGCTAGAGCTTTAACCATTCGATTGCCAGAAGGGTACAAAATGGGTTAAATAGCATTGCGTACTTCTAGCACTCAAAGTGTTGTGTTTATTACGGTCAGCGTAACGCGCTGCACACGTCTGGTGCTTTGAATAATTAACCGTAACGAGTGCCAGGAGGTACGAGCAATGCGTATAGCAAGACCCTCTAGCAAACAAAGGGTTGGTGGCTAAAGAAAATGCTTAGTTTTGATATTTAGATCCTCGGACCGCCAGCTCTTAACTCTAATGGCCTTTCTCCTTCAAATAAAAGGAGTGACAAACCGTGCTATAGATAAAATATACATACATATACACACAATGTAGTATGAGAAGGATGAATACAAAGCCAGTGGCATGAGACAACGTTTATAGACACTATAAATGATCTATATACATTTTTTTTTATTTCATGGTTGACAGCGATTGCAACATCCCGAGCCACGGTAAAATATTTGACAGGTGAGGAAAATTAGCTAGCAACCCCCCCCCCCCATATAAGGGATGATAGGAAGAGTTAATCCGCTTCAGCAGACCTCACCAGCTTCAGTGGGAGTGACAGGGAACACATAGTATGTTATAACAGCTCTTTTATAGTTAAAGTGGGCGGCTCTTAAAAGAGCCTTTGGGTTACTGGAAATGGGGGAGCAGATTGGGATTATTTGGCGCTGGTGTACTTGGTAACAGCCTTGGTGCCTTCAGACACAGCGTGCTTAGCCAGCTCCCCAGGAAGCAGAAGTCGGACTGCGGTCTGGATCTCTCGTGAAGTGATGGTGGATCGTTTATTGTAATGAGCCAGGCGGGAAGCCTCCCCTGCTATACGCTCAAAGATGTCATTCACAAACGAGTTCATGATACCCATAGCTTTCGAAGAAATGCCAGTATCAGGGTGAACCTGTTTCAGGACTTTATACACGTAGATAGCATAACTTTCCTTCCTGCTCTTCTTGCGTTTCTTCCCATCCTTTTTCTGTGTCTTTGTCACCGCTTTCTTGGAGCCCTTCTTCGGCGCTGGAGCAGACTTTGCTGGATCAGGCATTCTATCAAACTAACAACCTACAATACAAGCTTCTCTTTGCCCCCACTTTTTCTCTCCTATATTTATAGGCTGCCCATGCAAATTAGACTGTTGGGTTTCTTCGCCTACAATTGGCCATACATGTCATGTGACTGTGCAAAAGGAAAAGGCCTTAGCAGACTGGGATAAACCGATTGGCAAATGTACGATCCAGCATTGGATTGGATAGCTTGAAATATAACCAATCCCAGGACAGAGGTGCCGATGTGGAGAGGTTATAAATAGTTGGACAAGTGCTGACGAAAGACAGGTAATTGTTTTATTTATTGCTCATTTTGTGTTGATTAACAGAGGTAATGTCGGGTCGAGGAAAACAAGGTGGTAAGGTACGGGCAAAAGCTAAAACCCGTTCATCACGGGCAGGCCTTCAGTTTCCAGTTGGACGTGTTCATCGTTTGCTGAGGAAAGGGAACTATGCGGAGCGTGTGGGAGCTGGTGCTCCAGTTTATCTTGCAGCCGTGCTCGAGTACTTGACAGCTGAAATCTTGGAGTTGGCTGGCAATGCTGCTCGGGATAACAAGAAGACCCGCATCATCCCTAGACATCTGCAGCTCGCTGTGCGCAACGACGAAGAACTCAACAAACTGCTCGGTGGGGTCACCATTGCTCAAGGTGGTGTCCTGCCTAATATCCAGGCCGTCTTGCTACCTAAGAAGACTGAGAGCCACAAGCCAGCAAAGGGCAAGTGAGCTGTAGATGAAGCGCAGAATTCAAAATTTCCCAAAGGCTCTTTTAAGAGCCGCCAATGGCTTCTATTAAGGGCATATTTACGAACACTAGAGCAAATATTTTTCCTGAAAGTTATTCTGAGCAGTGAAATGTTTGTACTTACGCCATATAAGATCATTTATTAACCCTCTGAGTGTCAAAGGGGTACACAACACATTGGAATGAGTTGCATTCCCCTCAGGCACTCAAATGGTTAATCATTTAGCAAAGGTCGTACTCCATTAAAATTTAACACAACCTGATAATAAATGTGTCCTTTTGTACCACTTGATAAAGATGGGAGTTTTGTGGTCAAGAAGTGTGCATTTAATTGCAAGCAGTCAGTTGTGCACCCATCTGGTGTACAGACAACCAGAACACCAGACTAATCTCATCACATAGACAACAATGTTAAATATCCAACAGTGGTAAAGGGATTAGGGAATTAACACAATCCAGCACAGACCAAACAAAAAGGTGATAACACAAATACCACTGACCGGTGAAGGGGTTCCTGCTTGTAAGACTGAGAATTAAGCAATAATCCAGCCTCGCAAAAAGATAAATTGCATTTATTAGAGTCATGGAGCAAAACATAGTTGTAATGGGTACCTAAGCCCGCGGATGGACTTAGGCCACCGTGCTGGGCTTCTCCCTCCTGAGGTCGGCTACAAGCAGGTAACCTTGCCGGTCATTCTCCAGAGCTCCTTCCAACAGACCTGTATACAGAACTGTGAGGTCTTGGAACAATGGGCCAGACATGAGTGCATTAACTGATACAAAGGAACTGGGTGGAGAGCAAACACTGCCACAAATGATTAGGGGTGAATACAATAGGCAGACATGCCAGAATACACATTCACAGCAGGGACCTTTGTGACAGAGCATCTTTTGCATAATTTGATCTGGCTGCCTTGACAGGCGACCAATCCTGCCCAGTTTCAGCATGGCCGTTTTGACCTACCCGGACCTCTGGGGAGGGCAGCTAACCGACCAATCCCTGGGCCACTTACTTTCCCCCATGTTAACTCTATGGGGGACCTTTAAACTCGTCATCCAGGGCTTTGGCCAATCAGGAAGCTACCTGTGATGGTACCAGCAGACACCCAGCATTGGTGTCACAGTCAAGGATTACTTCTTCCCCAATTCAGCCAGAAAGGACTTCCGCAGCATACCGCAATTTACCCCAGATCACAAGGCAGAACTAGTGTCAGGGTAACCAGAACTGTTTATTGCACAAACCAGCAGACTTATATACAGAACAGTGGGGTCAGGGAACAATGGGGACAGACATGAGTGCATTAACTGACAATAGTGAGGGGCGGTGGGTAAACATTAGAACAAAGGGCTGGGGCTGGATACAATGGGCCAGAATACACATTCACAACAGTGTCCTTTGTGCTAAAGCATCTTTTACATAAATTGATTCAGCCGCTGTAGCGGATACCGAAGTCCTTGGGTTGGACTCAGGCCATCGTTTCAGGTTTCTCCCTCCAGAGGTCAGCTACAAGTAGGCAGCTCCATCGGTTATACAAGCAGCATTTCTTCCTAGGATGGGGGACAACAGAAGTCCCTTGATACCATCCAGCAACAGAGAGACAGGAGCCAGTTCAAATTCAAACTGTAACACACTTTATTGCACAAACTTCAACTCTTTTATACATGATGAACCACATCAAGATACAATACTAGACAATGGACAGTGACAGATGGTGTAAACATAACACAAAGGGCCAGACATGATTACATTATTTATACAAAGGGACTGAGTAAGGGTAAACACTGTGACAAAAGGCTGAGGGACTCAGATACACATCTTTACACAATGGCCAATTAGCGTATAAATATGGTTCGAATAGTCGTACACATATTTCCATAAGGCTGTCCAGCCAGGAAAAATGTCTATTCCTTGTCCATAACCCCTGAGCCCAGGGGTGAATATGTTTCATGCCCTGACAAGAGCTCCCAGTAACTGGTAGGATCCATTACATTTCTCCCCCTTTTTTGTACCAAGCCAGCGGTTGCGGTAGTAAATGCTGGCTTGGGACTCCGGGAGAGCCACGCTTGTCTTAAAAAGTACACCAGTCTTGAGGCCTTGGTCCTAGGCCAGAAACCAATGTGGAGCCCTTTGTCCTGTGCCATGGAAAAGACTTGAGCCCCTTGTTCGGGCCAGGAGAAAACGGGAGCCCCTTGTCCGGGTCTGGAAACAATACACAAGCCCCTTGTCCTGGGCCAGGAATAAAACTTTGGTCCTTGGTCCTGGGCCAGGGAAACTGGTGCCTCTTGGTCTTGGCTGGCACCAAATTGGGAGGCTTCTCATGGGCCATGCTCCTGGCAGAGCTGAGGTCAGGCCCTCCTGGGTCTGGGGCCAGTGGCTCAGGGTCCATAGCCAGTCCATACAGTGGATCTCCCTGGGGCAATTGTGTCTCTGGATCCTCAGTGGCCTGGGGGTCAACTTGAGGAATGCTGGGGACATCTCCTCCTTTTGGTGGGGCAAGTATCCCCCAGGGACAGGAGAGGATGCTGTTCCCACTCTCCTGGGCTGAGGCAACATCCAGGGAACTGTTGGCAACGCTGGGGACTTGTTTGCCAAGGGTAGGGGCATCCAAAGGACCGGTGAGGAGTGCGCTCCCACTCACCAATCCAGGGCAAACACACTTTATGCGGTAAGAAAAACTGGGGCAAATTCCAACTTCCTTAGGGAGGACAGTGGTCCCACTCCCTTTGGCTGGGTCATCAGTTGACCTGGTGGGGAACAAATTCCCACCCACCAGACTGTGGTCAAAGAATACATGGGACACAACAACATCCCTGGTGAGGACCGTGGTCCCACTCACCAGGCCAGGGGTGTCCAGAACAGGGGCAAGGTCAGCAGAACTGGATTGTGGCAGTCTGCTGGGGCCATCACCATCAGGTCCAATACAAGAAATGCTGGTGAGCTCTCTCCTACTCACTGCATCAGGGGTCTCCCATGCCCTGGTGAGCTCGCTCCTACTCCCCAGGCCAGGGGTCACAGAGGGGCCAATGGGGAATGCATTCCCACCCACTAGTTCGCAGGTTAAAGGGGCAACAAAAGTATCCTTGTTGAAGACTGTGGTCCCACTCACCAAGATGGGGGTCTCCAGCAAAGGGGCAATGTAACGGGCCATAACCCGTTACTGGAAAATGTTTTGCTTGGCTACAACGTTATAAACCACTTTCAAAGAGAAGAGCTGAAGTTCAGGACAGCTGCGCTCTCACTGTTCCAAAAAGACTGAAATGCACAGACTGTAAAACCTGCCGCTGGCTGACTGCTGTACCAGCAGCTTATTCAACAAGTCCCATAGACTTTACATGGGAAAGTAGGCGGCTCTCTGATTGGCCAGTCTGAGTTAAAGGGACTCCATTGACTTTGCATGGGAAAAGTAGGCGCCCCTTGGATTGGTCAGTTGTTTGCCCGCCTACCAGTTTTGATTGGCTGAGATGGCCATGATGATCTTGGCCAAGATTGGCCATCAGATTCCAGGCTCCTGATTGGCCAGGGTGTAACGGATACCGCTGCCACCCAGCCTTGGGTGACTCCGTTAGTCGCCGCTTCCATCGCTCTGGAACAGGAAAACTCCACCAGCTTCTCCCAAGGTATCCCAATCGCCAGGCAGGACTAGTGTCAGGATAACAAGAACTCTCCCAGCATACCAGCAGCTTAACCTCACCAGACAACACTTGTGTAGGTTAAAACAAGAACTGCTTTATTTGGACACAAACAAGGTTTATATACAGGTTTGTGAACACAGTCAACCAATAGCAAATAAGATTCACAACACCACCAGTCTTGCTGAGACTTAAATACATTAACACACAATAGAATACAAAACACACAGCCCTCTATCAGGTCTGCTCAGGTAATTACATCAGTGACTGACATAATACAATCAGTTTCACAAACCAACAAATGGAACCACATAACCCCAGGAAACCTACTTTGCATTTAAACAATAACACAGCACACAATGGGTGAGGCAATAGGACATTTGACTCCCAGTCTCCAGATACTGTCCCAGGTAGTCACTGCCCCACCCCCAATACATAATAGGGTCTCAGGCCTAGTGCCATCCTGGAGTCTGGCTGACACCCTTCTCCATTTTTTAGTTTGGCCCATGATTCTGTATGGCCAAATGGCCGCTTCCAGTCCAGGCCCAGTGGTTCCTGTGACATTTCTCCCCCTTGTCCACCTCCAACAGCCACAGCATGATCCACACGGGTCATCTCGCTGCTGTCTGGAGTGGACACATAGTCTGCTAGTGCAATGTCCGCACAGTACTTGTCCCCAGCCAGCCCCTATAGTCCTGGGGTCTGTCCAGCTTTGCACCCTGCACCTCCAGGTACAGGGTGACTTAGACATAAGATGCCTTGAGCCGCAGAGGCCATCCAGCCCTGGATCCGGTACACAGGAGTTTATGACCCAGTAAAAACCCCCGCCCAAACAACAGTGCTCTCCCAGTCAGCACATTACCGGAATCTCCGCTGCTGGCTGAGGATGATGAGAGTGGGTGGTAGAGTTGCTCTGGATACTGGGGAGAGAGTACACAACACTCCATCTCCTCCTGGATCTCGCTCTGCTGTAGGGTAGTGGTGCAGCCAGCACCCGCTCCCTGGGGCAATTGCTCAGATGGACAGAGGCCAGCGGCGCTCTGCCCTGTTGCCAGCTCTTCCGCTGGGTATCTTTCTCCTGGTGGCACCTTGGGTGCTTTAACCTGCCGCTGGGAAGAGAAGTTAACTACCTCCCCTCTGAAAACACAAATCTCCCGCTGGGGAGGGAGGACTGCAACCTCCACTCCCAAGACCAGGCACAGCTGCTGCTGTGAGGGACTGACTGCACCATCCCTTGGAACACTGCACCTTGATGCTGGGACATCCTTAAAGGAAGGGGTAGCAGCAGCCATAGCTTCCCCTGCTACCTGCTGACCTGACTGTAACAGCTCACTGGAGTCAGTCTCAATGAAAGGGGTAGCGGTGGCCGTAGCTTCACCTGCTACCGGATGACCAGACTGTAACAGGTTGCTGGGGTCAGCCGTAGTAAGAGTCCACTCTTCTGCTTGCAGGGTGCCCGTGGAAGGCCGCAGTCTCATTCATGGCACCCTCAGTGTCCATACAAATCTGCCGCTGGGGAGAGAGATCAACTACCTCCGCTCCCTGTACCTCCGTCAGCCGCTGAGGAGTGACGTCAACTGCATCCCCTCCTAGAACCCAGCTCCTTACAGCTGAAACAGTCTTAAGTGAAGGGGTAGCAGCGGCCGTAGTCTCACCTGCTACCTGCTGACCAGACCACAACAGGTCGCTGGGGTCAGCCTCAGGAAGGGACCACTCTTCAACTGGTAGGGTGCTTGTGGTGACCGCAATCTCATCCACGCCCCCCCCAGTTGCACACGCCATCTGCCGCTGGGGAGAGGGGTCGTCTCCCTCCTCTCCCTGTAACACAAACACCCACTGGGGAGTGATGCCAACCTCATCCACTCCCAACATCCAGCTCAAGGCAGTGGGGGCCTCCATAAGGAAAGGGGTAGCGGCGGCCGTAGCTTCGCCTGCTACCCGCTGACTAGACCATGCCAGGTCGCTGGAGTCAGCCTTAGGGAGGGCCGGGGGTGCCCCCTCTTCCACTTGTAGAGTGCTTGCGGCGACCATAGTCTCCTCCGCGGCACCTTCAACATCCATACAAAGTTGCTGTGGGGGATAGGTGTGAGTCACCTCTTCCTGGAGATTCCGACACTCAATCTCCAGTCCCCACTCCTGGGTTACAAGATCCTCCAGCTCTCTCCATACTTCAGGTATTTCTGACACACCCAGCTGCACGGCTCGCCTGTCACGGATCTCCCAGAACTGGCTTTCACTGCGACTGCCAAAGTCCGACTCCTCAGCCCTGGCATGCCACAATGAGCTGGGACCCCTGTAGGAGAAGCCGCGGCACGGGAGAGGAGTTTTGGGGAACCCAAACCATTCAAATCCTGTCCTCTCGCAGAAAGCGCCATACTGGAGATCCAGGAAAATAACATCTTCAATCCAGGATGCCAGTACCTCGCTTGCCCTGCGGTCCGGACTCGGCCCGAGGATGCAGGAGCTCCACTGCTGTCTCTCCCTCTCATGCCTCTCTGCATAAGGGATGAAGCCCTTGGAGGAGAAGGAGTATCCCTCTGTCTCTAGTGTGGCCGCCGTTGTTCATAACTGGATAGGGCTTGGCAAAGCATAGCCTCTGTCTCAGTCTCTGACATGCTGGAGCCTGCCGGTGGAGAGCTGCTGCTTCGGTCTGGTGAGTCAGCCGTTGCTTCCACTGCTCCCCTACACTGTTGCTGAGCTGTGGAGACCGGGGTCAAGCCAGGTGGCTATATCTCCCCCTGGATGCTGGTCTCCCTGCGCCTCTGAGACCGGGGTCAAGCCAGGTGGCTATATCTCCCCCTGGATACTGGTCTCAGTTTCATTCCTTGGCTTTATCAGTTTCAGGCGAAACGATCCTGGTGGTGCTGACATGTATGTTCCAAAAAACCAACTGGGAAGCATCCCACCGCTGCCACCAATGTAACGGATACCGCTGCCACCCAGCCTTGGGTGACTCCGTTAGTCGCCGCTTCCCTCGCTCTGGAACAGGAAAACTCCACCAGCTTCTCCCAAGGTATCCCAATCGCCAGGCAGGACTAGTGTCAGGATAACAAGAACTCTCCCAGCATACCAGCAGCTTAACCTCACCAGACAACACTTGTGTAGGTTAAAACAAGAACTGCTTTATTTGGACACAAACAAGGTTTATATACAGGTTTGTGAACACAGTCAACCAATAGCAAATAAGATTCACAACACCACCAGTCTTGCTGAGACTTAAATACATTAACACACAATAGAATACAAAACACACAGCCCTCTATCAGGTCTGCTCAGGTAATTACATCAGTGACTGACATAATACAATCAGTTTCACAAACCAACAAATGGAACCACATAACCCCAGGAAACCTACTTTGCATTTAAACAATAACACAGCACACAATGGGTGAGGCAATAGGACATTTGACTCCCAGTCTCCAGATACTGTCCCAGGTAGTCACTGCCCCACCCCCAATACATAATAGGGTCTCAGGCCTAGTGCCATCCTAGAGTCTGGCTGACACCCTTCTCCATTTTTTAGTTTGGCCCATGATTCTGTATGGCCAAATGGCCGCTTCCAGTCCAGGCCCAGTGGTTCCTGTGACACAGGGGTTGAAGCGGAATATTCAAAGATGCTTCAACCCCCTGGCCATTGTGTAAAGATGTGTATTCAAGCCCCTCAGCCTTTTCTCCCAGGGTTTACCCCTCATCAGTCCCTTTGTATGAATAATGTAATCATGTCTGGCCCATTGTGTTATGTTTACACCATCTGTCACTGTCCTTTGTCTAGTATTGCATCTTGATGTAGTTCACCATGTATAAAAGTTGAAGTTTGTGCAATAAAGTGTGTTACAGTTTGAACTTGAACTGGCTCCTGTCTCTCTGTTGCTGGATGGTATCAAGGGACTTCTGTTGTCCTCCATTCTAGGAAGAAATGCTGCTTGAATAACCGGTGGATCTGCCTACTTGTAGCTGACCTCTGGAGGGAGAAACCTGGAACAACGGCCTGAGTCCAACCCAAGGACTTGGGTATCCGTTACAGGCAACAACCGGGGGGGCTGGTGATGAGGACTGTTGTCCCGCTCATCACTGCCAGGGTCTCGTAGGGCCTGGGGGGCTCACTCCCACTTACCAGGCAAGAGGTTACAGGGGGGCTGATGGGGAACGTATTCCCACCCACCAGCTTACAGTCCATATTGTCTACAAGAGGTCCAGCAGCACTGCTCTCCTTCAGTCCATTGGGGTCCTTTTCTTGAAGGCCACCACCCACAGGGCCATTCTCTGCCTTGAGGGAGACCGCAGTCCCATCCCTCAAGGCGGCATCATCCACAGCCCTGGTGAGCACACCTTGCTCTTTCTGCAGGGCATCTTCCAGTAAAACAGGGGGCATCACTTTGGGGCTGCTGGTGAGCTCTTCCACACTCACCACAGCAGGGGGTCCACAGGGACTGATGGGCTCTCTCCTACCCATCAGTTGGGGCATAACATTGCTGCTGGTGGGGACCTGCGTCTCATCCACCGCAGCTGGGAAAGCAGGGGAAGGGGCAACATGCCTATCAGGGGAGACGCCTGTCCCATCCCCTGATGCAGAGGCATCTTCTTGACTGAGGAGGAACGCACTCCCACTCCTCAGCTCAGGCAAAACATTATCCATGGGCAAAGGGGTAACAATATCCAGGGCAGCAGGTTCATTAGGGAGGACGGTTGTCCCATTTCCTGAAGCAAGGTCAGCAAAAGGGGCCTCACGGGGTATGGTGCAGCGTGCATTCCCACTCACCAAGCTGGGGGTAACTTTTCCACTGGGGAGAACCTCCTTCCTCATTTTCCCCGCACAAAGCTCACGCATATACCAGTCATGTATGGTATCCATCAGTCGCTCTATGTTGGTGAACGATGGCTTGTGTCCCAGGAGCGGCATGAGGTTCACCATCCTTTGGTACACCTGGTCAGAACTTGGTCCTATTCCAGTGATGTGTCATTTTTGCTCCACTATGAATTCAATGAACTTCCAGTCGGGCTCTACAGCTCCGAGCTGCTTCCGGAAGTTACTGAGACCCCATGCGGGTCCGACTGATTCAACAAGTTCCAAGAAGTCCAGGAATCTTCATTCAGGCACTACTGATCCGCCAGGTCCTCGTGTCGCCATGCTGCATTTGATACAACCGATGAAAGAAGGAGAAGATCCCACGAACAGTTGCTGAAACCAGGGTCAAGCCAGCAGCTATTTTTCCCCCTGCTGGGCTGGTTTCAGTTGAATCCAACCACTTGCCACCAGTGTAACGGATACCCAAGTCCTTGGGTTGAACTCAGGCCGTCGTTTCAGGTTTCTCCCTCCAGAGGTCAGCTACAAGTAGGCAGCTCCATCGGTTATTCAAGCAGCATTTCTTCCTAGGATGGGGGTCAACAGAAGTCCCTTGATACCATCCAGTAACAGAGAGACAGGAGCCAGTTCAAACTGTAACACACTTTATTGCACAAACTTCAACTCTTTTATACATGATGAACCACATCAAGATACAATACTAGATAAAGGACAGTGACAGATGGTGTAAACATAACACAAAGGGCCAGACATGATTACATTATTTATACAAAGGGACTGAGTAAGGGTAAACACTGTGACAAAAGGCTGAGGGACTCAGATACACATCTTTACACAATGGCCAAGGGGTCTGCCTGCAGTTCACAATGGCTTGATTAACACACAGCAGGGGGTCTAGCTACAGTACACATAGTCAAATGGCTGGAGTGGCTACAATACACATCCTAGGGACAAGGGCCCAAGATTGGAGTCTTTGTTTGACTATTTTGAATGACCTGCTCCAACCTTGACCAATCACTGATCTGCCTACCATCCCCCATGTTAGGCTATGGAAGATATTTGCATACCTGGTAGTTGGTGATTGCACAAACCTTTGAATTGGACAAGTACAATTAAACACATACAATATTTGACAATACATAAAACCAAACTTAATACACTTATACATGAATGTAACCCAGGACAGCTCTATGTATCAAGCTGTCCATTCACCCAGTGTCTATTTTAGTGTATGACTCTGGTTTGAAGAGTCATACAGTCAGTCTCAGAATAGGGTCCCAATAGGGCAAAATGTCCCTAGTTTGTAGGCTGGTTTGGGTACCCAGTCTCTAGTCTCTTTAACGTATGAATATGGTTTGAATAGTCGTATGCATAGTTCCATAAGGCTGTCCAGCCAGGAAAAATGTCTATTCCTTGTCCATAACCCCTGAGCCCAGGGATGAATATGTTCCATGCCCTGACAAGAGCTCCCAGTAACTGGTAGGATCCGTTACAGCTGCCTTCAAACCCCAGCCAATCCAGGGCTGAGTATGATGTGGCCAATCCTGGCCTCTGGTGTCACACCCGCCTTTAGCCTATTAGACGCTATGGGCGGGTGGCTGACCGACCAATCCCTGGGACACCTACTTTTCCCCATGTTAAGTCAATGGAGTCCCTTTAAACTTTGGTGGGGTCAGGAGCAGCCAACACAGGGGCAGAGAACAATGCACGTTTTAATTTGTTAAAGGCAGCGTCACATTCCGGGGACCACAGTGTAACGGATGTTATCCGTTACTTGGGCCCTTGTCTGGACCGCGAACAGTTTTGCCAAAGACTATGGCCCTGTGGCCTTATTTGAACTTTGATAGAGGTTTTTCACTATCATTAGGTTAAAAGATTTATGTCGAAGGTCGTACGTTTTATATATTGTCGAATGTCAAATGTCGCATGTTTAATGTATTGTATAGTATAATGTACGAGGGATACACGAACACCAAAGCCGGTGGTTCCCCGGTTCCTTTGTTCGAGGCATCAAGGCCGCCTCGAACGCGGGAAACCGGAGGCAGTGAGTTGACGCCGGATTGGCCAACGTACGACTCACTGCGCACCCTGATTGGCCAGGGTTGAAGCCGCATATTCAAACTAGTGTGTACGCGCTTCCACCCCTGGCCTAGTTCCCGAATGTGTATTCCCTCTAATCAGTCCATTGTCTTTGTCCAGACATTAATCAAGCATGTTAACCCTAACCTCGTCAATATTGTGTTCAGTAGCCCATCCGCCATTGGCCCGTTGCCCTTAGCTATTATTGGTCCTTTTGTCACCCTCTGCCATTGGTCCATTGTCCCCCGTCACCATTGGTCTGTTGTGCCCTGTGTCATATGCCCATTGTGTCTGATTGGTCCCTGGGCCAAGCCCGTATTAGAATACCTGGCCCTTCCCATCCCTATTGTGGTATCATGTTGTAACTGTATAAAAGTTGTGAGTTTTGTTCAATAAAGTGTGTTACATTTGGCGTGAACCAGAGTCCTGGAGTCCGTTTGTTCCATGGTAAAAGTGGCCGCTCTGCCGCCCATTCGAACCAGGTTCCTGTACGTTCGTCCGTCTGCTGCCAGGGTCCCGCTACCGAACTTTGTATCCTGTCAGGCGGCAACGTGGACTCTGTCTTGTGGTTCTCCTGCCTAAAGCTTCAACCTTCGAGTCGAGCACCGGAGTGCTCGAACGGCTGGGGATATAGCCACTTTGGTTCCTGCTACACTTTTCCTGATCCGTTTCTGTGCCCGCTCGACGGTGTTCGAGCGCCATGACCACTCCGGTAGCTGCATCGTTCGGAGCAGAATTGGTCTTCCCGAGGTTCGACGCCACTTTGAGTCGAACTCCGGAACTCTGATTTGTTCGACCGGTGCACTCGACGGCGCCAGTCCGGCATCGAGAAGGAGAGACCAGGGAACTACGACGGAAGGCTATCTGGGCCGCTCCCCACCTTCCGTTACACACAGCACCAGTCGGGGAAGGTTTTTCTTGGTCAGGTCGGTCAGGGGCTTAGCTATTGTGCTATAGTCAGGTACGAATCGGCGGTAGTAACCAGCTATTCCTAGGAAAGCCATGACTTGGGTCTTGGTTCGGGGGGTGGGCCAGTTGGCGATTTAACGGAAGCTAGGAAGGGACCGAGTCGCCTTCCACCGTCGTTCCTGGGTTTCTCCTTCTCGACGCCGGCCTGGCGTCGTCGGATGCACCGGTCGAGCAAATCAACGTTCCGGTGGTCGACTCAAAGTGTTGTTGAACCCCAGGATGACCGTCTCTACCTTGAAGGATGTGGATACCGGAGGGGTCATGGGCTCTCAAAACTGTCGAACGTTCGCAGAACCGGAGCAGGGAAAGTGTTGCAGGAACCAAAGTTGCTGTTGCCAAGATGATCGAGCACTCCGGTGCTCGAATTGAAGGTTTTAGCAGGAACAGGAAAAACAAGGCAGAGTCCACGTTGCCGCCTGACAGGGTCCGAAGTCCGGTAGCGGGATCCTGGCAGCAGACGGACGAACGATACAGGAACCTGGGCTCAGATGGGCGGCAGAGTGGCCACTTTAACCATAGGAACACAAACTCCAGGACTCTGGTTCACTCCAAACATAACTCACTTTATTGATTAACAGGACATCTTTTATACAATACAAAACAATACCACAATGGGGACGGAGGGGCCAAGTTTTCTAATAGTGGCTTGGCCCAGGGACCAATCAACCACATTAGGTATGTGACACTGGTGACAAAAGGGCTAATGGCAGGTAGGGAAAAAGGGCCAATGGCAGATGGACTAACAAACCTAATACTGATGAGGTTACTGCATTTGAAATACAAACATGGTTGATTAAAGTCTATACAAAGACAAGGACCTGATGGGCGGGAATACACATTCGGGGACCAGGCCAGGGGTTGAAGCACATACACACTAGTTTGAATATGCGGCTTCAACCTTGGCCAATCAATGCGCGTTGTGAGTCGTTCGTTGACCAATCCGGCGTCGACTCACTGCCTCCGGTTTCCCGTTTTCGAGGCTGCATGGATGCCTCGAACAATGAACCGGGGAACCACCGGCTTCTATTCGGTGATCGTGTATCCCTCGCACATATTACATACGATATAAAACATTCGACATACTGTTACGTTTGTAGTGGAGGTGTACTCACTTTCAGAAGCAGGAACCCAGAAGAAAGTTGTCACCCTTGCTGAAGCAGCACACAGGAAGAGGGCTGAGTCAACTTATAGACCCCTTCCTAGAGTAGTCTGCAAGCATGGGCAACAGAAAGATGGAAAGAGGTCCGTTGGCCCAGCTGGGGTCTGGATACCAGAGAACGGCAGAGTCCAGAGGGTCAAGCCGAGGTCAGGATACCAGAGAGCAGCGGAGTCCAGAGGGTCAAGCCGAGGTCAGGATACCAGAGAGCAGCGGAGTGCAGAGGGTCAAGCCGAGGTCAGGATACCAGAGAGCAGCGGAATTCAGAGGGTCAAGCCGAGGTCAGGATACCAGAGAGCATCGGAGTCCAGAGGGTCAAGCCAAGGTCAGGATACCAGAGAGCAGTGGAGTCCAGAGGGTCAAGCGGAGGTCAGTATACCAGGGAGCAGCGGAGTCCAGGTGGTCAAGCTGGGATCAGGATACCAGAGAGCTGAACCTGGTAAGAAGCCAGAGAATCAGGAGGTCAAAGGTCAAAACTAGATATAAGACTGGGGAGACGCTGGCAAGAGGCAACTGCACCACAGGGAAGCACAGTGTGACTGAGCAAAGCCCCTAGTGAGATCTTGGCTTTTATAGTCTAGACTGGGGGAGTGTGGAGGTAGCAGGGAGGCAGAGCCGAACGCCACGTCCTATAGCAATGCCCTGGAACCTTTATTGCCACCAGCAGGACGCGCACACAATGGAGGCTGGATGTGTGCGTGTTGTGACCCTATGCCGTGGTGTGTTGGGCGATTACCGGCCAGTGGGGAACAGTGGAGAGAGGTGACTGCCATGGCGGGCGGCTGACAGGTGGGAGCATTCACACACAGGTAACAGCAGGGAGCCAGGAGAGGTAGCCACCGTGTCGGACGGCCACAAGGTAGGATCCGCCCGCCCGCACTAGTATGTGTGCGGCAGGTGTATAGTCTGCGGCGGGTGGCTTGACACATACATTAAACATGCGATATTCGACA
The DNA here is from genome assembly GCA_037306005.1 of Rhinophrynus dorsalis. Classification (NCBI taxonomy): domain Eukaryota; kingdom Metazoa; phylum Chordata; class Amphibia; order Anura; family Rhinophrynidae; genus Rhinophrynus; species Rhinophrynus dorsalis. The sequence goes on from CM074721.1 coordinate 507,211,423, forward strand.
GTACATGAAACATACGTCTTTTAACATAGAGAATGGGTGGCCAGTTCGCATGTTAGAGCCCCCAGCTAAGTTCAAACAGGGCCAAAGGGCCATAGTCTTTAGATAAATAGTTCAAGGTCCAGACAAGGGCTCAAGTAACGGGTAGGATCGTTACAGGCGACATCTTCTATTTTGGTGGGCTCTGGCCGCTGACGGCCGCTGCCTATCCTGTGACCCAGGTACTGTACCTCGGACATCCCTACCCTACACTTGTCCAGTCCAGCCGTCCTGATGCGATCCAGCACAACACCCACATGGAGCAGGTGCTCCTCCCAGGTGTTATTGAAAATCACAACGTTGTCCAGGTATGTGCAGGCATACTCCTGGAGGCCGTCTAGGATCTGGTCAATCATCCGCTGGAAGGTGGCCGGAGCGTTCTTCATTCCAAATGGCATGACCTTGAACTGGTACAGGCCAAATGGAATGATGAAAGCCGACTTGGGGATAGCTTCCCGGTCCAGCGGAATCTGCCAGTACCTTGCAAAGGTCAAGGGTAGTCAAGAAGTTAGCCCTAGCGAGGCAGTCTAATAGCTCATTTACCCGGGGCATAGGGTAGGCGTCTGTGGTGGTGTGGACGTTTAATTTACGATAATCAACACAAAACCTCGTGGTCCCATCCTTTTTGGGGACTAGAACGACTGGAGAGGCCCAAGGGCTGTTGGAGGGCTCAATGACTCCCAGGTCTAACATGTCCCTAATTTCCTGGCGCATCCCCTCCCTAACTGCCTCTGGGACCCGTAGGCGGTTTGCCGCAAGGGTCGCTGTCCTGGGGTCTCTACTCGGTTAAGAGCTACCGTGGCATACCCGAGGAGGGAGGAGAATATTTCCTGGCGCTGGCGGAGTACATGATTAGCCTGCTCAACCTGGGCTGGTCCTAGTTGCTCAGATATCTCTACAAGCTCCACCCCTGTCTTCCCCTTACTTAATCTGGGTAGCGCCGGCAATGGTAGTCCCTCAGTGTCTTCCACCGCCGGGGCACAAATCGCTGCTACCTCTTCTGGCCTGGCTTGGTACTCTTTCAGCATGTTCACATGAAAGGTCTTCTGTACCCTCTCATCTGAGCATTTAGCGATCAGGTAGGTGGTGTTGCACAATTGATTGATTACCCGGTAAGGCCCTTGGCAGGCTGCCTGTAGCTTATCCTGTTTGACGGATTTAAGAGCTTATACCTGCTGACCTACAAGCAACGTACGGGTGCAGGCAATCTGGTTGTACCACCATTTCTGCTGACTCTGGGCAGCCTTGAGGTTCTCCAGGACAGTATCCGTGAGTTCCTTCAGATGGTCCCGGAAGGCCAGTACATAATCTACAATGGAGGTCCCCTCTGCGCCTATCGTCCCTTTCCAGTGGGTCCTGAGTAAATCTAGGGGTCCTCACACCCTCCTCCCATAGACTAACTCAAAGGGGGAAAACCCCGTGGTTTCCTGGGGCACCTCCCGATAGGCAAATAGGAGATGCGGTAAGTGCTTCTCCCAGTCCCTATGGGAGGTGGCAAACGTCCGAAGCAACTGCTTCAAAGTCCCATTAAATCTTTCATATAACCCGTTGGTCTGGGGATGGTAGAGGGCACTCTGTAAGGGCCGTATTCCACAAAGCTTCCAGAGCTGCTGGCTCACCTCTGCCGTGAACTGGGTCCCCTGGTCCGAAATAATCTCTCGGGGAAAGCCTACCCTGGCAAAGATTCAGAGTAGGGCATCTGCCACCGTTTCTGCCTGAATGTTTGCCAGGGGAATTGCCTCCAGATACCGGGTAGCATAGTCTACCACTGTTAAAATATTTCTTCCCAGAGGGGCTAGGACACGGCAGTGGTCCCACCAAATCTATGCCTATCCTACAGAATGGCTCGTCTATGATGGGCAAGGGGTGTAGCAGAGCTTTGCTGTGATCCCCTATCTTTCTGATCCGCTGACAGATGTCGCAGGTCCGGCAGTGTTGCCTAATGTCTCCCGTGATTCCTGGCCAGAAGAAGGACTGGGTAACACGGGAGGGGTTCTGGTCACTCCTAAGTGCCCAGCCAGGGGGATGTCGTGCCCAATTCGGAGCAGGTCATGCCGATATTTCTGGGGCACAACCAGCTGACGCTTAGGCACCCGGGTCTCCTTTCTCCCTTCCGTGACTCAGTATAATAACCCCGATCCCATTCTATCCGATCCCCACCCATTCCCACTGGGTCAGCCCCAGCTCTCTCCCTGTAGCTGGCTAAGGTAGGACCAGTGAGAGTTTCCTGGGCAAAGTCGGCAGGGGAGACCCAAGGAACCAGGAGGGTTGTCGGGCCCGTTGTGGGATCTATGGAGTTGTCAGAATTAAGAGGGGGGTCAATGTCGGGGTGTCTTACCTGGGTCCCCTCTTTGGATGAACTAGCCGTTGTTCATGCTTGCTGCCGGGTGGTTACAGGATAAATTTCCGGGGAAGCATCCTCCACAAATGATGAAGTGAGGCAACCAAGGTCATTGCCCAGTAGGACTTCAGTGGGGAGGCCCTTCATCACCACTACTTCAACTTCGCGGGCTCCCGCCCCCCAATCCAAATGAACTCTGGCCATGGGAATTCACAGTACGGTGCCCCCCACCACTCGGACGGCTATAGACCAGCCAGTTTTTTCCCTGGGGTCTATCAACTGGGGTTGCAGCAGGGTAATTGTGGCCCCACTGTCCCGCAATCTTTGGGTGGGGCGGCATTTAACCCAAACCAACTGTCAGTGGTGCAGCCTTTTGTCGGCTGTGGCTGCGTGTACGGGATCCACTTCATGAAGAACCCCAAAATCTTCTTCACCCCACCCTGGTGTAGACAGGGAAAATTCGCCATCCAGACAGTGGGCAGCTGCCCGTGGGATCCTTGGAGTTGGCCGGGCCCAGGTATCCCATGGAGAATTTTTGGGGCAATCCTCCTTCACGTGGCCCACTTGATCGCAACCATAGCAGCGAATGCCCGGCCTCCTGGGCATCCTGCTGGCTGGGGAACGGGCTGGAAGAGGTCATGGATGGGACAGGAGTGCCGTCCCCAAATCCTGGGAAAGAGGTTGAACAACTCAGGCTGGGGGATGTGGTTCCGGGGCCCCCTCCCATCTCGAATCTACATATTGATCCGCCAAGTTAGCCGCTTGTTCCACTGTGGGGCCGCCGGTCCTTGACCCAGTCTCGCACAGCTACAGGGGAATGTTCATAGAATTACTCTAAAAGTATGAGCTGTAGAGCGTCCGCCAGGGTAACGGCCTGGCAACCGGTTACCCAACTTTCAGCAGCTCTCGCCATCCGATGGGCCCAGTCGGTGAATGGTTATCCTTCTTGTCTAGGTTGCGGAACTTCAGTCAATGTGCCTCCGGGGTTATGGCATATCTACCCAGGAGACTCTCCTTGACCCGTTCATAATCCCTGCACTACTATGCAGGCATGGCTTGGTAGGCCTCTGCAGCTCTCCCTGACAATTTGCTCACCAGCAGAGTGACCCAGTCTGCCTCCTCCACTTCTTTGTAGGGCACACTGCCACTCGAAAACATGCAGGTAGCCATTAATGTCATCTTCTGCGTCGTTGAATGCTTTAAATGCAGAAAAGGGCAATTTCTTCTTAGGAACTCCACTAGGTCTGGAGCTCGCCGGTTCCTCTCTGTGCTGCTGCAGCTCTGCCAGCTGGAGGTTGGTGGCCTCACTCAGGATCTACGTGATGATCTCCTGGGGAGGAGTGGAGCCATAGAGGGCCAGATGCCACTGTACCTCATGCTGCAACTCAGACATGTCCTTGGTTGCAGAGGACGTATTGCTGGCTCGGTCGCCCTCCATCAGTTCAGCGATTAGCGTGGCTTTAGACTTATTGTTGGCCACTTGCCTACAGGACTCCACCAAGTCTTTTAAGGTACTCCATTTCAGGGCGTCGTACCGCTGCTCCATCCGCTTCTGGCTGCACTGCTGAGACCGTGGTCAGACAGTGGCTATATCTCCCCCTGGATGCTGGTCTCAGTTCCTTGGAAGAAGCAAGATCCCACTGCTTGCCACCAGATGTGACGATACCAGCAGACACCCAACGTTGGTGTCACCGTCAAGGATTACTTCTTCCCAAAATCAGCCAGAAAGGACTTCCGCAGCATACCGCAATTTACCCCAAATCACCAGGCAGAACTAGTGTCAGGGTAACCAGAACTGTTTATTTCACAAACCAGCAGACTTATATACAGAACAGTGGGGTCAGGGAACAATGGGGACAGACATGAGTGCATTAACTGACAATAATGAGGGACGGTTGTAACGGACCATAGGCCGTTACTGGGAAATTAGTAGGAGCCCTCTTGTATACAGACTTACTTGGCCACCAGGCACCCTGTGGAAGGGTCACTACATGCATGGGAACCTGCTCTGTCGAACCTTGTCAAACCTTTTTTTGATCAGTGACTTACTTGGCCACCGGGCACCCTAAGGAAGGGCTGATTTAAGCAAGGGAATCCCCACCAGTCGACTAAAAGGGACTGTTTGACTGGTATTCGAACATGAACGATTCACTGGACTCCCTGGTCTATTAGGAGGGGACGGTGGACTGATTTGTGCTGTTCGGACCCTTAGGAGCGGGCCGCCATTGTAGAGGCTACCGGAGTGCACATACGCTCGGAGGGTTTGGGTAGGCGGCCTGTAGATTGGCCAGAGGGGCGAGTGACGTCACCAGCGGTCACTCGCGAGATGGGACTGGGCCAACGCCTGAAGGCTTAGCCTCCATTGGTCAAATTAAGTGACCAGTCGGGTTTGAAGGGTTTTAGTAGCTCAAAAGGTCATTGGTTAAAAGTCAAGCCAAATTATGTTAAGTGTGCTTTCGTCACTGTTCTATTGTTCTATTGTTGGAATTGTGTATAAAAAGGGAGAGTTTGGCAATAAAGGTGGGTTACTGCGTGGAACTCCAGAGTGTGCGTCTTGTTCTTTTGATGGTCTAACGAGTCCACTTTGACTCTCATCCTAGGCGAGCCACGGGAAGCTGAATTCACTATTTCCCTGTGGGTATCCCGCGACGTTCGGTGGCTCCGGTGTTCCTGCTGCAAACTGAAGACCCGGGACCTTCGATTGGTTCGCATTCGACAGATCTGCAGCGCCCCTGCCGCTTCGAACAGGGCTCCGGTGAGGTTTCCCCGGTCCAAGGCCCACTGACTGACCGGATTCGAGAAGGAGGAGAGCGGCACATCGGAGGCGGACACTCCGGCATCCATAACCTCTGTTACACTGGTGGCAAGCGGCGGGATTTACTCCTCTCTTCGAAGTTCATATAGCGGGTGCGGAGATGGCGGACCACTACAAGCAGTTGTCCCTGGCCACACTGCAGGATCTCGTAGCTCGACAGGGACGCAACATTACTTAAAAAACAGGATCTGATCGCAATTTTGCAAGGGATGGACGAGGAGACGGAGCGATTGGCTCGGAGCACAGACCTTCCCATGGAGAATAGTCCCCATTCGGTCCATTCTGAGCATCTGGAATCGATGCGGCAGTCAGAGTGGGACGAAGATCCAGTCACAAGGAAAGCAAGGAGTAGGCTGCAGCTTTATGGACCTCATCCGCCACAGGAGGTAGTGGATCGTATCCTGGGGGTGGCGGTAGCAGAGTATATGGCGGAGTTAACACAGGCTCAGACACCGGCTCCTAGCCCGGCAAGTGAGACCCGGTCAGACAAGGAGGGACCTGATTGGCGGTTTGCGCAGCAGACTTTTGCGCAGTTTGATGAGCAAAAAGGGGACATTGACAATTTTCTACAGCTATTTGAGAAGCAATGTACTCTACTCCCTCTGGACCCACAGGATTGGGTTGCCATTCTGATTGGCAAGTTGACAGGGAAAGCGGCTGAGGCTTTTCAGGCCATCCCTGAACTGGACAACTCCAACTACGCTGAGGTAAAGAGACGGTTGTTGTAGTGGTACGCTATCACACCAGACACTTACCGCCGGAAGTTCAGGGCCAGTAGGCGGGAAGATCACGTCACCCACGTGGAGTGGGCCTATGTGTTTGGCCGGGCCTTTCACAGCTGGATGCAGGGTTGCAAGGCACAAACTGTTGAGGACTATTGCCAGCAGATCCTCTTGGAACACTTTTACTTGAACCTCAAGGGGCCCATACGGGACTGGGTGAGAGATCAGGAACCAGCTACCCTTTCAGCAGCCGCTCAACTGGCCGATAAATACAAGGACAACAGAAAAATGGGGCAGGTAACCCCAACTGGTGCTATGTTGAGTCCTAGGAGTATCGGAGCACCAACGGATCGGATTACAACTGGACCCCCCAGCGCTCCCAGGCCGGGAGGGGGATACCCGCCCTGACCACGGTCTCCACCTAGGCGAGGCAACCACGTGGGACCGGAATGCCATCAGTGCCATCAACGGGGACATATCCAGCGGTACTACCCCAACGGTCGGCCTGGGTACAGCCAGCAGAATAGGACCCCGCGCTTTGGCCCCGCTGCCCCACCGCAATGGCAGCCGCTGCGACCCACACACTGCGCGGTGGAGGAGTACCAGGACTACATCCCCAGGCAATCCCAGGATAATTATGATTGGCCCGTGCCCCGGGAAGTCGCAGCTGTCTCTGTGGACCCCGTTGAGTGGGGCCTATACCAGGAGGTCTCTTTGGCACAAAGGACCGGCACGGATAACCGGGAACAGCATTTTCAGGAAGTCCGTTTGAATGGCCACCCCGCAACAGGACTGCGGGATACTGGAGCAACTCTTACCTTAGTGCAACCCCGATGCTTGGCTCCCTGTGCAAGACTTAACCAAGTTGTGGAAGTACGTGTTGCGGGGGGACGGATCTACCAGCTGCCTATGGCCAAAGTGCATTTGGAATGGGGAACCAACCAGGGTTCGCGAGTAGTAGGAGTAATGCCTGGACTACCAGCGAATGTGCTACTGGGCAAAGACCTGGGGAACTTGCAGAGCTGGTTCGCACAGGAGAAGAAGGCCGAGGAGTGTCAGGTTCTCACCAGGGCCGCGGCGCAACGGACGTTGGTAAGCTCCTCTATGGACCAAGACCCTAGTAACCCCCCTGACATACCGTCCCTTTCCTGGGCACCCCCCGACACCTTTCGCACAGCCCTACGCTCTGACCCTACCATAGCAGGGTATAGGAATCTAGCTGATACAGGGAAAACAGGGCCCCGGGGGGAACAGTTCGTCTGGGAGAATGACTTACTATACCGAAGGACACACACTACATGTCAGGGGTCAACTCAGGTCACCCGCACCCAGCTGCTAGTCCCCGCTCAGCACCGTGTAGCTTTATTACATATAGCACATGAAATTCCCCTGGCAGGGCACTTAGGCGCTAAGCGCACTGAGTACCGGTTAACGAATAACTTCTTTTGGCCCGGGTTGTCCCGGGATGTGCGGCAGTTCTGCCGCACATGCGATACTTGCCAACGGGTTGGGAGAAGAGGAGATAGCGGCTAGGTACCCTTGATACCTATGCCTATAATTGGGGAACCCTTTCAACGGGTCGCAGTTGACATAATAGGACCCCTAGCCAAGCCCAGCCGGACGGGGAAAAGGTATATCCTTACTATAGTGGACTTTGCCACCCGGTACCCCGAGGCCGTACCCCTGTCCGTTATCACTGCAGAAAGCGTGGCCGATGCGCTAGTTAACGTCTTTACTCGGGTAGGATTTCCCCAGGAGATATTGTCTGATCAGGGTTCGCAGTTCACTTCTGAACTGCTGCAGCAGTTGTGGAAAGCGTGTGGGGTCAAACCCCTGCACACCACCACGTATCATCCCCAGACCAATGGCCTCTGTGAGAGGTTCAATGGAACCCTGAAACAGATGCTCCGGGCTTTCACCGATTCACAGCGAGATTGGGAAAAGTACTTACCCCATCTCTTGTTCGCCTACCGAGAGGTACCCCAGGAGTCAACGGGCTACTCCCCCTTTGAACTACTGTTCGGGCGGAAGGTCCGGGGACCCCTGAGCCTCCTCCGAGATTACTGGGAGGGCAAATGTGAATCGGACGAAACACCGGGGGTCACGTATGTCCTGGAACTCCGGGAGAGGTTAGAACATCTGATGGGCTTGGCTCGCCAACACCTACAGGCCGCCCAAGCCCATCAGAAGAAATGCTATGACAAGCAGACTAAGTTCAGGGAGTTTGAGGCTGGTCAGCAGGTACTAGCCCTACGCCCTGTAAAGACTAACAAATTGCAGACAGCTTGGGAGGGGCCATATCAGGTTATAGACAGACAGGGGGAAACCACCTATGTCATTGCTAGAGGGGCTAGGTTGCAGGATCAGAGAACCTGTCACGTTAACGCCCTAAAGGCTTACTACCCCAGGGCAGAGGTAACGTTAGCCATCTGTACACTAGGGGGGGACGAGCCAGAGGAGCAGGACACACCGGATCTTCTTGCCCACACCCACCCTGATCAGACGTCAGGGTCTCTACAGTTAGGAGACCACCTTAAGCCGCAGCAACAGCAGCAAGTGAGGGAGATTCTGCAGAAGTGGCCTAGTCTATTCTCCCCTCTCCCTGGCCGCACCTCTGTCACTCACCATAGGGTAGAGACTCCAGGGCAGACACCCCTCCGGTTACCCGCTTACCAGGTCCCGGAGGCGGTAAAGAAAGATATGCAAAGGGAAATTCAAGATATGCTGGACTTGGGGGTCATCGAGCCTTCTGGTAGTCCCTGGGCCGCTCCAGTGGTACTAGTACCCAAGAAGGACGGCACCACTCGGTTCTGCGTGGACTACAGGAGGCTCAATGACCGCACTGTCACCGACGCATACCCCATGCCCCGGGTGGATGAACTCCTCGACAGACTCGCTGGGGCTGGCGTTGTCACCACCCTGGACCTTAGCCGAGGGTATTGGCAGATACCACTGGCACCTGAGGCGGTGGAAAAATTGGCTTTCATCACCCCCTATGGCTTGTACCAGTTTAAGGTCATGCCATTCGGGATGAAGAATGCCCCGGCCATCTTCCAGAGGCTAGTGGATCACCTGCTAACAGGGGCACAGGAGTTTGCCTGCACCTATCTAGATGACATAGCCATCTTCAGTGACACCTGGGAGGAGCATTTATTGCATTTGGAGGCTATACTAGGTAGGATCCACTGGGCAGGGCTTACCATTAGGCCAGACAAATGTCAGGTGGGAATGGGGGAAGTGCAGTATCTGGGCCACCGGGTGGGCAGTGGTCATCAGAGACCAGAACCCGCCAAAATAACTGCCATTTTGGACTGGCCCACTCCCAAGACTAAAAAACAGGTATTAGCTTTCTTGGGGACAGCCGGGTATTACCGGAAGTTTGTACCTCAGTATAGCTCCCTGGCCAAACCCCTCACAGACCTGACAAAAAAAGCACTACCCAAACAGGTAACCTGGACTGCTGACTGTGAGCGTGCCTTCGTGGCTCTGAAGGAGGCCCTGGGATGAGAACCTGTACTGGCCGCCCCTGATTTTAACTGCTCTTTTATCGTCCATACAGACGCCTCAAACTATGGACTCGGAGCGGTATTGAGCCAAGTGAACGCAGCTGGGGAAGAACATCCAGTAGCCTACCTCAGTCGCAAGTTGTTACCGCGGGAGGTGGCCTATGCAGCCTTGGAGAAGGAGTGCCTGGCTTTGGTATGGGCACTAAAGAAATTTCATCCCTACCTGTATGGACGAGAATTTGTGGTCATCACGGACCACAACCCGCTGGTGTGGTTTAACCGGGTCTCTGGAGACAATGGGCGGTTGCTTCGGTGGAGTTTGGCCCTGCAACCCTTTAATTTCACCGTCCGATACCGGTCTGGAAAGGATAACCGCAACGTGGATGGACTCTCGCGACAGGAGGATATATAACATGTCTCCACGGATGCCATTTCCTCCAGCTAAGCTACTGATCCTCCTTGGTTTACGGACTAAAAAGGGGGAGAAATGTAACGGACCATAGGCCGTTACTGGGAAATTAGTAGGAACCCTCTTGTATACAGACTTACTTGGCCACCGGGCACCCTGTGGAAGGGTTACTACATGCATGGGAACCTGCTCTGTCGAACCTTGTCGAACCTGTCGAACCTTGTCGAACCTTTTCAAACCTTTTTTTGATCAGTGACTTACTTGGCCACTGGCACCCTAAGGAAGGGCTGATTTAAGCAAGGGAATCCCCACCAGTCGACTAAAAGGGACTGTTCGACTGGTATTCGAACATGAACGATTCACTGGACTCCCTGGTCTGTTAGGAGGGGACGGTGGACTGATTTGTGCTGTTCGGACCCTTAGGAGCGGGCCGCCATTGTGGAGGCTACCGGACTGCACGTACGCTCGGAGGGTTTGGGTAGGTGGCCTGTAGATTGGCCAGAGGGGCGAGTGATGTCACCAGCAGTCACTCGCGAGATGGGACTGGGCCAACGCCCGAAGGCTTAGCCTCCATTGGTCAAATTAAGTGACCAGTCGGGTTTGAAGGGTTTTAGTAGCTCAAAAGGTCATTGGTTAAAAGTCAAGCCAAATTATGTTAAGTGTGCTTTCGTCACTGTTCTATTGTTCTATTGTTGGAATTGCGTATAAAAAGGGAGAGTTTGGCAATAAAGGTGGGTTACTGCGTGGAACTCCGGAGTGTGCGTCTCGTTCTTTTGATGGTCTAACTAGTCCACTTTGACTCCCATCCTAGGCAAGCCACGGGAAGCTGAATTCACTATTTCCCCGTGGGTATCCCGCGACGTTCGACGGCTCCGGTGTTCCTGCTGTGAACTGAAGACCCGGGACCTTCGATTGGTTCGCATTCGACAGACCTGCAGCTAATCCAGGGCTGAGTATGATGTGGCCAATCCTGGCCTCTGGCGTCACACCCGCCTTTAGCCTATCAGACGTAATGGGCGGGTGGCTGACCGACCAATCTATCGTATCTAATATGTGCGAGGGATACACGAACACCGAATAGAAGCCGGTGGTTCCCCGGTTCCTTTGTACAAGGCATCAATACCGCCTCGAGCACGGGAAACCGGAGGCAGTGAGTCGACGCCGACTCACTGCGCACACTGATTGGCCAGGGTTGAAGCCGCATATTCAAACTAGTGTGTACGTGCTTCAACCCCTGGCCTAGTCCCCTAAATGTGTATTCCCTCTAATCAAGTCTTTGTCTTTGTCTAAACCTAATTAAACACGTGGTATTGCAGATGTTGTAATCCTCTTGAGCAATATGTTGATTAGGTCACTTGCCATTGGCCCCTTTTCCCTACCTGCTATTGGCCCTTTGGCTCCATCTGCCATTGGCTCTTTTGTCACCGGTGTCACCTGCCTATTGTGTCTGATTGGTCCCTGGGCCAAGCCTGTATTAGAATACCTGGCCTTTCCCATCCCATTGTGGTATTGTGTTTTACTGTATAAAAGATGTGTTATTTGTTCAATAAAGTGTTTTATGTTTAGAGTGAACCAGAGTCCTGGAGCCTTTTGTGTTCCCATGGTTAAAGTGGCCACTCTGCCGCCCATCTGAACCAGATTCCTGTAAAGTTCATCCGTCTGCTGCCAGGATCCCGATACCGGACTTTGTATCCTGTCAGGTGGCAATGTAAACTCTGCCTCGTGGTTTTCCTGTACAAGCTTCAACTTTCGAGTCGAGCACCGGAGTGCTCGAACGGCTTGGCTACAGCTACTTTGGTTCCTGCAACACTTTTCCCTGCTCTATTTCTGTGAACGCTCGACGGTGTTCGAGTGCGTGTGACCCCTCTGGTATCCGCATACTTCGAGGTAGAGTCGGTCATCCCGGGATTCAACGCCACTTTGAGTCGACCACCGGAACGTTGATTTGCTCGACCGGTACATCTGACGGAGCCAGTCCGGCGTCGAGAAGGAGAGACCCGGGAACGACGGCAGAAGGCGACCCGGTCCCTTCTCAGCTTCCATTACACTGTTGGCATAGCGGTGGGATTTCTCCTTCTTTCATCGGGTGTATCAAATGAGGAATGGCGGCACGAGGATCCAGCGGAGCAGTATTGCCCGAATGGGGTTTCCTGGACTTTTTGGATCTTATTGAATCAGTTGGCACCGCATGGGGTCTCAGTGACTTCCACAAGCACCTCGGAGCTGTAGAGCCCGACTGGGAGTACATTGACTTTCTAGTAAAAGAAAATTGGAGCATTATTGGGATCGGACCAAGTGATGACCTGGTGTACCAGAGGATGGTGAATCTCATGCTGCTCCTTGGATACAAGTCATTGGTTGCCAGGATTGATAGACTGATGGATACTGTACATGGCCGGTACATGCGTGAACTTTGTGCAGGAAGAAAGGAAGAAGATTGGGGGGGCACTCATCTGAGGAGGACCTCAGTGAAGCTGAGGACTTGGATGGAGCTGCCCCTGTTCACTCCACACTGGTGAGTGGGAATGCGCTACTCACCAGTGCGGCTTGTGTGTACCCTGCATTAGGAAGTGGGACAACGGTCCTTCCTGATACCCCTTTTTCCCTGGACTGTGTGTTGCCTGAGCTGAGGAGTGGGAATTCGTTCCTCCTCAGCCAAGAAGATGCCTCTGCATCAGGGGATGTGACAGACGTCTCCCCTGATAGGCATTTTGCCCCTTCCCCTGCTTTCCCAGCTGCGGTGGATGAGACGCAGGTCCCCACCAGCAGCAATTGTATGCCCCAACTGATGGGTGGGAGAGAGCCCATCAGTCCCTGTGCACCCCCCAGCAGCCCCAAAGAGATGTCCCCTGGTTTGTTGGAGAATGCCCTGGGAGCGGAGCCGTGTGTGCTCCCCAGGGTCATGGATGATGCCGCCTTGAGGGATGGGACTGCAGTCTCCCTCAAGGCAGAAAAAGGGCCTGTGAGGGATGGCCTACAAGAGGAGGACCCCAGCGGGCTGGGAGAGAGCAGTGCTGCTGGCCCTCCTGAAGATATGTTGTGTGAACTGATGGGTGGAGAAGAGTGCCCCATCAGCCCCCCTTTAAACCCTGGCCTGGTGGATGGGAGTGAACCCACCAGGCCCTGTGAATCCCTGGCTGGGGTGAGTGGGACAACGGTCCTCACTTCTAGCCCAACTGTGATTACCCTTTTTCCTGAGATCTCCAGCTGGGTGAGTGGGACTGCGGTCCTCACCCTGGATGCTGTTTGTGGCTTTATGAACTGTGAACTGATGGGTGGTAATGCGGTCCCCATCAGCACCCTTGTAACCCCTTGCGTGGGAGCGAGCGCACCAGGTCATGTGAAGCCCTGGCTGGGATGAGTGGGACAACAGTCCTCATCCCAGAATCTGTCACCCCTTTTCCTGAGACCCCTGGCCTGGTGAGTGGGACCACGGTCCTCACCCAGGAGTCTGTTGTTGCCCCTGTTCTGGAGAACCACACCTTGGTGAGTGGGACCACGGTCCTCACCAAGGACCCTTTTATTCCGCTATCGTTCCCGAGTCTCTCATTCTCTACACCGGCCTGGCGCCGTCGGATGCACTGGTCGAGCAAATCACCGTTCAGGTGGTCGACTCAGAGTGGCGTCGAACCCCGGGATGACCGACTCTAACTTGAAGAATGCGGATACCGGAGGGGGTCATGGGCACTCCGGTGCTCGAATCGCAGGTTTGAGTTGAAACAGGAGAACCACAAGGCAGAGTCCACGTTGCCGCCTGACAGGATACGAAGTCCGGTAGCGGGATCCTGGCAGTAGACAGGCGAACGTTACAGGAACCTGGTTCAGATGGGCGGCAGAGTGGCCACTTTAACCATGGGAACACAAAAGACTCCAGGACTCTGGTTCACTCCAAACATAACACACTTTATTGAATGAAAATTACATCTTTTATACAGTAAAGCATAATACCACAATGGGATGGGAAGGGCCAGGTATTCTAATACAGACTTGGCCCAGGGACCAATCAGACACAATAGGCAGGTGACACCGGTGACAAAAGGGCCAATGGCAGATGGACTACCAAACATAATACTAATGAGGTTAAGGCAAACATGGTTGATTAATGTCTAGACAAAAGACAAAGGGCTGATGAGAGGGAATACACATTTAGGGGACTAGGCCAGGGGTTGAAGCACGTACACACTAGTTTGAATATGCGGCTTCAACCCTGGCCAATCAGTGTGCTATCACGGTGCCCGTGATTGGTGCTGTTCAGTGTCAGTCACTTGCTGAGTATCATGATTGGCTGTCTGTGATTAGCCCTCCTCACACAGCCTTTTTAAACCCAGGCTGAGCACTTCCAGGTTGCCCTTTCGTGGTGTTTCTGACTCCACTCTGCCTGACCTGCTTGTCAGGCTTCTGGGCCTGTTCCTGCTGTTCCTGCTGTACTTGCTGATCCTGTGTTCCAGTGTTCCTGTGTTCCTGTGTTCCAGTGTTCCAGTGTTCCTGTATGCTAGTGTTCCTGTGTTCCAGAGTTCCAGTGTTCATGTGTTCCAGCACATCGCGGGTTAATCTTACTGAGTTCCAGTGTTCCTGTGTTCCAGCACCTCGCGGGTTAATCTTACTGAGTTCCTGAATCTCCTGCTCCAGCCGTCGCTCTGGCGACATTGTTCTTCTCGCTGCTGATCATACTTTGTTGGTTTACTCCACTAAACCTGGTTGCGATATACATTGTTGGTCCCAGCATGCGGACGCTGGTTTGCTCCACTAAACCTGGTTGCGATATACATTGTTGGTCCCAGCGTGCAGACGCTGGTTTACTCCACTAAACCTGGTTGCGAGATACATTATTGGCTCCAGCGTGCGGTCGCTGGTTTGCTCCATTAAATCTGGTGGCGATATTACCATTAGTCCCAACGTGCGGACGTTGGTTTGCTCCTGAACATCCAGTACTGTGGTCAGTCGCTGTCCACTTCCTTGCAGTTGTTTGAGTATCCCTGGCAATAGACTCCTGCTGAGTAAGACCTCTATACTTATGCTCTATGCTGTCTTAGTCACCTGACAGCTGGTCTACTCGTTCAGGCTGCCCTGCCCGGTAATGGTGAGGCCGGTAGAACCTTGACGATACCATCCTGTAGGTTGCCTCACCCAGTATTGGCAGGGCCGGTAGAGCCTACTCCAGTACTCCTTTGGGCTGCCCTGCCCGGTATTGGTAAGGCCAGTAGAACCTTGTAATTCACCATCTTTAAGGTTGCCTTACCCGATATTGGCAGGGCCGGTAGAGCCTACATTCAGCATTCGGTGGGGGCTGCCTTGCCCGGTATTGGTAAGGCCGGTAGAACCGGTATATGTCATCTCGCGGTTGCCTTACCCGGTATAGGCAAGGCCAGTAGAGCCTGTCATTTAAACTGTCACTTGGGTTGCCTTGCCCGGTATTTAGGCAAGGCCGGTAGAACCTATTATATGTTATATTGTTATGTATGTTTACCCTACAGGGACTGCCTTTAACTTTTAATAAAGTTAAGTTATTTTACCAAACCTTAAGTCTGAGAGTCTTCAAATCCGTGACAGTTGCGCAGTGAGTCGTACATCGGCCAATCCGGCGTCGACTCACTGCCTCTGGTTTCCTGCGTTTGCGGCGGCATTGATTCCTCGAACAAAGGAACCGGGGAACCACCGGCTTCGGTGTTCGTGTATCCCTCGCACATATTACATACGATATAACAGATTTGAGATACATGTAACATACGATGTTCGACATACAGAAAACGTGCAACATTCGACAATACATAAAGCATAAATCTTTTGAGACCAAAGGGCCATAGTCTTTTGAAAAAACGTACGAGGTCCAGACAAGGCTCAAGTAACGGATAAGATCCGTTACACACTGTCCTCCGTGGGGGTTGTTCTACTTGCCCCAGTACTTTGGATGATTCTAAGCTGGGTGAGGGAATCACCAGTTTGGCCAGAGATCTTCTGAGTACTGCCCCAGCCCAGGAGAGTGGGAAGAACATCCTCTCCTGTCCCTTTGGGGCACTTGCCCAACTAAAACGGGGAGATGTGCCCCTCTCCCCACACTTTGATGCCCAGGCCACTGAGGATCCAGACACACAGTTGCCCCAGGGAGATCCACCGTATAGATTGGCTTTGGACCCTGAGCCACTGGCCCCAGACTCAGGAACATTGGACCCCAGCTCTGCATGGAGCATGGCCCAGGAGAGGCCGCCCAGTTTGGTGATCGCCAGGACCAACAGGCACCAATATCCCTGGCCCAGGATTAAGGACCAAGGTTGCACCCCTGGCCCAGGACAAGGGGCTTGTTTTCTATTTCCAGGCTTGGACAAGGGGCTTGCATTTTCTCCTGGCCCAGGACAAAAGGCTTGGTCATTGTTTACCTAGCCCAGGACAAGGGGCTCCCTGTAATGGATCCTACACGTTATTGGGAGTTCTTGTCAGGGCATGGAACATATTCACCCCTGGGCTCAGGGGTTATGGACAAGGAATATACATTTTTCCTGGCTGGACAGCCTTATGGAACTATGCATACGACTATTCGAACCATATTCTGATTATATGACTCTTCAAACCAGAGTCATACACTAAAATAGACAATCACCAACTACCAGGTATGCAAATATCTTCCATAGCCTAACATGGGGAATGGTAGGCAGATCAGTGATTGGTCAAAGTTGGAGCAGGTCATTCAAAATAGTCAAACAAAGACTCCAATCTTGGGCCCTTGTCCCTAGGATGTATATTGTAGCCACTCCAGCCATTTGACTATGTGTACTGTAGCTAGACCCCCTGCTGTGTGTTAATTAAGCCATTGTTAATTAATCCCACCAGCAGCAATTGTATGTCCCAACTGATGGGTAGGAGAGAGCCCATCAGTCCCTGTGACCCCCCTGCTGTGGTGAGTGTGGAAGAGCTCACCAGCAGCCCCAGAGAGATGCCCCCTGTTCTAATGGAGAATGCCCTGGGAGAGGAGCAGTATGTGCTCCCCAGGGCCATGGATGATGCTGCCTGGGAGGATGGGACTGCGGTCTCCCTCAAGGCAGAAAAAGGGCCTGTGAGTGATGGCCTACAAGAGGAGGACCCCAGCGGGCTGGGAGAGAGCAGTGCTGCTGGCCCTCCTGAGGATATGTTGTGTGAACTGGTGGGTGGAGAACAGTGCCCTTTAAACCCTGACCTGATGAGTGGGAGCGAGCTCACCAGGGTCTGGGAAACCCCTGTTGCTGTGGAAGAGACGCAGGTCCCCACCAGCAGCCCCAGTCCGATCCCTGTTGTTGGTGCCCTGGAAAAAGGAAATATTATGTTCTCCAGGTACCTGAGTAAAGTTGCTAGGAGGATTGGGAGTACCTCCCTGCTAAAGAAAAGAAATGGCCCTGAGGAGGGGGCCCTGGAAGCCAAGGAGATCAGCTGATTGCCCCTTTGCAGCACTGATGCCCTGGATACCAGCCCCTATGTGACTCCTGGCCTGGTGGATGGGAGTGAACCCACCAGGCCCTGTGAATCCCTGGCTGGGGTGAGTGGGCCAACAGTCCTCACTCCCAGCCCAATGGTTGCTTTCCCTTTTCCCTGTGAATCCCTGGCTGGGGTGAGTGGGACAACTGTCCTCACTCCCAGCCCCACAATTGCTTCCCCTTTTCCTTGTGAACCCCTGGCTGGGGTGCGTGGGACAACAGTCCTCACTCCCAGGCCAACAGTGATTCACCTTTTTCCTGAGACCGCCAGCTTGGTGAGTGGGACTTTGGTCCTCACCCAGGAGACTGTTTGTGCCCCTTTTACCTGTGAACTGGGGGGTGGGAGTGCGCTCCCCATCAGCCCCCCTGTGACCCCTGACCTGGTGAGTGGGAACACAGTCCTCATCAGGGATGTTGCTATGCCCCCTGGATTCTCTGATCACTGCCTGATGGGTGGGAATGTGGTCCCCACCAGGTCTCCTGAAAACTTGGATGCCCCTGCACTGAAGGAGAGAATCATCAGCATTTCCAGAGACCCGTTGATTATTGCTCCAAGCCCAGGACAGTGGGAATAACAGCCTCTCCTATCCTTCTGGGGCACTTGCCCAACAAAAAGAGGAAGATGGGCCCCTCTCCCCACACTGTGATCCCCAGGCCTTTAGAGCCCAAAGGCCCCGCTACCCCAAAAGGATCCCCCTTATAGACTGGCTTTGGACCCTGAGCCACTGGCCCCAGACCCAGGAACATTGGACCCCAGCTCTGCATGGAGCATGGCCCAGGAGAGGCCTCACAATTTGGTGCTAGTCAGGACCAGAAGGCACCAATTTCCCTGGCCCAGGATCAAGGACCAAGATTGCACCCCTGGCCCAGGACAAGGGGCTTGTTTACTATTTCCAGGCCCAGACAAGGGGCTCCCGTTTTCTCCTGGCCCGGACATGGAACTATGTATGGAACTATGCATACGACTATTCGAACCATATTCATACGCTAAAGAGACTAGAGACTGGGTACCCAAACCAGCCTACAAACTAGGGACATTTTGACCTATTGGGACCCTATTCTGAGACTGATTGTATGACTCTTCAAACCAGTCATACACTAAAATAGACACTGGGTGAATGGGCAGCTTGATACATAGAGCTGTCCTGGGTTACATTCATGTATAAGTGTATTAAGTTTGGTTTTATGTATTGTCAAATATTGTATGTGTTTAATTGTACTTGTCGAATTCAAAGGTTTGTACAATCACCAACTACCAGGTATGCAAATATCTTCCATAGCCTAACATGGGGAGTGGTAGGCAGATCAGTGATTGCTCCAATCTTGGGCCCTTGTCCCTAGGATGTGTATTGTAGCCACTCCAGCCATTTGACTATGTGTACTGTAGCTAGACCCCCTGCTGTGTGTTAATTAAGCCATTGTGAACTGCAATCAGACCCCCTGGCCATTGTGTAAAGATGTGTATCTGAGTCCCTCAGCCTTTTGTCACAGTGTTTACCCTTACTCAGTCCCTTTGTATAAATAATGTAATCATGTCTGGCCCTTTGTGTTATGTTTACACCATCTGTGACTGTTCTTTATCTAGTATTGTATCTTGATTTGCTTCACCATGTATAAAAGAGTTGAAGTTTGTGCAATAAAGTGTGTTACAGTTTGAACTTGAACTGGCTCCTGTCTCTCTGTTGCTGGATGGTATCAAGGGACTTCTGTTGACCCCCATCCTAAGAAGAAATGCTGCTTGAATAACCGATGGAGCTGCCTACTTGTAGCTGACCTCTGGAGGGAGAAACCTGAAATGACGGCCTGAGTCCAACCCAAGGACTTGGTATCCGTTACACTTCCCACTTGGGACTGGCCTAGGACCAAGGTCTCCAGACTAACGAACTGTCCAGACAAGTGGCTCACAACAGCAATGCTCTTCTAGAGTTCCAAGCCAGCATTTACTACTGCAACCGCTGGCTTGGTACAAACTGATCTTATACGATACTTGAGCCCTTGTCTGGACCTCGAACGTTTTTCAAAAGACTATGGCCCTTTGGCCTCATTTGACCTTGGCTGGGGGCTTTACTATCCTTTATGTTAAAAGATTTATACTTTATATATTGTCGAATGTCGTATGTTTAATGTATGTCGAATGTCGTATGTTTCATGTGTATAGCATGGTACTATTGTATGTAATATGTGCGAGGGATACACGAACACCGAATAGAAGCCGGTGGTTCCCCGGTTCCTTTGTTCGAGGTATCAATGCCTCCTCGAGCGCGGGAAACCGGAGGCAGTGAGTCGACGCCGGATTGGCCGACGTACGACTCACTGCGCACACTGATTGGCCAGGGTTGAAGCCGCATATTAAAACTAGTGTGTACGTGCTTCAACCCCGGCCTAGTCCCCTAAATGTATATTCCCTCTAATCAAGTTTTTGTCTTTGTCTAAACCTAATTAAACATGTGGTATTGCAGATGTTGTAATCCTCTTGAGCAATATGTTGATTAGGTCACTTGCCATTGGCCCCTTTTCCCTACCTGCTATTGGCCCTTTGGCTCCATCTGCCATTGGCCCTTTTGTCACCGGTGTCACCTTCCTATTGTGTCTGATTGGTCCCTGGGCCAAGCCTGTATTAGAATACCTGGCCCTTCCCATCCCATTGTGGTATTGTGTTTTACTGTATAAAAGATGTGTTATTTGTTCAATAAAGTGTGTTATATTTGGAGTGAACCAGAGTCCTGGAGTCTTTTGTGTTCCCATGGTTAAAGTGGCCACTCTGCCACCCATCTGAACCAGGTTCCTGTAACGTTTGTCCGTCTGCTGCCAGGATCCCGATACCGGACTTCATATCCTGTCAGGCGGCAACGTGGACTCTGCCTCGTGGTTTTCCTGTACAAGCTTCAACCTTCGAGTCGAGCACCGGAGTGCTCGAACGGCTT
The DNA here is from genome assembly GCA_037306005.1 of Rhinophrynus dorsalis. NCBI lineage: Eukaryota > Metazoa > Chordata > Amphibia > Anura > Rhinophrynidae > Rhinophrynus > Rhinophrynus dorsalis. The sequence goes on from CM074721.1 coordinate 507,231,618, forward strand.
GGCTACAGCTACTTTGGTTCCTGCAACACTTTTCCCTGCTCCGGTTCTGTGAAAGCTCGACGGTGTTCGAGTGCCCGTGACCCCTCCGGTATCCGCATCCTTCGAGGTAGAGTTGGTCATCCCGGGGTTCGATGCTACTTTGAGTCGACCACCGGAACGTTGATTTGCTCGACCAGTACATCCGATGGCGCCAGTCTGGCGTCGAGAAGGAGAGACCCCGGAACGACGGCGGAAGGTGACCCGGTCCCTTCTCAGCTTCCGTTACAGGCCCACTTTCTCCCATGTTAAATCAATGCAGGCCCTTTAACTCCAACCAATCAGCGGCCGTCCGACATTTAAAACTGGTGTTCATTTTCTTAGGGAATGTTCAGCTCTCTTTTGGGGATAACTTAGGATTTTTCGGTCCACACAAAGATCCTCGGTAGAAGGGTGGATTGGGAAGTGTATGGCCTATCCGGGCAACGGTCCAGAAATGTCTTAATAGGGGAAATCGGGACGGTTCCCGTGACACTGACTACTTCCCCAAACAAAGACAATGGAGGCCCTTTTACTTGGACTGCCAATTCGTGAACTTTAGTCTTTTGAGTAGCACAGTGTGGAAATGTTTAAACAACAGTAACTTAACTCCCATCTTCCCAACATTGCTCCCCCATTTGATCCATAGTCCAGCAGACCCAGCTAGATCCTCTGCAGGTCGACTCGGGGATGACCGGCAGGTGAGTGTTTGGTGTCCAGCTCCGTGTGGCGGGACAGGCAGTCCGCATTACCATTTTGCCTGACAGGCCAGTACTGAACAGTAAAGTCGTAAGGTTGCAAAGCTAGACTCCAGCGTAATAACCTGCCATTGTCTCCAGATACTCTGTTGAGCCAAATGAGGGGGTTATGGTTGGTGAGTACGGTGAAGGATCGTCCATACAGATATGGTTGTAATTTCTTTAAGGCCCATACCAGTGCCAGGCACTCCTTCTCCACGGTGGCATATCCCACTTCCCTTGGTAGTAGTTTCCGGCTAATGTAGGCCACTGTGTGCTCACATCTATCTGTTCCCACCTGGCTTAGTACAATTCCCAATCCAAAAGTAGAGGCATCTGTATGGACGGAGAAACGTTTTGAAGGGTTTGGGACTGCCAACACGGGTGCAGATACAAGAGCTTGTTTTAAACGTTGAAAGGCTGTTTCACACTCGGGAGACCACAGGACCTGTCTGGGTAAGTTCTTTTTGGTTAGGTCCATCAGGGGCTTGGCAATGGTGCTATAGTCTGGTACAAACCACCTGTAATACCCCGGCGGTGCCTAGGAAAGCTAGGACCTGGGTTTTAGTATGGGGAGTGGGCAAGAGCGCTACCTCCTCCACTTTCACTCACAGCCCACTCGGTGACCTAGGTAAGGAACTTTGGATACCCCTATGACACATTTCTCCGATTTTAGAGTTGTCCTGATGCCATCTAGTATGATACGCAGGCATACTCCTGGAGGGAGCGGCTGTCCCGGGGTCTCCACACGGTGTACTGCCATGGTAGTGTACCCGGGAATCGGGGAGAACAGGGCCTGATGTTCTGACAGTACTTGTTGAACTTGATTTTGTTGGGTGGTCCCCAGCTGATCGGCTAACTTTACTGCCTCTATCCCTGACTGGGTCTGTCCCTGACGGTGCAGCTCCGGCATCAGAAGATTCTCTGAATCCTCTGCTGCGGGAGCACATATGGCCACTACTTCCTCCTGTCTCTCCTGGTAGGCCTTCAGCATGTTAACCTGAAAGGTCCGTTGGATCCGTTCATCCGAACATTTAGCCACCAGGTAGGTGGTGTCACAGAGCTGTTTCACCACCCGGTATGGTCCCTGCCAGGCTGCCTGTAGCTTGTCCTGCTTAGTGGGCTTCAGGAATAGTACCTTCTGTTCCACTTTCAGGGTACGTTTTCGAGCTGTAAGGTCGTACCATCTCTTCTGTCACCCCTGAGCCCCCTGAAGGTTCTCCCGTACCAGGTCGGCGAGTTCCTTCAGGTGATCTCGAAATGTCAACACATATTCCAAAATTGGGACTCCTTCCCCCTCTACCTGGCCTTTCCAGTGGGCTCTAACTAGATCTAAGGGCCCCCTCACCCTCCACCAATGCAAGAATTCAAAGGGGGAGAACCCCATTGATTCCCGTGGCACCTCCCGGTAGGAGGTACAGCAGGTATTTTTCCCAATCCCTGTGAGAGGCAGTGAACGTGCTCAGCAGTTGCTTCAGTGTCCCATTAAACCTCTCACACAGTCCATTGGTCTGGGGGTGATACGGGGAGCTGTGCAGGGCTTTGACCCCGCACAGTCTCCATAGCTGGTGGGTAATCTAAGTCTTGAATTGGGTCCTGTCACAGGAACCACTGGGCCCCTGGCTCCTGGAGGGGCCTGAGGACCAGCCTCCTGCCCATAGACTATGGACCTAGCCCTGGAACAGGGTATGGCCTCTCCTTGAGACTAATCTCTGCCATTTTCCCCTTGCCATGGAGGATCCTGTAATAGATCATAGTCCGTTACTGGAGCCCTTGTCTGGGCCTGGAAGTGTTATCCCAAGAACCCCAGAGACTGTGGACATTTCTTGGCCAAAGAGACTGACAACCATGGACTGCTGTCTTGCTTCCAAGGAAATGGGCAGTAAGGGTTAATTATTTGAGTTTAGCTAAAGTTACTTTCAGTGTGTATTGTAGCCACTCAAGCCAGTGTATTGTGAACTGTACTGAGACCCCCTGCCGTGTGTTAATTCATTCAAGCCCTCAAGTCTTTGTGTCCACTGTCTGAGTTCAGCAACCCTTTTGTGTTTGAAATGTAATTGTGACGGTACCAGCGGACACCCAGCCTTGGTGTCCCCGCCAATGGTCACTTCCTCCGCTACGAGCCAGATGGACATCCAACAGCATACCGCAATATACCCCAAACCAGGCAAAACTAGTGTCAGGGTAACCAGGATGCACACTCTGAATACAGCAAGCTTACCCCACCAGACAACACCAGTGTAGGTAAGACAAGAACTAACTTTATTGGAACAAACCACACATATTTATACTCAAACCTTACATTAACATACATGGGACAACCAGATACAAAAGGGACATAATTCAATCACAACATGTAAGACAAAGGACCAGTAGCAGATGACCTAGCAAATACAATGACTCAGACATGATTACATTTTAAACACAAAAGGGTTTGTAATGGGCCGTAGGCCGTTACTAGGGAACTGTGCATTTCCCCAGATCATATTCCATTTCTCCAAAAAGATCTGACTTTCACTAAGCGAATAAAACTATGAAACAGAAGGCAGCTGGATTTCTATTGTCGCTCGCATTTTCATTGGCTCAGGGGAGTTAGAGGGCCGCCATTGAAATAGAATGGAGAAATGTAGGCCTTGCTCTGATTGACTGACTGACTCAGAACCAAGTTAAAGGGACTCCATTGCCATAACATGGAGAAATGTTGGAGGCCACCGGATTGGCCAGTTGAACTAGTAGCTTGCTCGCTCGCTCATTGGCTGGCCGTAAGAAGCGGCCAAAGTGCTGAGGCTCCACGGAGTCTGGGTTTCTATTGTTTCAATGTTTACCCCTGCCCCTTATCCATGAAGTTCAGCCCTTTGTGCATTGTGTGCCCTTTTGTTTCTAAATTTAATTATGTTGATGTAGTTATAAAATCTTTTGTATCCTCTGTGGATTGTTTTTACTTGATGCAATTAACTCTACATAAAAGAGCTGAATTCAGCCAAAATAAAGTTGTTGCAGTTTGGAACCTGATTCGTGTCCTGTGTGGTGCTTTGGGGAAGGTATCAAGGGTCTTGTCTTGACCCCCTTTCTAAAAAAGTCCTGGAACGTGTTAGAGGGAGCCAGCTACCTAATTGTGACCGTCAAGCAGCCTGACAACCCTGGCAGAATGAGCTACATCCATCCGCGGACTTAGGATCTCGTTACACTGGTGGCAGCGGTGGGATCGAACTGAAACCAGCCCAGCAGGGGGAGATATAGCTGTTGGCTTGACCCCGGTTTCAGCTACACTAAGACCAGCCCAGCAGGGGGAAAAACAGCCGCTGGCTTGACCCCGGTCTTAGCAACGACTGGTTCGTCATGGCTGAGATGTACCGACATTGCTCGCTTACAGAGATCCAACAGATGGTCGAAGACCGAGGTCGGGATGCACGGGGTCTGAGGAAACAAGAATTGGTCACAATGCTGCAGGACATGGATGAGGAGATTGTGGAGCGGGCTCGGAGCACTGATTTGCTGGCGGAGGAGACATACAGTCCCCACTCCAATCCATCCGCATCCCCGCAGGGTCCTCTGCCCGCTGCTTCCTCTGCTGATGTTTAGAATTTAGAATAAGGACAATTTTGGTGGTAGAAAAGAAATACTTAGAAGAGTTGGCCCAGACTCACCAGAGTTCGCCTAGTCAGCCCAGCAAGACCCGGTCAGACATGGTGGAACATAATAGGAGGCTGCCACACCAGCTGTTCAAGGTGTTTGATGACAATGGGGGAGACATTGATGGGTTCTTGAAGGATTTTGAGCGCCAATGCCAGGTGGTACAGGTGGACCGTCAGGACTGGGTAACTATCCTGGCGGGCAAGCTAACAGGGAGGGCTGTGGAAGCCTACCGGGTCATTCCAGATGCATGGATTACAGATTATGCAGAGGTGAAACTGCGGCTGCTCCAGAGGTTTGCCATCACACCGGATACTTACAGGCGTCAGTTCAGGGAAGGACGTCGGCAGCCCAAAGAGACTCAGATGGAATGGGTCTATAAGAAGGAGCGGGCCTGCCGCAACTGGTGACAGGGGTGTGGGGCTCACACACTGGAGGATTGTTGCCAACAAATATTGCTGGAGCAGTACTTTTTCCAAGTTACGCCGGAGGTATGAGACTGGGTGCATGATCGTGGGCCCCGCACCGTCACTGGGGCAGCGGAGTTAGCAGATAAATTTGAGGAATCCTGGAGAGTAGGACCTCGGTCAGCTACCGTCCATGGTCCCCCGGGGGTCAGCGGGGTCAGGATGGCCGGCTCGTCTAACCAGAATACCCAGATCATGCCGGCTACAGCACAGCGGGGTCCTCCGGTGGGCCCCTCTCGTCCCAACCCTGGCCCGGAATGTTATCAGTGTCACCTGCGGGGTCACACTCGGCCCAACTGTCCCCAAAATCGGCCACCCCCTGGCACACTAAATGGCCCCGCTCGCTGGAATACGTCGGGCCCTCCGGGGCGGGGGGCACCTAGGATTGTGTATTATGTTGATACCCCAGACAGAGAAGAATATGACTGGCCATCGCCTAGGGAAATTCTGCGACCCCCTACAGAGGACTGCAAAAAAACACAATATGGAGGCGCTCCTAGTGTAGTATATCAAGAGATTTTGGTAGTGTTGTTCACAGATATTGCATACTCACAAAAATGGTGCTTGGGGTAACACTTATATGTTCCCCAAGTATATATTCAGTAGGGAACTCAGGACCGTCCCAAAGGTCAACAGCAATGTTTGGACAACTAACAGGGGCCGCACCTCACCATCATCTCAAAGAAGTACATGGAACAGGAAAACAGAAGAAAAAGAGGGCGCCCAATAGTGCCTGTAATTGTATAATACCACTCAAATATGAAATGTTAAGTGAAGATATACTCACAAAACTGTTGGCTGATAATTGAATTAAATCAAAATCAGCTGAAATCGCTTTTGGGGAATATCAACCTGTCCCCACTCAGGTATCTCCAAATGTTCCTGAATCAATATTCAGTAAGGGAATCCAATCAAAAAGTGACGGCTGCTGGAGTACTTTCAAATAATAATTTTAATAAAAGATTATTATATAAAATATATATATTAAAAAGACCAATTGTGTAAACAATATGGTAACGTTTCGCGGCCTAGACCGCTTTGTCAAACCAACTGGTCAAAAACACAACTGAAAGAAACAAACACAGCAGCCATAGCAATATTTAAACTTCCCTCTCCATCATTTGATTGGATGTTTCTAAGGTCAAAGGGCAAGGGTGAAATTATACCTAAAATAAATGTATAAATGTATATATATATAAAATCCTCACTTGAAATTACATGATTATAAGTATATAATGAGAAATTTATTTATAAAGATTGAATTTCAAGTCCACCAACGATTAAAGCTCATTAATCCAAAAGATGGTTCATGTGTCCCAAAAAAAAAAATCTCTCAAATGATACAATCCGAATATCTTACCAATCAACAAAAACTAAAAAGGACAAAATGAAATCCATAAAGATCAGTAGATGAAATAAACTAAAACATGAAACTGACAACAGAAAATAATTAAGTTCAATGTTCAACAAAAACTGGAAAGCCATCTATTTAAAAATTGAAGCAGATACGTATACAATGTCAAACAAAAAGACATGTAATTTGGCCATTCAAAACAACAAAATAAATAATAAAACATATTAATAACACTGTTTATTAAATAATCCCATAGTATATGTGTCTATAACTTCATACTCTATATATTATAATATGTAGTATAATGTGACAGCACACATCGTTAACTATTAAACATACATTGATCGCCAATGTGTTCAAATTGTCTTATATACTTTTTAACTTATTTAAATAGTGAATGTTCAAAAATGTTTAAATACCTTAATAAAGTGTGATCTTGACCGATGTGAAAAACCCAGAAATAATATATACTTGAATAGGATTCACAGAACTATACATGTAGATCACGTGGGCGCACGTCCAACAACATATAAGAACGTGCGTACCACGTGCGTTCCACATGCGTTCCACCTGCGTTCCACCTACGTATCACTAATCAGCCAATGTAAAAAGAAAGTCATAAAGATCGAAAGACTGGACTAGTATAAACCTAATTAGGTACACGATCAAAACCCTCAGCCAATATAAAAAGAAAGTCATATAGATCGAAAGACTGGACTGGTATAAGCCTAATTAGGTACACGGTCAAAAACCCTCATAATATCCAAAAGGAGTGAATAGATGGATATGCCAGATGTGCTAAAAGAGCTCAGTCTAAACCAGACAACATAGCAGAAAAGAACAACTGGCAAGCCTACCAACCTCTAAACATACACACCTGCTAGACCTACATTCCACCAGGCATATAAATATAAAACATAAAACAAAAAAGAACCCCAAAAAAATATCAAAGAAAAAATATAAAGAATGAATCAAATATATGCACAATGAGTGTGCCTAAAAATGTATATATACACTCACACATACACATGGAACACGCACATACAAACACCTGAGTGTGCATAAATTTTCACACACACACTAATATATGTGCAATCCCATATGCCTATGTAAGCACAGAGATGCCCGCACTAAACCATCCAAAGATCTCTCACCATGCCACATCACAAGCCTCATTTAATCCTTGAGGTGTCATAGTCCCCAATCTAAAGATCCAGAACGATTCTCTCATAACAAGTTTCTTTAATGGGTCCTGGCCACCATTTAATTCAACATGTTCAATGGGAAGAGCCTTTAAAAGACTAGAATCTTGATCATGATGTTTCAAAAAATGTCTCGATATACTATGCAATAAATGACCCCTTCGAATGTTGTATCTATGTTGGATCATTCTGGCTTTAAAACTCTGTGTGGTCCTACCAACATATTGGAGATTGCAAGGACACCTCAAAAGATATATAACGTGTTTAGTGTTGCAATCCAAATAGCTTCTAATATTAAAGATTTCTCCTGTAACAACAGAAGAAAAGGTTGAGGTTTCTTGCAATAACAAAGTGCATGTGAGACATTTGTGTGATTTACACTTGTAGGCTCCCTTTTTATTAGACAACCTATCGCTACTCATATCCATAGATGGCTTCATTATATTTTTCATTAATGGAATCCGTTTGCAAGCTGTTGGGGCTAAAATGTTTTTAAGCGTCTTAGCTCTTCTGAAAATAACTCGTGGTTTAGAGGGAATATTCTTTTTCAAAAGGGGATCTTCCCTAAGGATATTCCAATGCTTAGAGATTATTGTCCTCACTTGTTTGCCCTTAGAACTGAAATTTGTTATAAAGTTAGGAAAAATTTGTTCGAAATTTTGGGAAGGTGAAGTGTATCTAGCTGTATTATCTTTCGCTATACTGTGATCAATTTTCTCATCATTAATCTCACAGAAATTTTTTGCCTTCAAATATGAATCTTGTATTAATTGTTTAGGGTAACCTTTTTCTTTAAATCTTTGTTTTAAAAACAAAGACTGTTGATCATAATCGTTTATATTACTACAATTTCTTTTAATTCTTCTAAATTGTCCGTATGGTACATTATTTAGCCATGATTTATAATGGCAACTTTTATATTCTAAATAACTGTTGGTATCAACTTTCTTGAAAAAAGTACGTGTCTGGACTGCATGATTATTTTCACCTATAAGTTCTAAATCTAAAAATTGTATGCATTTATGATCGTATGTGCTTGTGAATTTCATGCCCCAAATATTATCATTCATATATGTTACAAAATCAGCTATTAAACTTGAATCACCTTTCCAAATGATAATAATATCGTCAATGTACCAGCGATAGAGCACCAAGTTCGCGTCAAATGGACATCTGTCATAAATCTTAGAATCTTCCAAGAAACCCAGGAAGAGGTTTGCATAGCTAGGCGCGAACTTGGTGCCCATCGCACTACCCTTGACTTGTAAAAAGAAATCACTTCCAAATTTAAAGTAATTGTGAGTGAGAATAAATTCAATAGCATCTATAAGGAAATCAGCTTGCTTGGAAGGCATAAGAAGATCTTTATCTAAAAAATATCTAGTAGCTCTTAACCCCCCATCATGTGGTATATTTGAATAAAGAGCTGTAACATCCAAAGAGAGCCAAATGTAATCCTCATTCCACATATAATCTTTCAATATGTTGAGCAGATGATTCGTGTCCCTCAGATAAGAATTAAGTCCAACAACAATCCGTTGTAAATGATAGTCAATGTATTCAGATAAATTGCTAGTGAGAGAATCAGTGCCTGAGATGATGGGTCTGCCAGGGGGACAGATAAGACTTTTATGAATTTTAGGAAGGTGATAATATATAGCTATCCTAGGATTTCTAGGAATAATAAAATCTCTTTCTGAAATTCCCAGGAGACCCATCTCAAAGGCCTGATCAATCAAGATCTTCAAACTACCCAAATATTCCTCCGTAGGATCATATGATAATGGACTATAATATTCAATATCGGAGAGAATACGATTCGCTTCACCCAAATAATCGCAAACATCTTGTATTACTACTCCCCCACCCTTGTCTGCCTGTTTTATAATTATACGATCATTATCGAGAAGAGTCCTTATGGCCTCACGTTCGCCTTTGTTCAAATTATGGTTAATACCCAACTCTTTAAACTTCCTTTTTTCAAGAGCTCTGAATTCTTCCATAACTACTGATGAGAACACCTCCACGTATTTCCCTATGGACTCTACCGGAAAAAACCTAGATCTCTGTTTAAAAGGAGTAGGTACTTGTCCTTCCAAAATGAAACGAGTGTTCACATCGATATAAGGTTGTATTCCTGAACCTCCCTACAGAGGAGTCGCCTTGGGGCTATTATCATGAGGTAGCCCTGGCTCAAGAATCTCCGTCGGATAATAGAAACCATCATATCCAGGCGGTACAAGTGGATGGACACGCAGCCCAAGGGCTACGGGATACCGTGGCCACGTTAACCCTGGTGCAACCTTACTGTCTCTGGCGCCATCATCGCACCAACCAGGCAGTGGAAGTCAGGGTGGCTGGAGGCAAGATTTACCAGCTACCCATGGCCCGGGTCCACCTGGATTGGGGCACTGGACAGGGATATAAAACTGTGGGAGTCATGCCAGGCCTGCCAACAGATGTTTTATTAAGCAATGACCTAGGTCAGCTGGAGAGTCATTTTGAGCCCCAAGCACCCTGGGAGTAATGCCAAGCGGTTACCCGTGCACAAGCCCAACAACCAATGGTAAGCTCTCTGGACACTGACCCATCCATGCATCCCACAGGCACGAGTGTTACCTGGTCCCCCCCGACGGAATTTAGAGCGGCCCTACAGACTGACCCCTCCTTAGCAGGGTATAGACTCCAGGCGGACAGCGGGACCCCTGGCCCCAACGGGGAGACCATAGTTTGGAGGGACGGGTTACTATACAGGCAGACCATGTCAGTAGGAAAGGGATGGACAGAGATAGCCAAGACTCAGCTACTGGTCCCCACTGTACATCGGGCTGCCTTGCTGGCTCTGGCTCATTAGGTACCACTGACTGGGCACCTCTGAGTCAGACGCATGGAACAGAGGCTTACTTGGGCATTCTTCTGGCCCCAGATCTCTAAAAATGTTCGCACCTTCTGCCGGACCTGTGACACCTGTCAGCGGGTCGGCAAGCGGGGCAACAGATCTAACGCACCCTTACAGCCCCTTCCCATCATGGGGGTCCCATTTCAACGAGTAGCTGTGGACATTGTAGGTCCCTTGGCCAGATGCAGCTGCTCCGGCAAAAGGTTTATCCTTACTGTGGTGGACTTTGCCAACCAGTGCCCTGAGGCGGTCCCTCTGGCCAATATAACTGCAAAAGCCATAGCTAATGCATTGATTACCATTTTCACCCGGGTGGGGTTCCCCCAAGAAATACTCTCTGACCGAGGCACACAATTCACCTCTGAATTGCTGCAGCAGGTCTGGAAACTGTGTGGGGTTCAATCCACTCAAACCACTGCCTACCACCCTCAGACGAATGATCTTTGTCAGAGGTTCAATGGCACCTTAAAACAAATGCTCTGGGCTTTTACAGACTCCCATAGGGACTGGGAACAATACCTGCCGCACCTGCTCTTCGCATACCGGGAGGTCCCTCAGGAATCCACGGGTTTCTCCCCCTTTGAATTACTCTTAGGGAGACGAGTCCGGGGACCCCTGAACATCCTCTGCGAGTATTGGGAAGGCAAGTGTGACACGGAAGAGACCCCAGCTGTCACCTATGTTCTGGAACTGCAGGATCGTCAGAAACTCTGATGAGCCTGGCCCGGCAGAATCTCCAGACCGCCCAAGCAAAACAGAAGCGGTATTATGATAGGCAGGCCACGTTCAGGGAATTCCTGGTGAGTCAAAAGGTACTTGCCCTCCGGCCAGTAAAGCAGAACAAGCTCCAGACAGCTTCAGAAGGGCTTCACCAGGTCATAGACTGACAGGGGGAAACCACTTACTTGATAGCCAGAGGGTCCCAACTAAAAGACAGGAGAATATGCCACAACAATGCCCTCAAAAAGTATGAGGAGCGTCCAGAAGATATTCTGGCCATTTGTACCCAGGCCATCCTGGAGGCAGAGGATCGGGAGCTCCCTGACCTCCTGGCTAACGCACAACCTAGTGATCCCCATAACACAGTCTCCTTAGGGTTCCATCTTACTCCTGAACAACAGGACCAAATCCGGGGTATCCTGTCCCATTGGCCAACCTTATTCTCGAATAGACCTGGCCGTACCTCACTGATCAGACACAAGGTAGATACCCTCGCTCAGACGCCCCTGAGACAGCCCGCCTACCGAGTGCCCGAGGCAGTTAAATCCAACATACAGAAAGAGCTCCAGGACATGAGGGACTTAGGGGTAATTGAGGAGTCGGATAGCCCATGGGCTTCCCCAGTGGTCCTAGTCCCCAAGAAGGACGGGACTATCGGGTTTTGTGTAGACTACCGGCGACTTAACGACAAGATGGTGACGGATGCTTACCCTATGCCTAGGGTGGATGATCTTCTGGACCGACTCGCTGGGGCTTGCTATGTTACTACACTGGATCTAAGTAAAGGATACTGGCAGATCCCGTTGGCCCCTGAGGCAATGGCAAAATCGGCATTCATCACCCCGTTCGGCTTGTACCAATTTACAGTCATGCTGTTCAGGATGAAGAATGCCCCTGCTAGATTCCAGAGGTTGGTGGACCGCCTGCTATCTGGGGCTCAGGAGTTTGCCTGTGCCTACCTAGACAATATTGCAGTTTACAGCGAGTCGTGGGAAGATCATTTACTACACCTAGAAGCTATTCTAGGTAGCATACATGGAGCAGGACTGACTATACGCCCCGACAAATGCCAGGTGGGGATGGGGGAGGTTCAGTACCTTGGCCACCAGGTGGGTAGCGGGTATCAGCGACCCAAGCCAGCAAAATAGAGTCCATTGTCAACTGGCCCCAGCCTCAGACCAAGAAGCAGGTTCTGGACTTCCTGGGGACAGACAGCTATTACCGCAGGTTTGCCCCTCGTTACAGTGACATAGCCATGCCTCTAACTGACTGTAAAGGAAGGTAGGAAGGGACCAGGTCGCCTTCCGCCGTCGTTCCCGGGTCTCTCCTTCTCGACGCCAGACCGGCGCCGTTGAATGTACCGGTAGAGCAAATCAGCGTTCCAGTGGTCGACTCAAAGTGGCTTCGAACCCCGGGATGACCGACTCTACCTCGAAGGATGCGGTTACCGGAGGGGTCACGGGCACTCGAACACCGTCGAGCATTCACAGAACCGGATCAGGGAAAAGTGTAGCAGGAACCAAAGTAGCTGTATCCCAAACCGTTCGAGCACTCCGGTGCTCTACTCGAAGGCTGAAGCTTAAGCAGGAGAACCACAAGGCAGAGTCCACGTTGCCGCCTGACAGGATATGAAGTCCGGTAGCGGGATCCTGGCAGCAGACGGACGAACGTTACAGGAACCTGGTTCAGATGGGCGGCAGAGTGGCCACTTTTACCATGGGAACAAACAGACTCCAGGACTCTGGTTCATTCCAAACATGACACACTTTATCATCACATCTTTTATACAGTCAAATACAATACCACAATAGGGATGGGAAGGGCCAGGTATTCTAATACGGGCTTGGCCCAGGGACCAATCAGACACAATGGGCATATGACACAGGGAACAAAAGACCAATGGTAACTGGAAACAATGGACCAATGGCAGAGGGTGACAAAATGACCAATGGCAGTTAAGGGAAAAGGGCCAATGGCAGATGAGCTACGTAACACAATACTGACGAGGTTATGGTCAACATGATTGATTAATGTCTAGACAAAGACAAAGGATTGATGAGAGGGAATACACATCTAGGGACTAGGCCAGGGGTTGAAGCACGTACACACTAGTTTGAAATATGTGGCTTCAACCCTGGCCAATCAGTGTGCGCAGTGAGTCGTACGTCGCCCAATCCGGCATTGACTCACTGCCTCCGGTTCCCGCGTTCTCAACAGCATTGATGCCTTGAACAAAGGAACCTGGGAACCACCGGCTTCGGTGTTCGTGTATCCCTCGCACATCTCCCATACTATACAACACATTAAACATACGACATTCGACAATGTATAAAACGTACGACTTTCGACAATATATTAAACATAAATCTTCTAACATAGTGATAGTGGAAGACCCTATCACAGTTCAAATAAGGCCACAGGGCCATAGTCTTTGAAAAAACTGTTCGAGGTCCAGACAAGGGCCCAAGTAACGGAGAGCATCAGTTATATTTCTCCCCCTTTTGGTACCAAGCCAGCGGGGACAGTAGTAAACGCTGGCTTGGAGCTGTAGGAGGGCATTGAGGTTGTGAGCCACTTGTCTGGACAGTTCATTAGTCCGGAGGCCTTGGTCCTAGGCCAGTCTTAAATGAGGAGGCTCTTGACCTGGGCCAGGGATTGAAGTAGTACTTTTTTCCTGGGCCAGGAGAAAACATGAGCCCCTTGTCCGGGCCTGGCAGTAGAGAACAAGGCCCTTGTCCTGGGCCAGGAGAAAACATGAGCCTCTTGTCTGGGCCGGGCAGTAGAGAACAAGGCCCTTGTCCTGGGCCAGGAGAAAACATGAGCCCCTTGTCCGGGCCTGGCAGTAGAGAACAAGGCCCTTGTCCGGGGCCAGGGAAGCAGTGATCAGACCTGTTGTCCTTAATTCTGGACCAGGGAAATTGGTGCCTGGTTGTCCTGGCCATCATCAAATTGGGTGGCCTTCCCTGGGCCAGGCTCCATGCAGAGCTGGGGTTCAATGTTCCTGGATCTGGGGCCAGTGGCTCAGGGTCCAAAGCCAGTCTATAAGGGGGATCTCCCTGGGCCAGTTGGGTCTCTGGATCCTGTGCATCAGAATGTGGGGAGAGGGGCATATCTCCCCCTTTTAGTTGGGCCATCGCCCCAGAGGAACAGGAGATGATGTTTGTCCCACTCCCCTGTGCTGGGGCAACATTCTGGGACACATTCCCACCCCCCATGCAGAACTCAGGGAACTCAGGGGCCCCAGTAACATCCCTGTTGAGGACTCTGGTCCCCCTCACCAAGTCAGGGGCCAAAGGGGGACTGGTGGGGAGTGCCTTCTTGGGGCTGCTGGTGTACTTGCTCCCATTCACCAGTGTCAGGTCAAAACAAGGGGTGGTGTGCTCACTCCTACCCACCACAGCAGGGAATTCACAAGGGTTGATGGGGACCGCATTCCCACCCATCATTTCATACAATATTTCCTCTGGTGGGCCAGTAGTACTGCTTTCTCCCAGCATTCTGGGGTCATCCTCTGGTAGGCCATCCTTAACAGTCCCTTTTTCTGCCTTGAGGGAGACCGCAGTCCCATCCCTCAAGGCGGCAGCATCCATGACCCTGGGGAGCACACACGGCTCTGCTCCCAGGGCATTCTCCAGCAAACCAGGGACCATCTCTTTGGGGCTGCTGGTGAGCTTGCTCCCACTCACCAGCGTCAGGGCAAAACAAGGGGTGGTGTGCTCACTCCTACACACCACAGCAGGGGATTCACAAGGGCTGATGGGGACCGCACTCCCACCCATCAGTTCACAGTCCATATCTTCAGGAGGGCCAGCGGCACTGCTTTCTCCCAGCCCGCTGGGGTCCTCCTCCTGTAGGCCATTACACACAGGCCCTTCCTCTGCCTTGAGGGAGACCGCAGTCCCATCCCTCAAGGCAGCATTACTTATAATCTTGGGGAGCACGCATGGCTCCGCTCCCAGCACATCTTCCAACCCCACAGGGGGCAACATCTTGGGGCTGCTGGTGGGCTCTTCCACACCCACTACAGCAGGGGGCTCATGGGGACTGATGGGCTCGCTCCCACCCATCAGTTGGAGCACACAGTTGCTGCTGGTGGGGACCTGCGTCTCGTCCACCGCAGCTGGGAAAACAGGGGAAGGGGCAACATGCCTATCAGGGGAGACGTCCGTCCCATCCCCTGATGCAGAGGCATCTTCTTCACTGAGGGGGAATGAATTCCCACCCCTTAGCTCAGGCAACAAACAGTCCAGGGGCAAAGGGGTATCAGGCAGGGCAACAGGGGCACTGGTGAGGAACGCATTCCCACTCACCAGTGTGGAGTGAACAGGGGCAGCTCCATCCAAGTCCTCAGCTTCACTGAGGTCCTCCTCATATGAGTGGTCCCCTCAATATTCTTCCTCTCTTCCTGCACAAAGTTCACGCATGTACCGGTCATGCACAATATCCATCAGTCTATTAATCCTGGCAACCGATGGCTTGTATCCAAGGAGTGGCATGAGATTCACCATCCTCCGGTACACCGGGTCCTCACTTGGTGCGATCCCAATAATGCTCCACTTTTCTCTTACTAGAAAGTCAATGTACTCCCAGTCTGGCTCTACAGCTCCGAGGCGCTTGTGGAAGTCACTGAGACCCCATGCGGGTCCAACTGATTCAATCAGATCCAAAAAGTCCAGGAAACCCCATTCGGGCAATACTGCTCCGCCGGATCCGCGTGCCGCCATTCCTCATTCGATACACCCGATGAAAGAAGGAGAAATCCCACCACTACCACCAGTTTAACGGAAGGTAGGAAGGGACTGGGTCGCCTTCCGCCATCGTTCCCGGGTCTCTCCTTCTCAACGCCAGACTGGCGCCGTCGAATGTACCGGTAGAGCAAATCAGCGTTCCGGTGGTCGACTCAAAGTGGCGTCAAACCCCGGGATGACCGTCTCTACCTCGAAGGATGCGGCTACCGGAGGGGTCAATGGCACTCGAACACCGTCGAGTGTTCACAGAACCGGATCGGGGAAAAGTGTAGCAGGAACCAAAGTAGCTGTATCCCAAACCGTTCGAGCACTCCGGTGCTCGACTCGAAGGCTGAAGCTTAAGCAGGAGAACCACAAGGCAGAGTCCACGTTGCCGCCTGACAGGGTACGAAGTCCGGTAGCGGGATCCTGGCAGCAGACGGACGAACGTTACAGGAACCTGGTTCAGATGGGCGGCAGAGTGGCCACTTTTACCATGGGAACAAACAGACTCCAGGACTCTGGTTCACTCCAAACATGACACACTTTATTGAACAACCATCACATCTTTTATACAGTCAAATACAATACCACAATAGGGATGGGAAGGGCCAGGTATTCTAATACGGGCTTGGCCCAGGGACCAATCAGACACAATGGGCACATGACACAGGGAACAAAAGACCAATGGTAACTGGAGACAATGGACCAATGGCAGAGGGTGACAAAATGACCAATGGCAGTTAAGGGAAAGGGCCAATGGCAGATGAGCTACATAACACAATACTGACGAGGTTATGGTCAACATGATTGATTAATGTCTAGACAAAGACAAAGGATTGATGAGAGGGAATACACATCTAGGGACTAGGCCAGGGGCTGAAGCACGTACACATTAGTTTGAAATATGTGGCTTCAACCCTGGCCAATCAGTGTGCGCAGTGAGTTGTACGTCGCCCAATCTGGCGTCGACTCACTGCCTCCAGTTCCCGCGTTCTCGACAGCATTGATGTCTTGAACAAAGGAACCGGGGAACCACCGGCTTCGGTATTCGTGTATCCCTTGCACATCTCCCATACTATACAACACATTAAACATACGACATTCGACAATGTATAAAACATACGATTTTTGACAATATATTAAACATAAATCTTCTAACATAGTGATAGTGGAAGCCCCTATCACAGTTCAAATAAGGCCACAGGGCCATAGTCTTTGAAAAAACTGTTCGAGGTCCAGACAAGGGCCCAAGTAACAGATAGCATCCGTTACACTGACCTCACTAAAAAGGACCTACCCCGACGACTCACTTGGACCCCAGCATGCGCTCAGGCCTTTGAATCTCTGAAAAGTGCGTTAGGACAGGCACCGGTGCTGGTGGCTCCCAACTCTAACCTTCCATTTTTGAGTCACATAGATGCCTCCAATGTTGGCTTAGGAGGTGTCCTGAGCCAAGTGGATGACGCCGGAGAGGAGCACCCCATCGCCTTCCAGAGCTGCAAATTACTGGACCGAGATCTGAACTATGCGGCCATAGAGAAGGAATGCCTGGCATTAGTGCGGGCAATCAAAAGATTTCAACTCTACCTTTATGGAAAATAATTTACTGTGGAAACCGACCACAACCCTCTTGTGTGGCTCAGTAAAACTTCGGGGGACAATGGGCGGCTACTGCGGTGGAGTTTGGCTCTTCAACCATATACCTTTTCAGTCAAGTACCGGTCAGGCAAGCACAACCAAAATGCAGATGGGTTGTCCTGACAAGATGATGCCTAATCTTCCCACCCTGCGGGCCTCTGTTTCTTTTTCCCCAAGCCCTTTTTGTTGCAAACTACCCACGGACTTGTGTGCTCAGAAGGGGGGGGTGTAACGGACCGCAGGCCGTTACTGTACCATTACACCCAAACTGCTCTAAAACTGTTCTCTTAAAAAAGACTGATGTTCACAGGGAATACACTGAGGGAACACCGTCTTTGGACTTGTATTGTCGGCGGGATTCCTATTGGCTCACGGGGTTTAAAGGGATAGTAATACTTCGTTTTAACTTTATTTTATTTTGTAGGCATTAAAAAAACATGAAGAATGATATAAGTCTTATCTCTCAAACCTTTATGGTTTATGAGATATTCACAAGCAAAGTTTCCCCCTCCTGCCCCTTTTACCTACTGTAAACAATCTCTTCTCAGATGTGGAATGCAGTCCATAGACTGGACAGATAACAGAAGGGGACACTCTTATTCCTTTGAAAACAATGAAATCCCTGCCCCCCTTGACAAGCTTTTCAGGTTTTTCTGTTATCTTAATTGAAGATTGTCCCTCTCTGCAGTCTATCTGGGCAGCTCCCTTCTGCCCTGGCTGAAAAGTGTTACATCAGTAAAAGGGGCAGGAGGGGGACACTTTGCTTGTGAATATCTCTTAAACCATAAAGGTTTGGGAGATAAGACTTATATCATTATTCATGTTTTTTTAATGCCTACAAAATAAAATAAAGTTAAAACGAAGTATTACTATCCCTTTAAAGGGCTGCCATTGGGATAACATGGCAGAAAGTAGACCCCCTTGTGACCAGATGGAATAAGTTAGAACTATAACATTTGAAATATTGATCACTGTTTTGTACATTGTGTGACATTTGGTAAATCTGGGGAATCAGATTGCAGAGTGGGCTGTTAAGTCCAGCACTCTGGCTTGTTTAAAGAATACTCCATGTGCTAAGGAATGTGAATTGACTCCTGCTGTGTTTCATTGACCAGTCAGGGGAGGTTATTATGGACCAGTTAAAATGTCCCTTTTTCAAGCACTAATTTGTATTCTAATCTTGATAAGAGTGTAACGGACCGCAGGCCGTTACTATAACATTTGCCCTAATACTATCCTCCTAAAAAGGACTGATATTCACGGGGAGTACACGGAGGGAACAGTGTCCTTTGGACTTCCATTGTCAGCCGGATTCCTATTGGCTCATGTGGTTTAAAGGGCTGCCATTGGGATAACATGGCAGAAAGTAGGCGCCCTTCCCATTGGCTGAGCAAGTCCCATTGAAATACAACGGGGATGTCGGCCGTCTCCTGATTGGTCGCTGACGCCAGGACATATTTAAAGGGACTCCCTTAGTGTAACATGGGGAAATGTAGGCGGCCACGGGATTGGCTGCCTGAAGCCAGTAGCTCGGCAGCCCATTGGCTGAAAAGATGAAGTGGCCAATTCGAAGGTGCCTCTAAGTCTGGGCTCTATTGTTCCCTGGACTCCCTGAACCCATTGTATGTGAATGTCACCCCTTTGTTCCCTTTTATGTTCCCTTAACCTCATCAGGGTTTCCCATTGTATTCATGTTCAGTACTTTGTATGTTTATTTTGATGAAGTTACAATAATACTGTTAACCCTGCATAAAAGAGCTGAGTTCAGTCAGAAATAAAGAGTTCCAGTTTGCACTTCAACCGTGTCCTGTACGTTGCTTTGGGAAAGGTATCAAGGGTCTTGTCTTGACCCCCTTTCTGAGGGATTCCTGGAGTGTGTGAGAGGGAGCCAGCTGCTACATTGTAACCATCAATCAGCCTGACAGACCCAGCAGAACGAGCTACGTCCATCCGCGGACTTAGGATCTCGTTACACTGGTGGCAAGCGGTGGATCGGACTGAAACCAGCCCAGCAGGGGGAGATATAGCCGATGGCTTGACCCCGGTTTCAGCTACACTAAGACCAGCCCAGCAGGGGGAAAAACAGCCGCTGGCTTGACCCCGGTCTTAGCAACAACTGGGTCATCATGGCTGAGATATACAGACACCGCTCACTTACAGAACTCCAACAGATGGTCGAGGAGCGAGGTCGGGATGCTAGAGGGCTGAGGAAACAAGAGTTGGTCACCATGCTGCAGGACATGGATGAGGAGATGGTGGAGCGGGCCCGGAACACTGATTTGCCACCGGAGGAGACATACAGCCCTCACTCCAACCCAGCCGGATCACCACCGGGCCCTCTGCCCGCTGCGTCCTCAGCTGATGTGGTGAGCCAAAGGGTGGCAGCACATTTGGCATTAGCAGGACCAGACCCCCCTGCAGAATTCAGAATCAGGACAATTCTGGCAGTGGAAAAGGAGTACTTAGAGGAGTTGGCACAGACTCGACAGAGTTCTCCTAGGCAGCCCAGCGAGACCCGGTCGGACATGATGGAACATAATAGGCGGCTGCCACACCAGCTGTTAAAGGTGTTTGACGACAATGGGGGAGACATTGATGGGTTCTTGAAGGACTTTGAGCGCCAATGCCAGGTGGTCCAGGTAGACCGACAGGACTGGGTAACTATCTTGGCGGGCAAGCTCACAGGGAGGGCTGCGGAAGCGTACCGGGCAATCCC
Organism: Rhinophrynus dorsalis; assembly: GCA_037306005.1. NCBI lineage: Eukaryota > Metazoa > Chordata > Amphibia > Anura > Rhinophrynidae > Rhinophrynus > Rhinophrynus dorsalis. Next base: position 507,251,729 of record CM074721.1, read on the forward strand.
CGATGCATGGATTACAGATTATGCAGAGGTGAAACGGCGGCTGCTCCAGAGGTTTGCCATCACGCCGGATACCTACAGGCGGTAGTTCAGGGAAGGACGTCGCCAGACCAAAGAGACCCACATGGAATGGGTCTATAAGATGGAGCGGGCCTGCCTCAACTGGTTACAGGGATGTGGGGCTCGCACACTGGAGGATTGTTGCCAACAAATGCTGCTGGAACAATTCTTTTTCCAAGTCACATCGGAGGTACGAGATTGGGTGCATGATCATGGGCCCCGCACCGTCACTGAAGCAGCAGAGTTGGCAGATAAATTTGAGGAATCCTGGAGAGTGGGATCTCGGTCAGCTACTGTCCACGGTCCCTCTGGGGTTAGCGGGAGCAGGATGGCCAGTTCCTCCAATCCGAATACCCGGATCCCGCCTGCTACTGCACAGCGGTACACTCCGGCAGGCCCCTCTCGCCCCAACCCTGGCCCGGAATGCTACCAGTGTCACCAGCGGGGGCACACTCGGCCCAATTGCCCCCAAAATCGGCCACCCCCTGGCCCACAAAATGGCCCCGCTCGCTGGAATACGTCAGGCCCTCCGGGGCGGGGGGCACATAGGACTGTGTATTATGTGGATACTCCAGATAGAGAAGACTATGACTGGCCATCCCCTAGGGAAATCGTGCGACCGCCTACAGAGGAGTCACCTTGGGGCTATTATCATGAGGTATCCCTGGCTCAAGAATCCCCCTCGGATAACAGAAACCATCATATCCAGGCGGTACAAGTGGATGGACACGCAGCCCAGGGGCTACGGGATTCCGGGGCCACGTTAACCCTGGTCCAACCTTACTGTCTCCGGTGCCATCATCGCACCAACCAGGCCGTGGAAGTCAGGGTGGCCGGAGGCAAGATTTATCAGCTACCCATGGCACGGGTCCACCTGGATTGGGGCACCGGACATGGATATAAAACAGTGGGAGTCATGCCAGGCCTGCCCACTGATGTTTTATTGGGCAACGACCTAGGACGACTGGAAAGCCATTTTGAGCCCCAAGCCACCCGGGAGGAATGCCAGGCGATTACCCGTGCACAAGCTCAACAACCAGTGGTAAGTGCTCCGGACGCTGACCCATCCCCGCATCCCACATGCACTAGTGTTACCTGGTCCCCCCCGACAGAATTCAGAGCGGCCATACAGACTGACCCCTCCTTAGCGGGGTATAGACGCCAGGCGGATAGTGGGACCCCGGGCCCCAACGGGGAGACCATAGTTTGGAGGGAAGGGTTACTATACAGGCAGACTATGGCAGTAGGAAAGGGACAGACAGAGATAGCCAAGACTCAGTTACTGGTCCCCACTGTACATCGAGCTGCCTTGCTGGCCCTGGCTCATGAGGTACCACTGGCTGGGCACCTTGGAGTCAGACGCACGGAACAGCGGCTCACTCGGGCCTTCTTCTGGCCCCAGATCTCCAAGCATGTTCGCACCTTCTGCCGGACCTGTGACACCTGTCAGAGGGTCGGCAAGCGGGGCGACCGATCTAATGCACCTTTACAGCCCCTTCCCATCATAGGAGTCCCGTTTCAACGAGTAGCTGTAGATATTGTAGGACCCTTGGCCAGGTGCAGTCGCTCCAGCAAAAGGTTTATCCTTACTGTGGTGGACTTTGCCACTCGGTATCCGGAGGCAGTCCCTCTGGCCAACATCACTGCAGAATCCGTAGCTACTGCATTAATCACCATTTTCACCCGGGTGGGGTTCCCTCAAGAAATACTCTCTGACAGAGGCACGCAATTCACCTCCGAATTGCTGCAACAGGTCTGGAAACTGTGCGGGGTCCAATCCACTCAAACCACTGCTTACCACCCTCAGACGAATGGGCTTTGTGAAAGGTTCAATGGGACCTTAAAACAAATGCTCCGGGCTTTTACAGACTCCCATAGGGATTGGGAACAATACCTGCCGCACTTGCTCTTCGCATACCGGGAGGTCCCTCAGGAGTCCACGGGCTTCTCTCCCTTCAAATTACTCTTTGGGAGACGAGTCCGGGGACCCCTGAACATCCTCCGCGAGTATTGGGAAGGCAAGTGTGACACGGAAGAGACCCCAGCTGTCACCTATGTCCTAGAACTGAGGGATCGTCTGGACACTCTGACGGGCCTGGCCCAGCAGAGTCTCCAGGCCGCCCAAGCCAAACAAAAACGGTATTATGATAGGCAGGCCACATTCAGGGAATTCCTGGTTGGGCAAAAAGTACTTGCCCTCCGGCCAGTGAAACAGAACAAGCTCCAAACTGCTTGGGAAGGGCCCTACCAGGTCATAGACCGCCAGGGAGAGACTACTTACTTGATAGCCCGGGGACCCCAACTAAAAGACAGGCGAATTTGCCACATTAATGCTCTCAAAAAATATGAGGAGCGGCCGGAAGATATTCTGGCCATATGCACCCAGGCCAGCCAGGAGACAGAGGACCAGGAGCTCCCTGACCTCCTAGCTAACACCCAACTTAGCGATTCCCATAGCCCAGTCTCGTTAGGGTCCCACCTTACCCCTGAGCAACAGGACCAAGTCCGGGGTATTCTGTCCCGTTGGCCCACCTTGTTCTCAAATAGACCGGGGCGTACCCCGCTGACCAGTCACAAGGTAGATACCCTTGCTCAAATGCCCCTGAGACAACCCGCATACCGAGTGCCTGAGGCAGTAAAATCTCACATCCAGAAAGAGATCCAGGACATGCGGGACTTAAGGGTAATTGAGGAGTCGGACAGCCCCTGGGCCTCCCCAGTGGTCCTAGTCCCCAAGAAGGACGGGACCATCCGGTTCTGCGTTGACTATCGGAGGCTTAATGACAAGACGGTGACGGATGCTTACGCTATGCCCCGGGTGGATGATCTTCTAGATCGACTCGCTGGGGCTCGCTATGTTACTACACTGGATCTAAGTAAAGGATACTGGCAGATTCCCTTGGCCCCTGAGGCAAGGGCGAAATCGGCATTCATCACCCCGTTCGGCTTGTACCAGTTTACAGTCATGCCGTTCGGGATGAAGAATGCCCCCGCTACCTTCCAGAGGTTGGTGGACCGCCTGCTATCTGGGGCTCAGGAGTTTGCCTGTGCCTACTTGGACGATATTGCAGTCTACAGCGAGTCCTGGGAGGATCATCTCCTACATATAGAAGCTATCTTCGGTAGAATTCACGGGGCAGGACTGACTATACGCCCCGACAAGTGTCAGGTGGGAATGGGGGAGGTTCAGTACCTTGGCCACCGGGTGGGTAGCGGGTGTCAGCGACCCGAGCCGGCCAAAATAGAGTCCATTGTCAACTGTCCCCAGCCTCAGACCAAGAAGCAGGTTCTGGCCTTTCTAGGGACAGCCGGCTATTACCGCAGGTTTGTTCCTCGTTACAGCGACATAGCCAAGCCGCTAACGGACCTCACTAAAAAGGCCCTACCCCGACGAGTCACTTGGACCCCAGCCTGTGCTCAGGCCTTTGAATCTCTGAAAAATGCACTAGGAAAGGCACCGGTACTGGCTGCTCCCAACTTTAACCTCCCGTTTTTGATCCACACAGATGCCTCCAATGTTGGCCTAGGAGCTGTCCTGAGCCAAGTGGATGACACTGGCGAGGAGCACCCCATCGCCTTTCAGAGCCACAAATTGTTGGACCGAGAGATGAACTATGCGGCCATAGAGAAGGAATGTCTGGCCTTAGTGTGGGCCATCAAGAGATTTCAACCGTACCTCTATGGGAAAGAATTTACTGTGATAACTGACCACAATCCCCTGGTATGGCTCAATAAAACCTCGGGGGATAATGGGCGGCTACTACGGTGGAGCCTGGCTCTTCAACCTTACGTTTTTTCAGTCAAGTACCGGTCGGGCAAACAGAACCAAAACGCGGATGGGTTGTCCCGACAGGAGGATGCCTAACCTCCCTCAGCCTGCAGACCTCTGTTTCTGTTGTTTTCCCCAAGCCCTTCTTGTTGCAAACCACCAACGGACTTGGGTGCTTGGAAGGGGGGGGGTGTAACGGACCGCAGGCCGTTACTATAACATTTGCCCTAATACTATCCTCCTAAAAAGGACTGATATTCACGGGGAGTACACGGAGGGAACAGTGTCCTTTGGACTTCCATTGTCGGCCGGATTCCTATTGGCTCATGTGGTTTAAAGGGCTGCCATTGGGATAACATGGCAGAAAGTAGGCGCCCTTCCCATTGGCTGAGCAAGTCCCATTGAAATACAACGGGGATGTCGGCCGTCTCCTGATTGGTCGCTGACGCCAGGACATATTTAAAGGGACTCCCTTAGTGTAACATGGGGAAATGTAGGCGGCCACGGGATTGGCTGCCTGAAGCCAGTAGCTCGGCAGCCCATTGGCTGAAAAGATGAAGCGGCCAATTCGAAGGTGCCTCTAAGTCTGGGCTCTATTGTTCCCTGGACTCCCTGAACCCATTGTATGTGAATGTCACCCCTTTGTTCCCTTTTATGTTCCCTTAACCTCATCAGGGTTTCCCATTGTATTCATGTTCAGTACTTTGTATGTTTATTTTGATGAAGTTACAATAATACTGTTAACCCTGCATAAAAGAGCTGAGTTCAGTCAGAAATAAAGAGTTCCAGTTTGCACTTCAACCGTGTCCTGTACGTTGCTTTGGGGAAGGTATCAAGGGTCTTGTCTTGACCCCCTTTCTGAGGGATTCCTGGAGTGTGTGAGAGGGAGCCAGCTGCTACATTGTAACCGGCAATCAGCCTGACGGACCCGGCAGAATGAGCTACGTCCATCCGCGGACTTAGGATCTCGTTACAAAGAGTATCTGGAAGTGTATATAAGCAGTGTGTTTTATCAATAAAGGCTGTTCTGTTCTACCCTCCTTAATACAAGTCTTGGCTGTATTTCTGGAGGGGGTTGGGCTGGGGATTCTCACCTTAGCCACTGCAGGAGCGAATTCACTTGCCTCGCCAGTCTACTGGTGTAGGGCCTCTGGAAACCCTACCTAGGATCCTGAAGTTAAATTCACTAGCTCTGCCAGTCTGCCTGGAGGCAGCATCCAGTTGTTCCTGCCTGAGTATCCAGGACCTCCAGGAAGCAGCAGGGCTCCAGCCAGCCGGGGAAGAGGGGCAGCAGCAGTGGCGGTTCAGGAACCGATGACCCCAAAAGGGTCTGGTAAATCCTGGTACAGTCACACCCCTTTCTATTGGCTGAGCAGGTCCCATTGAGATATAATGGGGATGTCGGCTGTCTCCTGATTGGTTGCCGACGCCAGGACAGGTTTAAAGGTACTCCATTAGTGTAACATGGGGAAATGTCGGCGGCCACGGGATTGGCTGCCTGAAGCCAGTAGCTCGGCAGTCCATTGGCTGAAAAGACGAAGCGGCCAATTCAAAGGTGCCTCCACGTCTGGGGCTTTGTTGTTCTCTGGACACCCGAACCCATTGTATGGGAATGTCAGCCCCTTTGTTCTTTTTATGCTCCCTTAATCTCATCATGGTTGTCCATTGTATTCATGTTCAGTACTTTGTATGGTTATTGTGATGAAGTTACGATAATACTGTTAACCCTGCATAAAAGTGCTGAGTTCAGCCAGAAATAAAGAGTTGATCTTGGAACTTCACCTGTGTCCTGTGCGTTATTTTGGGGAAGGTATCAAGGGTCTTGTCTTGACCCCCTTCTAAGGGAATCCTGGATTGTGGGTGAGGGAGAAAGCTACCAATTTGTGACCGGCAGGCAGCCTGACAAACCCGGCAGAACGAGAGACGTCCGGCCGCGGACTTAGGATCTCGTTACACTAAGCCTATGGGAGACCTTTAAACCTCCTGCTCAGGGGTTCGACCAATCCGGCGTCGACTCACTGCCCTCAGTTCCCCGTTCTCGATTCAGTGTCGGTTCTCGAACCGGGAACCTCCGACTCATCGTTGGTGAATGTGTAAACCCTCGAACACTTGTAGGATCTTGTAGGAGCCATGCAAACCCCCTAAAAAGAGAATGAACTCCATGGACTGTAACAGGCCGTAGGCTGTTATTGGGAGGAATGGTCTGGCCTACAAGGACAAAGGACCATGCTGTTCACTTTGCAGTGGTGCCCAGAAACTGGCGCCAAGGAATTGAAACCGGCAGCACCCGCATTGACTGCCGTATGGGGCAACATAGACTTGACAGAGGAGCTTCTCTGACTGGCCAGGGTTTTAAAAAAACCTGCAATGCTCGACAACTGAGGAATTATGCTGTTGACAAACAATACCATCAACAACCAGTAGGTGTCTCCCTGCCCTGTAGCATAGTGTCCATGAATTCTTGTACATTGTGTCACTGTGTTACTGGGCAGGTAGGCAGCCTCCATAAGGTTTACATGGAGAAAAGTAGGCGTCCTGGTGATTGGCTGCCTCTCAAGACTTCACTTCTCTTCTCATTGGCTCGGAAGTCTGAAGTGACCGGATTGGTCCTTATGATCCAATTGTATCTTGTCTCTCCTTTTCCTATTGGCTAGGAATTGGAACAGCAAGATTAAATTATGTAGAATGCCGTCCTTAGTGTACAGCCCCATTGTGCCTTTTGATCTACTGTTTATGTTTCATTGTTTAAATGTGTATTGCAGCCAGACACTGTTGTTTTTCCTAGTATGTGTTTTGTACTACCCCATTGTTCACTGTACACTGATTCTGTTTAAAAGAGCTGAACTTTGCCAATAAACTTTGAGTTCGTTCTGGAACTAAGAAGTGTCCTGTGTCATGATTCTTGGATGGTGTAAAGAGTCCCCTTTGACTCTCATCCAAGTCAGCTAAGAGCTATCCATTTCCAGCTTGTGTTCCAGAGCTCCAGCATACCAGCCAGCTGCAGTGATCCAGCCCTTTGGAGTACAGCTACCAGCCTGCTTCCTCCAGCTACTAGCCGTTTCCAGTGGATTACGTTCATCCAGAGATCCAGCCACTTATCCTGCTTCACCGGACAGGTTACCTGCTTGTAGCTGCATCTAAGAGGAAGAGACCCGGAACAACGGCTAAGGACAACCCGGCATCCTTGGCTTCCGTTACAGCCATTGTTCCAGGGTTCTCTCTACTTGAAGCAACTACAGATGGGTAGCTGGTCCGGTGAATCTAGATAGCTGGCTGGATCACTGGAACATAAAGCTTGTGACGGATACATGTACTCAGACTGAGTAGCTCTGCCAAAACTGTGCTTCCTTAACCCAAGACAACACTCAGGAACTCCACCAGCCAGGAACCAGGTGTAACAGAGCTTAGTCAGTTACTGGAGCCCTTGTCTGGCCATAAGACTGTTTAGCCTTAAAAACACCTAAGACTGTGGACATTTCACCTTTATTGGGCCCGGTTGTATGACCTCGACGGCCGGTAAACTAAATAAAAAACTTCCACTCTGCTTTATGGGAACAGGCAGTAGAGTCGAACGTTTGCCTCAGAGCCTGGCTAAGGACCTGTGTTCATAGACTGTGTTTAATATACTGTCGAATAGTCTATGTTTAACGTATTGTTGTGGTCGAGGGCTTACACACTCACCGACTACCCGTCGGAGGGTACCGGCGCAGTGTGCAATCGTCGCCACCAGATCGAACGTTCGGCAGCAGGAGGCAAGAGGCGAAAGCTGGGTCACTCGAATCCCTGGAGTAGGCATGCAAATATCTTCCATAGCCTAAGCTGGGGAACCGTAGGCAGCTCAGGGATTGGTCAAGGTTGGAGCAGGGCATTCAAAGTAGTCAAAGGCTCCAACCTTGGGCCACTGTTAAGATGTGTATTGTAGCCACTCCAGCCATTGACTATGTTGTACTGTAGTAAGACCCCCTGCCATGTGGCAATTCATTCAAGCCCCTCAAGTCTTTGTGTCCATTGTCTGAGTTCATCAACCCTTTTATATTTGAAATGTAATCAAGTCATTGTTGTAACGGATCCTACCCGTTACTTGAGCCCTTGTCTGGACCTCGAACAATTTACCCAAAGACTATGGCCCTTCTGCCCTGTTCAGACTTAGCTGTGGGCTCTAATATACGAACTGGCCACCCACTCCCTATGTTAAAGGACTTATGCTTCATGTACTGTCGAACGTTGCATGTTTAATGTATGTTGAATGTTTTATTATCATATATGATATGTTCGAGGGGTACATGGTCACCGAGTAGAATCGGTGGTTCCTGGTTCAGTGTTCTGGTGCATCGATGCTGCTTCGAGAGCGGGAAACCGGAGGCAGTGAGTCGATGCCGTATTGGTCGACGAACGACTCACTGCGCACACTGATTGACCAGGGTTGAAGCCGCATATTGAAACTAGTGTGTACGTGCTTCAACCCCTGGCCTGGTCCCCTGAATGTGTATTCCCAATCATCAAGTATTTGTCTTTGTCTAGACTTAATCAAACATGTTTGTATTACAAATGTTGTAACATCTTGAGCATTATGTTTATTAGGTCATCTGCCATTGGCCCTTTTTCTCCAGTTGCTATTGGCCCTTTGTCTCCATCTGCCATTGGCCCTTTTGTCCCCCTGTGTAACAGACCTAATGTGTTGGATTGGTTCTTGGGCCAAGTCACTATTAGAATACTTGGCCCCTCCCGTCATATTGTGGAATTGTGTTGTACTGTATAAAAAATGTGCTGTTATTCAATAAAGAGGTTCTGTTTGGAGTGAACCAGAGTCCTGGAGTTTTGTGTTCCTATGGTTTTAAAGTGGCCACTCTGCCACCCATCTGAGCCCAGGTTCCTGTATCATTCGTCCATCTGCTGCCAGTATCCCGCAACCGAACTTTGGATCCTGTCAAGCGGCAACGTGGACTCTGCCTTGCGTTTTCCTGTTCCAGTTACTTGAACAGTTTGGCAACCGCTACCTTGGTACTCTGGGGTTCAACGCCACTTTGAGTCGACCACCGTGACGTTATCTGCTCGACCAGTGCATCTGACAGCGCCAGTCCGGCGTCGAGAAGGAGAGACCCGGGAACAACGGCGGATGGCGACTCGGTCCCTTCTTAGCTTCCGTTACAATTGTATTTGTTAGACCATCTGCTGTTAGCCTTTTGTCTACTGTATTGTGATTGAATTATGTCCCTATTGTATCTGCTGGGTCCATGTATTCCAATGTAAGGGTTGAGTATAAATAAGTGTGGATTTATACCAATGAAGTGTCTTCTGAGTGAACAACGGAGTTCTGGTGTCTTATGTTCTTATGGTTAAAGCGGCCACTCTGACACCCGTCTGAACTCTCACTCTTGAGCCTCGCTCTTGACTGCCCGGGGTTCCAGCCTGCGACACCCGACTGCCGGGAGCCCTGTCTGTCCTCGACACGCACCCTTCAACATAGGGTCGGCTATACCGGGGTTTGATGCCTCTTCGAGTTGACATCCGGACCGTTAACTGCTCGACCGGTGCATCTGACGGTGCCAGTCCGGCATCGAGAAGGAGAGACCCGGGAACGAGGGCGGAAGGCGGCGCGGTCCTTTCTTAGCTTGTGTAACATCTATTCCTTGTTACACCCATACTATCTATAAACAGTATATTCAGACACTCTTACTCAACCCAAAACACACCAAAAACAGAAGAGTAAACCAGTAAAAATCATACAAAAGAAACAGGGAATCAGTAAAATCAGTAACACACCTTGGGACTCATTCTCGCACTGTGACTGCAGTGTGCTATTCACTCTACAATCCTCCCAGTGAGCAGTCCTCTTCTGTAACTTCCGGAACTTGAGTAGCCGCCTGTCACTGCTCCCAGACCCCAGAGACACTATCACTCATTTGTGTCTCACTCACATGGCATGCACCTGGCAGTATATGTATCACCTCACACATGCACACTCACATACCAGCCAGTGCGTGCGTGGTGCGTGTAGCATGAACTAGAATAGGATTGACAGTGAGGGCTGACAGGTGACTCTAGGGAGGCTTTGCTTTAAGTTGATGATTCCGGGACTCTTTATTGTCCTGGAGGGGGATGATTCGGGATGCGGGACACAGCACAAAATTACGAGGCAGTCCCGGGCATTCCAGGAAGCGTGGTCACCCTAGTGCAACAAGATTGAATTAGTCTGCTGGATTGGTTGTCATCCTTTTGTCCTTTGTCACTCCAATTCTCATTGGTTGGAGATCAGAGCGACAAGATTGAATTAGTCTGCCGGGTCAGGGTAATTTAATCAAACCTGTATACAATGACAGTCAGGCCCAAATTGGTCACTTTCTTTGTCACTTGTCACTCTGATTCCCATTGGTTGGAGATCAGAGTTGAAAGATTGAATTATGTTCCTTTGTGTTTCTTCCTCAGAAAATGTCACTCTGTCCCCAAATAAAGTGTGTTTATTTTGGAACTTAAACTGTGTGGCATATTTTATTACAGGAATGGTTTAAAGAGTCCCCTTTGACTCCCTTTCTCAGGAACTCTGCTTTACAGGACTAGCAGAGCTACTCTTCTGTAGCCACATTCAAGAGAGAGAAAGCCGGCACTATAACGGGAAGTAGGTCTTTACTGTAGGTCCTCCCTTCCTGACACCCAACCAGCATCAGAAAGTGGTGTTGTGCATTATGGTTGTGTAACGGACTGTAGGCCATTACAGAAGGCCTTCTCAGGCCTAGGAACAATTACATTACAGAGCAGGAATTCTCAGGGTGAACCAGCCCCAGGTGGCAGGGATACAAGGGACACTGCCACCTTTCTTTTCAAAAGTAGGCGTGCACCGGATTGGCCGCCGTGAATAGTGATGTGGATGGCAGTCTGTGTATTGTACTGTAATATGTGCTGGACAGTTAGGTGCTCATCTAATTGATTGCCTCCTGTCCCCTCATTGTTGCTCCGGTTCCTATTGGCTGGGGAGCCAGAGTGACATAATTAAAGTATGCAATGGACCCAGGTAATTCAATCTCCTAGGGAAAACAATGGCCCAGGTTCCGATTGGTTGCCTGTCTCTTGTTGCTCCAGTTCTTAAGGGATGGGAATTGGAGCAGCAAGATTAAATTAGGTAAAGTTTACACCTCCATTGTCCCATGTATATACCTCATTATTCCCCCAAGTATTGTACCATTATATTCCTGCCCCACAGGTATTTTCCTGTTGTTCATATTAGCATTGTTGCATTGTGTGTGTTTTACTATAAAAAGTCTTTAGCATCCTTAGCTTCCAATATAAAGTTGTGGCACAGCAGGAGTATGTGGCCGAGTTGAACCAAGGCCACCTCATTCTGAGCAGCCCTGCGAGTGACCACCGGTCTGACCGCTGGGACAATATGATCAGAGTCACCCATTAAATCACAGATTAGAACTCTGTGCTCTAGAGTATCTTCCAAGACTTTGTATCAGGCCCAGAGTGGGACAAAAAATAGGCCCGGGCATTTAAGCCTGAGCACGTGATCGTGGGTGGAGCTTATAATCATGTGTGGTGCGCCGCACGGACGCACGTTGATTGCCCGCCCACCAGGAAACTTGTAACGAGGTGGCCGGGCAAACTCGTTTAATGATTCTTTTTTTTTTTTTTAAACGCCCGGACCGGCTGCCCGATGGCCAGTCCGGGCCTGCTTTGTATTGTCCCAGAAGGGGGCTGCCTGGTAAAAGGGACACATAATTAAAGGAGCAGTAAACTTTTTTTTATGAAAAAATATATATTTTAGGGATTTTCCTATTGAGTAAAATAAGGGTACTCCCACTGCTGAGAGATTTATATTTCCAGAGTTATTACAGTTTAAACCCATGTTTTTTTACATTAGCAATGCCCTCTAGTGGTCAAATTCTAATAAGAATTCCTGTTAGATTTCAATGGAGAGGAAAGTCAGAAAAGTCAGAGACATACAGTTCTCCATAGAATGTGATAGAAACTGCCTGTCACTTCCTGTCAGAACTATCAGGAAGTAAACAAAGTAAATTCACTTCCTGATTATTTAAACTGCTATAATTTTTGAATAAAACATCTGACAGCGGTGGGAGTGACATTGTTTTACTCAACAGGAAATGCTCTGTAAAATATGTGTTTTCATAGAAAAAAAGTTTACTGCTCCCTTAAAATCTTAGGCAATCTGGGACATGTGGTCACACTACTATCCAGAGACTACAGTCCAGTCAAGCATTAGGGGTCTGGCCAGCCATGCATGTATTTAAAAATATACATATTTGTATTTTTGTACTAAGGGGTCTTTTAAAAATAAGTGAGATAATAGCTTGTCACATGATATAAAATTTAGTTGTTGTGAGGTGCCATGAAAAAAGATGAATCCGTTTTGAAAAAAAATCTCTATCTAGAAAGGTACCAGCAGAAATCATAGCTAAACAGATAGATATCAAAAATTCTGAAAACAATTGGCCATCAGGGCATAAATAATTCCCCGAGCCAATAGCACTGAAGTGGTTAAGGAATATTTATTCCCTATTGTGCAGTTTTTTTGCCTCAAAATTGCACAATTTTACTTTTATACATAACCTCTCTTATCCTCTGAATACCTTGTGTAGATTCTTTGTTGTAGTTCATGAGAAATATATGTCCCTCCATAAATAAAACACAGATTTGCTTGTAATCAGTTAGCAATTTAACCCTTTGAGTGTCAGAGGGGTAAATAACAAGGAATTGCGTACCCATCTGGAGTTCAAAGAGTTACAGATTTTTTACTTTCCCTTACAAACGTTTATTATTAAGACAGCCATACACAGGTTACTAATATTATAATTAAAACACTACCGCCCGAACAGGGACTTGAACCCTGGACCCTCAGATTAAAAGTCTGATGCTCTACCGACTGAGCTATCCGGGCTTCTGAGTTGCTATATTATTTCTTTGACTCTGAGTGTGCTCCAGATGGCATGTAATTCGTTTAACTCTTTGAACACCAGATGGGTATGCAATCTCTGGTACTCAAAGGGTTAATATATCTTACAAATATGAGGATTGTTCTTCCCGATAGCTGGGGAGTCACAGCATTCCTGCCTCTGTACTACACCAATATAACGTTTCAACACTAATAATAGATTAAGGAACGTTAGAACGCTGCACTCCAGTCTACAACCATCTGCTAATGATAATAACAGCAGGAGGATAAAGGTAAAGTCTACTTTCAATCAATATAAATGTTTCTTGATCCCCTTGTGGTGCAGTCAACTTCCCCAATTTGTGGTTGTAGACGTGGGCCTACGTGTGATATACAAGGCGAAGCATGCTGGTATATGTAGTCCACCCTACCCTATATTCGTCTTCTCTACGAGCTGCGCTTAGTACAATGATGGTAGGATATACTGCATATCCCAGCATGCTTTGTTTTCCTTTGCGTCGCAACTGCTTGGTTCCCATTGCAGAGCGTGCTGGGAATTGTAGTTTAAGTTTGCTCTGCGGTAAAAAACTGATCCGTGCTGGTCTTTATAAGGTCTAGAGAAGTATCTGTATAGTGATCGCCTTAAAATATGTTTAATTCTGCTGGAAATCAGATGTTGTTATCGCCATTTGGGGATGGAAGGCCGGTGCTTGGAAGACAACTGATCACATCCATTATTCTGTCTCACATGGCGCCAGCACCATTCTACACAATAGTGATGGGGGAGACTAGATCGTATGAACTAACCCATTGGCCCATAGTATCGAAATAAAAGGTTCCATTATCTTTTTCAATGGATCTGGATTAATCAAATGGCTGAAAACCCCCCACTGAAACAACTAGGATTTTGGGAACATGTTATATTCCATTCCTTGTGGGACAGCGAGTTTGACCCAGAATTTATTTTGTGTTTGATGCCTCAAGTGTTCAAAAATATAAGCAATTCTAGAGGCAGTGAATTTTTCCTTTAATGGATATCCATGTGACACACAAAGGGACAATGTGTTTAACCCCTTCTGAGATCCAGATAGGCTTAGTATTATCATTATTATCTTTTGTGTATGGTAATCAACGATTGGTCAATAACAAGGATCAGGAACTTGGTTACAGTGTTTCAAAAGGTACTCTAAATAATATTAATTTCGATCCTATTGTACAATTGAGTTACAGTGAAAGTGCAGCTCCTGTTCTGTTTCCCAACACGTCGTACACATTTATTAATAGAAGAAGCAGAGTGGCGCAGCGGAAGCGTGCTGGGCCCATAACCCAGAGGTCGATGGATCGAAACCATCCTCTGCTATTTTTATTTTTTTATGTGATTATTTTCCTACTTTGTAAATTTCTGTATATTAAACACACACTTTTGTGTTCGGTACACCCGAATTTTGTTATATTTCACATTATTTTACACAAAAAGGATCTGAGTGTTCATACGTATTTTTCTTTAGTTAAATTGGGTGAGGGACGCTCTACTGACCCTCTGGGGATTACAAGACATCGAAAGGATCCCGATGAAAAATCATAGGATGGCCCAGATGTATAAAAGAAAACTGGAGTTGGAATAAACCAACTGCACAATATGGGGGCAAATCAAAATGCCTATGCACTTCAGTAGAGCTTTTTAACCCAGTGAATTTATTTTGCCTGATTAGATTGAGCGACTTCTAAATGTGCAGCTGAGCACAGTACTCAATCTGATTGAAGTGTTGGTTATGTCACCAGTATTCATTTACTGTAAAACAAAGGTTCCAGCTTTCCATCAATTAGGTGAAAGATGAGGAGGGACGGGATAAGATGGTCACACCCACTTGTCTTGTTCTCAACCAGGTCCGTCCCGTCTCTATTTAAGAAAGAGGCTGACGAATTGCCAGCATTAGTATTTGTACTACTTTACAGAATGTCTGGAAGAGGGAAAGGCGGTAAAGGACTCGGGAAGGGAGGCGCTAAGCGCCACAGGAAGGTTCTGCGGGATAACATCCAGGGTATCACAAAGCCTGCTATCCGCCGTCTGGCACGGAGAGGAGGCGTGAAGCGCATATCAGGTCTTATCTATGAGGAGACCCGCGGGGTTCTGAAGGTTTTTCTGGAGAATGTGATTCGGGACGCTGTCACCTACACAGAGCATGCAAAGAGGAAGACTGTTACCGCCATGGATGTGGTCTATGCGCTGAAACGCCAGGGCCGCACCCTCTATGGCTTTGGAGGTTAAATATTGGTTATCAATTATCGGCTGCTTCTCTGTTATCGACTATTAATCACCCAAAGGCCCTTTTCAGGGCCACTCACGTGTTCCTAAATGGCTGTTTCACTGGTTTAGTATAAAAGGTTGCGTAGTGTAACTGACCATACTACGATATGTTTTCCGCTCTGTATGTATAATTTAATTAGGATGATACTGTTCGGTTCTCTAGACGGTAGAGCCCTCTCAAACCGTAACGCTCGAAAGGTTAGCCACCTGAGTCCTATAAAGTGTATTGCAACGTAACACAATGGATACCCCAGTAGCACTCACATCGTTAAAGGACACAAGCAGTCAGAGGGTTAATACATAAACATTGTGTAAATTAAGTGTTGCTATCGGGATTTTTAGACCAATACTAATGGCCTCTACTTCGCATGGTAACACTTTGAGTGCCAGAGTGGTATACAATACATTGCGTACCACTCTGGCACTCATTGTTAACCCAAGATGAGTGGCATACAGCGCCATAACATTTTAGTCTAGTACGGTCCTGGTATTTAGTGATCAAAAACATTTAGTTTGTCTTAACCATTTGTGTGCCAAAAAGATCTAGTACATTGCACGCCTTTCCGACACTCAAAGGGTTAAAACGACATTTCTACCTCTGTGATAACAGCTCTTTTATAGTTAAAGTGGGCGGCTCTTAAAAGAGCCTTTGGGTTACTGGAAATGGGGGAGCAGATTGGGATTATTTGGCGCTGGTGTACTTGGTAACAGCCTTGGTGCCTTCAGACACAGCGTGCTTAGCCAGCTCCCCAGGAAGCAGAAGT
Organism: Rhinophrynus dorsalis; assembly: GCA_037306005.1. NCBI lineage: Eukaryota > Metazoa > Chordata > Amphibia > Anura > Rhinophrynidae > Rhinophrynus > Rhinophrynus dorsalis. Next base: position 507,267,514 of record CM074721.1, read on the forward strand.
CGGACGGCGGTCTGGATCTCTCGTGAAGTGATGGTGGATCGTTTATTGTAATGAGCCAGGCGGGAAGCCTCCCCTGCTATACGCTCAAAGATGTCATTCACAAACGAGTTCATGATACCCATAGCTTTCGAAGAAATGCCAGTATCAGGGTGAACCTGTTTCAGGACTTTATACACGTAGATAGCATAACTTTCCTTCCTGCTCTTCTTGCGTTTCTTCCCATCCTTTTTCTGAGTCTTTGTCACCGCTTTCTTGGAGCCCTTCTTCGGAGCTGGAGCAGACTTTGCTGGATCAGGCATTTCCACACAAACAAAATAACACACAGAAAACCAACAAGTTTCTGATTATCACCGCCTCTTCTCTTCTGTATTTATAAGCTGCCCATGCAAATGAGGCTATTAGGTCTCTTCACCTACAATTGGCGATACATATCATGTGACTTTGAAAAAGGGCTTACCGGACTGGGATGAACTGATTGGTGAATGTATGATCCAGAATTTGATTGGATAGCTTGAAATATAACCAATCACAGGGCAGATTTACGTTATGGAAAGGTTATAAGTAGTCGGGTAAACGCACTTATTACCCAATAACTTAGTGGTTGTTGTATTGTTGGAGAAATATGTCTGGCAGAGGAAAACAAGGCGGCAAGGTACGCGCAAAGGCTAAGACGCGGTCTTCTCGGGCAGGGCTGCAGTTCCCAGTCGGACGTGTTCACCGCCTCTTGAGAAAGGGCAATTATGCGGAGCGTGTGGGAGCTGGTGCTCCAGTTTATCTTGCAGCCGTGCTCGAGTACTTGACAGCTGAAATCTTGGAGTTGGCTGGCAATGCTGCTCGGGATAACAAGAAGACCCGCATCATCCCTAGACATCTGCAGCTCGCTGTGCGCAATGACGAAGAACTCAACAAACTGCTAGGTGGGGTCACCATTGCTCAAGGTGGTGTCCTGCCTAATATCCAGGCCGTATTGCTGCCTAAAAAGACCGAGAGCCACAAGCCAGCAAAGGGCAAGTGAGATGTAACTATACACAAGGTCTGGCATTCCCCAAAGGCTCTTTTAAGAGCCACCTATGGTTTCCTTAAAGAGCCTATTTGCGTGTCACAAGCTCATAGTGTCCGAATGTTAATTTGCATCGTATTTTAGCTGTTTATGTATGTTCCTGACAGTATTTAAAGTTGCAATTTAAAATAAACATTGGCTGTACACATTACATTTCATATTTTCAATTTAATACAATTAACAAGGCTGATACCCAGTCTTTAACACCCAAGCACTCCCCTGAAATGGATTTTGGGCTATTAAACGTTTTCAGCCAACTTATTTCCCTTCTTCCTAAATTCTCATAATGGAATCCTGTCTGGCTCCTCTGCCTCCGAGTGAGCTCTTGCTGCCCATTTAACGATTTTATCCAAGCCTGAGAAGGATGCTTCTCACTGAGCTTAAAGGGATAGTAATACTTCATTTTAATTTTATTTTGTAGGTATTAAAAAAAAAAAAATGAATGTCTTATCTCTCAAACCTTTATGGTTTGAGAGATCTTCACAAGCAAAGTTTCCCCCTCCTGCCCCTTTTACCTAGTGTAAGCCATCTCTTCTCAGATGTGGAATGCAGTCTATAGACCAGAAAGATAACAGAAGGGGACACTCTTATTCCTATGAAAAAAATGAAATCCCTGCCCCCTGGACAAGCTTTTCATGTTTTTCCCTTATCTTAATTGAAGATTGTCCCTCTCTGCAGTCTACCTGGGCACCTCCCTTCTGCTCTGGCTGAACAGTGTGACATCAGTAAAAGGGGTGGGAGGGGGACACTTTGTCAATGAATTACTCTGGAACTACAACTCTGACAGAATTGAAATAACACTCTCCAAAATCCAAGTACTATGATGATTAATTAGAGCTGCTTTTATTATGAAACATTACTATCCCTTTAACTATAGGCCCATATCGCTACTAAACGTTTATTTAAAACTTTGCCAATATGCTAGCTTTTTGACTACAGCCCCTTCTTCCCAAACATATTCACCCTGACCAGGCTGGGTTTGTCAGAGGCAGACAGGCCTATCCCACTAGTACCATGGCCAATTCCCATCTGTCTAATGGGTGTCTAGATATACAACCTGCGGCAGTCAAGGTGTCACACACTGGGCGAAATAATCGGTGAGAGGGTCCCCATTGAGTTCTCTTCTCTCTCCTTTAAACTTGCCCCGACTTCTATCTCATGTACAGACGCTAGCAACACTGGTGGTGTCTTTCTCAAAAGCTGGATTGTCAGTCAATAAAAGCCCCTAAAATACTTGATTTTCTTCATGCAGGGTTTCAAAAAGGCTTAAAACCTGCTTAATTGAAGGTACTGTCATAATAAAGGACTAAAAGGGAGAAATTTACTTACCAATATTTCCTTTTCTTCTGTGTCCCACCATGGCGACAAGAACAAAATGGGTTGCACCTCTGTCCAGCTGGCGCAGGATCCAATGAAAAAATGTTTAAAACGGGTCTCCCCCGCTCAGTTTGTCAGTCCACTTTTGTCAAAGCTGAAAAATATAATATAGAGAGGTTAATATACGGGCGGGAGCGCCGTGGGGGACACAGAAGAAAAGGAAATATCAGTAAGTAAATTTCTCCCTTTCTTCTGTGTCCCCGACACGGCGACAAGAACAAAATGGGATATACCAGAGCAGTACCCTATCTGGGTGGGAATAAAAATATTAGGGTAGCTCTAGCATCCCACCCTGCTTCCTAAAGAAGCTTTGCAATAAACAATAGCCAGACATAACTAGGGTAGTAAACCTTACCCATTACCTTAGTGGCTTCCTGAAGTATTGTCCTCCCAAATCTTGCATCTACCGATGCTTGGACATCAAGCTGGTAGTCATGAATGAACGTGTTCATGGAGGACCATGTAGCAGCTTTACAAATCTCATCTGGAGATACAGTGGCCTTCGATGCCCAGGATGCTGCCATGGCTCTGGTGGAATGAGCTTTTAGGTTTTTTGGAGGAGTCTTCCCTGCCTCCAAATACACCATTTTTATGCATTCCACTATCCACCTGGCCACTGAGGTCTTTGAGGCTGCTGTGCCCTTGAATTTACCCTGATGATGTACAAAGAGGGAATCTGATTTCCTGAATTCTTTTGTCCTCTCCAGGTAAGTTGAGATATTTCTTACTAGGTCTAAGTTACGTAGAAGAGGATCGTTAACATCTTGCGGGTCAGGACAGAATGATGGTAACACTATTTCTTGGTTCAAATGAAAGTCTGATACCACTTTAGATTTGAATCCAGGACGGGTTCTTAAGACCACTTTATCTTGGTGCAATACTAGATATGGAGATTTTGATGATAAAGCTTGCAAATCACCCACCCTCCTGGCTGAGGTTATGGCTGTTAGGAATACCACCTTCAATGTAAGGTTCTTGACTGGAATCTTATCCAATGGTTCAAATTTTGTAGAAACCGCTAATTGCTTGAGTACTAGTCCTAGGTCCCAGGGGGGTATGATACACTTTATTCTAGGTCTGGCTTTACTTATAGCTTTAATGTACCTTTTCACTACATCTGCTTCAGCAAAGTGTTCTGCAAATATGGCTGATATAGCCGATAGTTGAACCTTTAACAAGGCTGGCCTTAATCCTTTGTGCTGTTTTGATCCCCTGGAATGTGGGATGCCGATAATTGTGTTAGATTTAACTCCCCCCATCTCAGGAACCTCTCTGCTTCCTTGCTTAGCAGTAACACACCTTTATTGCCAAAACTCTCCCTTTTTATACACAATTCCAACAATAAAACAATAGAACAGTGACGAAAGCACACTTAACATAATTTGGCTTGACTTTTAACCAATGACCTTTTGAGCTACTAAAACCCTTCAAACCTGACTGGTTACTTAGTTTGACCAATGGAGGCTAAGCCTTCAGGCGTTGGCCCAGTCCCATATCGCGAGTGACCGCTGGTGACGTCACTCACCCCTCCGGCCAATCTCCAGGCCGCCTACCCAAACCCTTCGAGGTAACCAAGCGTTCGTGCACTCCGGTAGCCTCTACAATGTCGGCCCGCTCCTAAGGGTCCGAATAGCACAAATTAGTCCACCATCCCCTCCTAGTAGACCAGGGAGTCCAAATGAATTGTTCATATTCGAATACCAGTCGAACAGTCCCTTTTAGCCGACTGGTGTAGATTCCCTTACTTAAATCAGCCCTTCCTTAGGGTGCCCGGTGGCCAAGTAAGTCACTGAACAAACAAAAGTTCGACAAGGTTCGACAGGGCAGGTTCCCATGCCTGCAGTGACCCTTCCATAAGGTGCCCGGTGGCCAAGTAAGTCTGTGTACAAGAGGGTTCCTACAACTTTCCCAGTAACTGCCTATGGTCCGTTACACCAGGCACTCCTTTTCGATGGCCGCATATCCCACTTCCCGGGGCAGGAGCTTCCGACTAATGTAGACCACCGGGTGCTCGCTGCCGTTGGGCCCCACCTGGCTCAATACTGCTCCCAAACCGGACATAGAGGCGTCTGTATGGACACAAAAACGTTTGGTAGGGTCGGGAGCAGCCAACACAAGGGCAGAGATCAATGCATGTTTTAAATTGTTAAAGGCAGCGTCACAGTCCGTGGACCACAGGACCTGTCAGGGAAGGTTTTTCTTGGTCAGGTCGGTCAGGGGCTTAGCTGTAGTGCTATAGTCAGGTACAAATCGGCGGTAGTAACCAGCCGTTCCTAGGAAAGCCATAACTTGGGTCTTGGTTCAGGGGGTGGGCCAGTTGGCGACAGCTTTGATTTTGGTGGGCCCTGGCCGCTGGCAGCCGCTGCTCACCCTGTGACCCAGGTACTGTACCTCGGACATCCCTACCCTACACTTGTCCTGTTTAAGGGTCAGTCCAGCCGTCCTGATGCGATCCAGCACAACACCCACATGGAGCAGGTGATCCTCCCAGGTGTTGCTGAAAATCGCAACGTTGTCCAGGTATGCGCAGGCATACACCTGGAGGCCGTCTAGGATATGGTCAATCATCCGCTGGAAGGTGGCCGGAGTGTTCTTCATTCCAAATGGCACGTCCTTGAACTTGTACAGGCCAAATGGAGTGATGAAGGACGACTTGGGGATAGCTTCCCGATCCAGCGGAATCTGCCAGTACCCCTTGCAAAGGTCAAGGGTAGTCAAGAAGCTAGCCCTAGCGATGCAGTCTAATAGCTCTGTAAAGGGCCATAGGCCGTTACTGGAAGAGATCGGATGACCCCTTTTTTACAATTACTTACTTGGCCACCGGGCACCCTATGGAGGGGGTAATATACGTATTGGGATCTGCACTGGTCGACTAATAGGGACTAGTCGACTGGTACTCGAAGGCGGACTATACGATTGACTCACTGGTCGACTGAGAGTCGACGGCGAACTATATGTTCAATTCGGAGCTATAGGAGTTGGGGCCGCCAACGGGAGTTGACCGGGGGCACGTGGATCAGCCCTATCTTGTACAACTCTCCTTTCCTCGAAGGGACTTGGTAGGCAGCCATGAGATTAGCCGGAGATTCGAGTGACGTCAGAAATGGTCACTCGCGAGATGGGACTGTGCCAACGCCCAAGAACTCTACACCTATTGGTCATATTACTTGACCAGTTGGATTCAAGTGGGTTTTGTAACTACAATTCTCATTGGATGAGAGTGGAGCCGTGTTATGTTGTTAATTTCGTCACTGGTGTCTGTTGTGCAGTGTTTACTGTTCCATTGTTCTCAGCTGTTCCAGGTTTCTCCCTCCTGAGGTCAGCTACAAGCATGCAGCTCCACCGGTTACTCAAGCAGCTTTTCTTCCTAGGATGGAGGTCAACAGAAGACCCTTGATACCATCCTGCGACAAAGAGACAGGAGGCAGTTAAAGTCCAAACTGTAACACACTTTATTGAACAAACTTCAACTCTTTTATCCATGGTGAACCACATCAAGACTAGACAAAGGACAGTGACAGATGATGTAAACATAACACAAAGGGCCAGACATGATTACATTATTCATACAAAGGGACTGATGAAGGGTAAACACTGGGACAAAAGGCTGAGGGACTCAAATACACATCTTCACACAATGGCCAGGGGGTTGAAGCATCTTTGAATATTCCGCTTCAACCCCTGGCAAATTAGGAGCCTGGAATCCAATGGCCAATCCTGGCCAAGATCATCATTGCTGTCTCAGCCAATCGGAACCAGTGGGCGGGCAGCTAACCGACCAATCCCTGGGCCGCCTACTTTCCCCCATGTTAACTCAATGGAGGACCTTTAAACTCATCACCCAGGGCTTTGACCAATCAGAAAGCCACCTACCCTCCCATGTTAAGTCTATGGGGCTTTTGAATAGTTTGCCCCGCACGGCAGCCAGCCTGCGGCCGGTTTATAGTCTGTGGATTTCAGTCTTTTGGAAAGAGTTTATTCTCCATAACTCTACCAAGTTCCATGTACCGGCCTATGGCCGTGAATACAGTCTTTTGGAGGAGCTGTTCTTCATGTAACCCCTAACCAAACTGCCAGACACTGATCCACGGGCCGCTACAATGACCCTTAAGCGGCATGTTGCCATAGTCATATAAATTGCTGCCACGTAACGGCCTAGAGTCCGTTACACTCCCCCCCTTCGAGACCCAAGCCAGAGGCAGCTTGGATGAACGCTGACTTGGGAAGTCCAACACGTCTTTGCGGGGAGGAGGGGAGCCCCTTGTCCGGGCTCAGGATAAAAGTATCACTGCCTTGTCTGAGCCAGAGAAAGAGTTGGGCCCCTTGTCCGGGCCAGGGGAAAACATCAGCCCCTTGTCTGGGCCAGGAAACAGCAGGTCCGCCCCTTGTCCTAGGCCAAAAGTTAAACTGGGGCCTTTGGTCCTGGGCCATGGAAACTGGTGCCTCTTGGTCTTGGCTGGCACCAAGCCGGGAGGATTCCCACCCACCAGTTCACAGTCCATAAGGTAAACAAGAGGGCCAACAGCACTGCTCTCCTTCAGTCTGCTAGGGTCCTCTTCTTTCAGGCCACCAAACGTAGGGCCATTCTTTGCTCTGAGGAAGACCGCAGTCCCATTCCTCAGGGCCGTATCATCCTTGCCCCTGGAAAGCACACATTGCTCCTTCTCCAGGGCAGGGTCCATTGACACGGGGGTGGTGAGTTCTCTCCCACTCCCCACAGTAGGGGGTTCACAAGGTCTGATGGGCTCTCTCCCACCCATCAGTTCAGGCAAAATATGGCTGCTGGTGGGGACCATTGTCCCACTCACAGTAGCAGGGGCTTCAGGAAAAGGTGCAACTGTTCCATTGGGGAGGACGCAGGTCCCACTCCCCAGGGCAGTAGCAACAAAGCCCCTGAAGAGGACGCATTTCCCACTCTCCAGGGCAGGGGCAGTTGAGCTGCTGGGGAGGACCGTGGTCCCACTCCCCAGGTCAGAGTTATCACTGAAGTGCTGGAGTTCTTGACAGTAATGCTGCCCTACTGCCATCGTAAGTTGGGCCACCGTCTCTTCCAATGGATTGAGTCCCAGGCGAGGCAACAGTTTCTGCACACTCTCCAACACCAGATCACGGAACTCATCGAATGTGTGTTCAACTGCTGGGATGTATCCGCTATGGCAGGGTGGGTTGGTCAGCCGGGTCATCTCTTCCAGTGGGGCAGGATACAGGTGGGCTGTCCGTGGTCCCTCTCCTGTACCATGCCTTACTATCTTCCAGACAAGACTCTGGTAGGCTCTCTCCAGATGCCATTCCTGCTCTACAAAGTCACAAAGTTCCCTCTCCAGCTCTGGGGTGTCACGGAGACCCAGCATCCCCTCCCGGACATCCCGGATATCCCAAAAACGGGCGTCCTCCTTGCTGCCAAAGTTGTGATCACTCCACAATACCTCCCATACTATTCTGAAGTCGTCATAGCCATAGCCATCCAGGACACCATAGCGTGGTGCAGAGCTGTAGCCCTTCTGCTCCGCTTTCTGGCGACAGGCTGTGTAGCGGTCTTGTAGGCGAACTTCCTCCTCAATGTAGCAGGCCAGACTTTCTTCCCACTCCAGTAGAGGATTGTCTCCCAACAGCGACCAGCGCAGCGCTAGTAGCTCCTCCGTCCGTCTCCAGTTGGGCGCAACATAGCCCAGGGTTCTAGAGCTGCCATATGTAACCGGCTGGATCCCCTCAGTGAAGTGAGGGAGAAGATCCCACGAACTGTTGCTGAAACCGGGGTCAAGCCAGTGGCTATTTTTTCCCCTGCTGGGCTGGTTTCAGTTTGATCCGACCTGTTGCCACCAGTGTAACAGATATCCAAGTCCTTGAGTTGGACTCAGGCCGTCGTTCCAGGTTTCTCCCTCCTGAGGTCAGCTACAAGCAGGCAGCTCCACCGGTTACTCAAGCAGCTTTTCTTCCTAGGATGGGGGTCAACAGAAGACCCTTGATACCATCCTGTGACAAAGAGACAGGAGGCAGTTCAAGTCCAAACTGTAACACACTTTATTGCACAAACTTCAACTCTTTTATACAATACTAGACAAAGGACACTGACAGATGGTGTAAACATAACACAAAGGGCCAGACATGATTGCATTATTTATACAAAGGGACTGATGAAGGGTAAACACTGGGACAAAAGGCTGAGGGACGCGAATACACATCTTCACACAATGGCCAGGGGGTTGAAACATCTTTGAATATTCCGCTTCAACCCCTGGCCAATCAGAAGCCTGGAACCCATGGGCCAATCCTGGCCAAGCTCATCGTGACCATCTCAGCCAATCAGAACCGGTAGACGGGCAGACAACCGACCAATCAGAGGGGCGCCTACTTTTCCCATGCGAAGTCAATGGGGCTTGTTGAATAGGTTGCCCCGCATGGCAGCCAGCCTTCAGCCGGTGTATAGTCCGTGTCTTTCAGTCTTTTGGAGGATCTGTTCTTCACCTTTTCCCTAGACACTGATTTTCCACCTTGTAATTAAACAACATACTCCAAGTAACAGGTTATGACCCATTACAACCCTATAAACTACACTTAGATGCTTTTGTGTTGTCTCCCCTTCTTCCCTATATCCATCAATGTTTCCTTGCATTTGATGATACAAAGGGAGACTGACGGGTTTCTACATGATTTCGAAAGACCGTGCCAACTGCTTCATGTAGATCAGCAAAATTGGACTGCTATCCTCGGGGCTAAACTCACTGGTAGAGCAATCGAGGCATACTGGGCTGTACCCGACAAGGATTTAGCTAACTATCTTGAAGTGAAGAAACGGCTGCTGGGCCAGTATGCCATTACCCAAGACATGGGCCTATGGTCTGGAACGGTCCGCCCGAAATTGGCTGCAGGGATATGGGGCAAAGACTTTTGAAGATTGTTGTCAGCAGCTGCTCCAGGAACATTTTTTTTGAATATTCCTGATCCTGTTAGAGATTGAGTGAGGGATCAGGACCCATGCACCCTTAAACAAACCACCCAGCTGGCAGATAAATATGACGACACCCGGAAAATGAGTTCCCACTCCCAGCGACCCCCGGGAGGTCTAGGGCTCAAAGCCCCCTTAAATACTTACTTTCCCTCTGGCACAGGACCAGCCCCGGTCCGAGCCCCTTCCCCTCCAAGGAGAGGCACCAACACTGGGCCAGTCTGCTAAACATGTAACCAGAGGGGACACATGCAGTTCAACTGCCCAGTGAGTTGAGGGGGCCCAGCCAAGTACCAAGCGCCTCCACGGCTCAGAGCTGCCCCCCAGTTTCCTCGACCAGCATTTTGACAATCTACTTTGCCCGACGACAGCAAATGGCCAGCCCCGTTGGAGAATAATGCCCTACCAGGAGATCCTTGCCAATGGGTGTTATACCATGAGGTTGCTCTGACCCAAGGAACCAGCACAGATAACAAACAGCATCACTTATAGTCAGTCTGTCTCAATGGTAACCCAGCCCATGGCCTGCGAGACACTGGGGCTACATTCACTCTAGTTCAGCCCCGCTGTGTGTACCCCCCCCAGTGTAGGATCAATCAGGTCGTGGAAGTACGAGTGGCTGGGGGTAGAGTTTACCAACTGCCCATGGCTAAAGTTTAGCTTGACTGGGGCAAAGGTCAGGAAAACTGGATCGTGGGAATTATGCTAGGCTTGCCAGCCAACGTCCTACTAGGCAACAACTTGGGACATCCGCAGAGCCACTTCGCTCCAACCGCAACCCAGGAGGACTGCCAAGTACTTATGTCACAGGAACCACTGGGCACCTGGCTCCTGGAAGGGCCTGAGGGCAAGCCTCCTGCCCACAGACTATGGACCTAGTCCTGGAACAGGGTATGGCCTTCCCCTGAGACTAATCTCTGCCCTATTTGCCCCTTGCCATGGAGGATCCTTTACCAGCTCCCCAGTCCCCTCTTGGGGCTAAGTCACCCTGTACTTATTGGGGGTACAGGGTAACCAAGAAACCCAGTGAACACTTTTTCCCAGCCTTGTCAATCCAAAGGATACCAGACCTCCCAAAAGACTAATATGTAAATTATGTTTCAGTACCTTAACTCATTTTGTGTATTCTGGCCACTCTGTAACACCTGAACCCAGCCCTATTCCTTTACTTAATTGTATAGTTAATCCACTCATGTCTGGCCCATTTTATCCTGTTGTCACCTCCACCCAGTGTCAAGATGTGTATTCCCACTTCACCATTGTGCCTCTTTGTATGGTGTGCTCCTCCACCAACAACCCCCTTATCTTCCCATATGTGTATTGCAGTATCTGTGTCTTATTGGATCCCAATAGGGGTGGATAAATATGTTTTTCAATAAATCAGTTCTTGTCTTACCTACACTGGTGTTATCTGGTGGGGTAAGCTTGCTGTATCCAGAGTGTGTTCATGTTACCTTGACGATAGTCTTGCCTGATGATTGGGGTACTTTGCGGTGTACCGGCGGAGGTTTTTCGTGTTCCAGCACAGAGGAAGCTGTGACTGACGGAGACACCCAGGCGGGGTGTCCACTGGTACTGTCACAATTTACCCAAGCTGCGGCACCCCAATAGCTTGTAAGCCCTGCACCGACCACCACTCCAGCAGTTACCCCAGCCCCAGATTCCCCCATCTTCTGGCATTCTCCCGCAGAATTCCGAGCTGCCCTGGCTGAGGACCCCACCTTGGCTGGGTATAGACATAAGGCAGAGACCGGGGAGAAAGGCCCCGGGGGGGGAGAGAGGTTCTATGGGAAGATGGCTTATTATATAGGAGCACCCAGACCCATTGTCAGGGCCCCACCAAAGTAACCCACACCAAATTATTGGTACCCTCCCAGCACCGGACTACCCTTATGTCCCTGGACCACGTCATTTCCCTAGCTGGACACTTGGGGGTCCAGCGCACGGAACACCGGCTAACCAGAGTGTTCTTCTGGCCCAGATTGTCCCGGGACATCCGCCTTTTTTGCCGTACCTGTGATCTTTGTCAGCATGTCGGGAAAAGAGGAGACCACCCTCCAGTCCCTCTCCAGCCATGCCCCTCATAGGAGAACCCTTTCAGCGAGTGGCCATAGATATTATGGGTCCCCTAGCTCGCCCCAGCCACACTGGTAAGAAGTTTATTCTTACCACTGTGGACTTCGCCACTCTCTATCCTGAGGTCGTGGCATTATCCAGCATCACTGCTGAAAGTGTCATGGATGCCCTGATTAAAGTCTTCACCCGGTTAGGGTTACCCACGGAAGTACTGTCAGACCAAGGAACCCAATTTACCTCTGAGGTTATGCAACATGTTTGGAAATTGTGTGGGGTTAAACCCCTACACACCACGGCTTACCATCCCCAGACCAATGGCCTCTGTGAAAGGTTCAATGGAACCTTGAAACAGATGCTCTGGGCTTTCACAGAGTCGCAACGGGATTGGGAGCCATATCTGCCCCATCTTTTGTTGGCCTACCGCGAGGTTCCTCAGGAGTCCACGGGCTTCTCCTCCTTCAAGCTGTTGTTTGGAAAGAAAGTCCAGGGACCCCTGAACATCCTCCACGAATACTGGGAGGGCAAATGCGACTCCGAGGAAACCCTGGTGGTCACGTATGTCGTGGATCTCAGGGAAAAACTGGAAGCTTTAATGGGACGAGCCCACCAACATTTACACCATACCAAAGCTAGACAGAAAGCCCAGTGTAACGGATACCGCTGCCACCCAGCCTTGGGTGACTCCGTTAGTCGCCGCTTCCCTCGCTCTGGAACAGGAAAACTCCACCAGCTTCTCCCAAGGTATCCCAATCGCCAGGCAGGACTAGTGTCAGGATAACAAGAACTCTCCCAGCATACCAGCAGCTTAACCTCACCAGACAACACTTGTGTAGGTTAAAACAAGAACTACTTTATTTGGACACAAACAAGGTTTATATACAGGTTTGTGAACACAGTCAACCAATAGCAAATAAGATTCACAACACCACCAGTCTTGCTGAGACTTAAATACATTAACACACAATAGAATACAAAACACACAGCCCTCTATCAGGTCTGCTCAGGTAATTACATCAGTGACTGACATAATACAATCAGTTTCAAAACCAACAAATGGAACCACATAACCCCAGGAAACCTACTTTGCATTTAAACAATAACACAGCACACAATGGGTGAGGCAATAGGACATTTGACTCCCAGTCTCCAGATACTGTCCCAGGTAGTCACTGCCCCACCCCCAATACATAATAGGGTCTCAGGCCTAGTGCCATTCTGAAGTCTGGCTGACACCCTTCTCCATTTTGTAGTTTGGCCCATGATTCTGTATGGCCAAATGGCCGCTTCCAGTCCAGGCCCAGTGGTTCCTGTGACATTTCTCCCCCTTGTCCACCTCCGACAGCCACAGCATGATCCACACGGGTCATCTCGCTGCTGTCTGGAGTGGAATCATAGTCTGCTAGTGCAATGTCCGCACAGTACTTGTCCCCAGCCAGCCCCTATAGTCCTGGGGTCTGTCCAGCTTTGCACCCTGCACCTCCAGGTACAGGGTGACTTAGACATAAGATGCCTTGAGCCGCAGAGGCCATCCAGCCCTGGATCCGGTACACAGGAGTCTATGACCCAGTAAAAACCCTCGCCCAAACAACAGTGTCCTCCCAGTCAGCACATTACCGGAATCTCTGCTGCTGGCTGAGGATGAGGAGAGTGGGTGGTAGAGTTGCTCTGGATACTGGGGTGAGAGTACACAACACTCCATCTCCTCCTGGATCTCGCTCTGTTGTAGGGTAGTGGTGCAGCCAGCACCCGCTCCCTGGGGCAATTGCTCAGATGGACAGAGGCCAGCGGCGCTCTGCCCTGTTGCCAGCTCTTCTGCTGGGTATCTTTCTCCTGGTGGCACCTTGGGTGCTTTAACCTGCCGCTGGGAAGAGAGGTTAACTACCTCCCCTCTGAAAACACAAATCTCCCGCTGGGGAGGGAGGACTGCAACCTCCACTCCCAAGACCAGGCACAGCTGCTGCTGTGTGGGACTGACTGCACCATCCCTTGGAACACTGCACCTTGATGCTGGGACATCCTTAAAGGAAGGGGTAGCAGCAGCCATAGCTTCCCCTGCTACCTGCTGACCTGACTGTAACAGCTCACTGGAGTCAGTCTCAATGAAAGGGGTAGCGGTGGCCGTAGCTTCACCTGCTACCGGATGACCAGACTGTAACAGGTTGCTGGGGTCAGCCGTAGGAAGAGTCCACTCTTCTGCTTGCAGGGTGCCCGTGGCGGCCGCAGTCTCATTCATGGCACCCTCAGTGTCCATACAAATCTGCCGCTGGGGAGAGAGATCAACTACCTCCGCTCCCTGTACCTCCGTCAGCCGCTGAGGAGTGACGTCAACTGCATCCCCTCCTAGAACCCAGCTCCTTACCGCTGAAACAGTCTTAAGTGAAGGGGTAGCGGCGGCCGTAGTCTCACCTGCTACCCGCTGACCAGAGCACAACAGGTCGCTGGGGTCAGCCTCAGGAAGGGTCCACTCTTCCACTGGTAGGGTGCTTGTGGTGACCGCAATCTCATCCACGCCCCCCCCAGTTGCACACGCCATCTGCCGCTGGGGAGAGGGGTCGTCTCCCTCCTCTCCCTGTAACACAAACACCCACTGGGGAGTGATGCCAACCTCATCCACTCCCAACATCCAGCTCAAGGCAGTGGGGGCCTCCGTAAGGAAAGGGGTAGCGGCGGCCGTAGCTTCGCCTGCTACCCGCTGACTAGACCATGCCAGGTCGCTGGAGTCAGCCTTAGGGAGGGCCGGGGGTGCCCCCTCTTCTACTTGTAGAGTGCTTGCAGCGACCATAGTCTCCTCCGTGGCACCTTCAACATCCATACAAAGTTGTTGTGGGGGATAGGTGTGAGTCACCTCTTCCTGGAGATTCCGACACTCAATCTCCAGTCCCCACTCATGGGTTACAAGATCCTCCAGCTCTCTCCATACTTCAGGTATTTCTGACACACCCAGCTGCACGGCTCGCCTGTCACGGATCTCCCAGAACCGGCTTTCACTGCGACTGCCAAAGTCCGACTCCTCAGCCCTGGCATGCCACAATGAGCTGGGACCCCTGTAGGAGAAGCCGCGGCACGGGAGAGGAGTTTTGGGGAACCCGAACCATTCAAATCCTGTCCTCTCGCAGAAAGCGCCATACTGGAGATCCAGGAAAATAACATCTTCAATCCAGGATGCCAGTACCTCGCTTGCCCTGTGGTCCGGACTCGGCCCGAGGATGCAGGAGCTCCACTGCTGTCTCTCCCTCTCATGCCTCTCTGCATAAGGGATGAAGCCCTTGGAGGAGAAGGAGTATCCCTCTGTCTCTAGTGTGGCCCGCCGTTGTTCATAGCTGGATAGGGCTTGGCAAAGCATAGCCTCTGTCTCAGTCTCTGACATGCTGGAGCCTGCCGGTGGAGAGCTGCTGCTTCGGTCTGGTGAGTCAGCCGTTGCTTCCACTGCTCCCCTACACTGTTGCTGAGCTGTGGAGACCGGGGTCAAGCCAGGTGGCTATATCTCCCCCTGGATGCTGGTCTCCCTGCGCCTCTGAGACCGGGGTCAAGCCAGGTGGCTATATCTCCCCCTGGATACTGGTCTCAGTTTCATTCCTTGGCTTTATCAGTTTCAGGCGAAACGATCCTGGTGGTGCTGACATGTATGTTCCAAAAAACCAACTGGGAAGCATCCCACCGCTGCCACCAATGTAACGGATACCGCTGCCACCCAGCCTTGGGTGACTCCGTTAGTCGCCGCTTCCCTCGCTCTGGAACAGGAAAACTCCACCAGCTTCTCCCAAGGTATCCCAATCGCCAGGCAGGACTAGTGTCAGGATAACAAGAACTCTCCCAGCATACCAGCAGCTTAACCTCACCAGACAACACTTGTGTAGGTTAAAACAAGAACTACTTTATTTGGACACAAACAAGGTTTATATACAGGTTTGTGAACACAGTCAACCAATAGCAAATAAGATTCACAACACCACCAGTCTTGCTGAGACTTAAATACATTAACACACAATAGAATACAAAACACACAGCCCTCTATCAGGTCTGCTCAGGTAATTACATCAGTGACTGACATAATACAATCAGTTTCAAAACCAACAAATGGAACCACATAACCCCAGGAAACCTACTTTGCATTTAAACAATAACACAGCACACAATGGGTGAGGCAATAGGACATTTGACTCCCAGTCTCCAGATACTGTCCCAGGTAGTCACTGCCCCACCCCCAATACATAATAGGGTCTCAGGCCTAGTGCCATTCTGAAGTCTGGCTGACACCCTTCTCCATTTTGTAGTTTGGCCCATGATTCTGTATGGCCAAATGGCCGCTTCCAGTCCAGGCCCAGTGGTTCCTGTGACATTCAGTATGACCGGCAGGCCCATCCCAAAGAGTTTCAGGTGGGTCAACAAGTCATAGCTCTCCGCCCAGTGAAGCAGAACAAACTTCAAACAGCATGGGAAGGGCCCTACTGGGTCATTGACCGACAGGGAGAGACCACATATGCGATTGCCCGAGGAGCCAAACTGCAGGACCAGAGGAATTGTCATGTGAACGCCCTGAAGGCCTATCAAACCCGAGCTGAAGCGGCCATGGCCATATGCACCCTGGCAGGCAACGACCCAGAGGAGCAGGACATACCTGACCTCTTGGCTGCCATGCAGTCACCGTGGTACCTTGATCCTCTTCCCCTAGGGTCCCATCTACAGGCAAACCAGCAGCTCCAGATTAGGGACACAGTACAGAAGTGGCCCCAGCTGTTTTCTCCACTCCCTGGGCTAACCTCCCTGACCCAGCATCAAGTACACACTACCAGGCCAGGAGTCCTCCGGCAACCCATTTACCGGGTACTGGAGGCCATTAAGAAAGGCTTGTTTCAGGAGCTGCAGGAAATGTTAGCTATGGGGGGTCATTGAACCATCTGCAAGTCCTTGGGCCTCCCCGGTAGTCCTGGTGCCCAAGAAAAATGGAACTACCAGGTTCTGTATGGACTACCGGAGGCTCAATGACAGGATGGTCACTGACGCCTACCCCATGCCCCGGGTAGACGAGTTGCTCGACTGGCTCGCTGGAGCCGCCGTTGTCTCTACCCTCAACCTTAGTCGAGGGTACTGGCAGATTCCGCTTGACCCTGAGGCTGTGGCCAAATCAGCCTTCATAACCCCCTTTGGCCTCTACCAATTCAAGGTGATTCCATTCCTGATGAAGAACGTCCCGGCTACCTTCCAGCGGTTGGTGGACCATCTGCTAGCAGGGGCACAGGAATTTGCCTGTGCCTACCGGGTTGACATTGCTATCTTCAGCGACTTCTGGGAAGAGCACCTCCTTCATTTGGAGGCCATCCTGGGGAGAATTAACTGTGCAGGACTCACCATCAGGCCCGATAAATGCCAGATAGGAATGGGGGAAGTCCAATACCTAGGGCACTGGGTGAGGAGCAGGCAACAACGGCCCAAACCAGCCAAAATCACAGCCATCCTAGCCTGGCCTACTCCCAGACCAAGAAGCAAGTTCTGGCTTTCTTCGGTATGGCCAGATATTACAGACAGTTTGTTCCCCAGTACAGCACCCTGGCCAAGCCCCTCACAGACCTGACAAAAAAGGCCCTGCCCCGCAATGTAGACTGGTCCCTGGTGTGACCAGGTGGAGTAATTTAGAACTATAACATTTGAAATACTGATCATTGTTTTGTACATTGTGTGACATTTGGTAATAGTGGGTGTGGTGTTATACTGTAAGTCCTGTAAAGAGATATGGCAGTGGGGAACCAGAGTGCAGAGTGGGCTGTTAAGCCCAGCACTCTGGCTTGTTTAAAGTAAACTCCATGTCTGTGTACTAAGGAATGTTTGGAAAGTGGATTGACTCCTGCTGTGCTTCATTGACCAGTCAGGGGCGGTTATTATGGACCAGTTAAAATGTCCCATTTTAAAGCACTAATTTGTATTCTTATCTTGATATGAGTGTCTGGAAGTGTATATAAGCAAAGTGTTTTATCAATAAAGGCTGGTCTGTTCAATACAACTCTCTGCCGTATTTCTGGAAGGGGCTTGGGCTGGGGATTCCTTCCCTAGCCACTGCAAGAGCGATTTCACTTGCCTCACCAATTTACTGGCGTAAGGCCTCTGGAAAACCCACCTAGGGTTCTGCAGCTAAATTCACTAGGTCTGCCAGGGGGCAGCATCCAGTTGTTCCTGCCTGGGTATCCAGGACCACCAGACAACAGGAAGTAGCAGGGCTCCAGCCAGCCATGGAAGAGGGGCAGTAGCAGCAGCAGTTCAGGAACAGGCGACCCCAAAAGGGTGAGGTAAATCTTGGTACCGTCATATTTGGGGGCAGTGGTGGGATGAACTCTTCCAAAAGGCATCCAAACCACCACTGGGACAATCTCCATCTGGAGATTTGGCTGGAGCCAGTGGCAGGTGAACGAAGTTCTAAAAGCAGCTGAAGCAATCCATGTTAAAAGAGAGAGATCCTAGCTGCCAGAGGCTGAGAAGCAACTGGACCCAGGAAGACTGATTTGGTTGAGGCTTTGATGCAGATGGACCGTCTGTCAGTTGGAACCGCTAGCCCTGCAAGCCTGCAGCCCAGCATGGGATCCGGGGAAAGCCCTACAGAGCATGAGGATGCCTTCACCTGAGCTGTCAAGCTCCGGCTTGCCTTTTTATGGCCCCAATCCATATGCTGAGGTAGTGGATAGAGTCACGGCCATGGTGACTAAGGAGAGGACAGCAGAAATGGAGGAACGCCTGATAGATTCTGGATCTCTACGGAGCTGTGGATCCAGGAACGGCAAAGTGCCTTATATCAAGCCTTCAAGGTGTTTGAGGAGACATAGACAGGTACCTGCAAGATTTTGAGAGGCCCTTCATGAGATTGATCAAAGAGACTGGGTAACAATTCTGGTGGGCAAGATGACTGGACGTGCAGCCGAAGCATATCGAGCCCTATCTGATGAAGTCAGCCAAGATTATGCAGAGGTGAAATGGTGCCTGCTTGCCCAGTATGCAATTACCCCTGATGCCTACAGGCGGGAGTTCCAGGATACCCGACAGCGGCAACAGGACTCTTATGTAGAATGGATGCACCGCATGGACCTTGCTTGTGCCAACTGGCTACTGGGATGCAATGCAAAGACTATGGAGGACTGTCGGCAGCTTTTACTAATAGAGCAGTTCTTTTAACATACACCTCCTGAAGTTCGGGATTGGGTAAGTGTAACACTCTTGTACACGGACTTACTTGGCCACCGGGCACCCTAAGGAAGGGCTGATTTTTGTCTGTCGAACCTTGTCGACCCTTTGTTTGTTCATTGACTAACTTGGCCACCGGGCACCCTAAGGAAGGGCTGATTGAAGTAAGAGAATCGAAACACAGTCGACTAAAAGGGACTGTTCGACTGGTATTCGAATATGAACAATCCATTTGGACTCTCTGGTCTAATAGGAGGGGATGGGGGACTAATGTGTGTGATTCGGACCCTTAGGAGCGGGCGCAATTGTAGGGGCTACCGGAGTGCACAGACGCTCAGTTACATCGAAGGGTTTGGGTAGGCGGCCTGGAGATTGTCCGGAGGGGCGAGTGATGTCACTAGGGGTCACTCGCGAGATGAGACTGGACCAATGCCCGAAGGCTTATCCTCCATTGGTCAAACCAAGTGACCAGTCGGGTTTGAAAGGGTTTAGTAGCCCAAAAGGTCATTGGTTAAAAGTCAAGCCAAATTATGTTAAGTGTGCTTTCGTCACTGTTCTATTGTTTTATTGTTGGGATTATGTATAAAAAGGGAGAGTTTTGGCAATAAAGTGTGTTACTGCGTGGAACTCCGGAGTGTTCGTCTCGTTCTTTTGATGGTTTAACGAGTCCACTTTGACTCCCATCCTAGGCGAGCCACGGGAAGATGAATTCACTATTTCCCCGAGGGTATCCAGCGACGTTCGACGGCTCCGGTGCTCCTGCTGCGAACTGAAGACCCGGGACAACGTACCGAGACCCAGACCGGGACCTTCGAGTGGTTCGCATTCGACGGACCTCCAGCGCCCCCTGCAGGTTCGAGTAGAGCTCCGGTGAGGATTCCCCGGTCCGAGGCACGCTGACTGTCCGGGTTCGAGAGTGAGGAGGGAGGCACATCGGAGGCGGACACCCCGGTATCCTTAACCTCCGTTACAGTAAGGGACCGTGATCCAGCTACTGTAGGTGAAGTGACCAAGTTATCCGACAAATATGTGGAAACCCAACAGAGTGGGCCCTGCCCCTCTCCAGTTCCCCCCACAAGATCTAATGCCACCCCTCGAGGGATCCAGGTACCAGGGCCCTGACCCATTCCCATCACTCGCCACCAGCCCAGTAGAAGGCACAGTTCTGGCCTGCAGTGCTATAATTGTTTGCAGCTGGGACATGTTCAGAGCAATTGCCATCAGAGACGGTCCAGACCTAGACCCCTGCCCCAGAGGCCGGTAACTTCACTTGTCCCACCCCGGAATACTCCAAGACATGCCTACTGTATGGAAAGATAGGTGGAGACTCGAGAGAATGGGCCCTGTTGCTCTCCTGTACAACCCAAAGGCATTTCTACTGATACTCGAATGGGCCAGATACCACATCTCAGCCCCATTCCCATCATTCACAACCAGCCCAGAGGAGGGAACCACTATGGACTGCAGTGTGATGATTGTTTACAGCCTGGACACGTTCAGAGCAATTGCCCTCAGAGACAGTCATGGACTAGGCTCCTGCCCCAGCAGCCGGTATCTCCACCGGTCCCAACTCGAAGTGCACCAAGACAAGCCTACTGTGGGGTAGAGGACCCTGGCACTGAACCTATGGAGTACAGTTTATCCATGCCCATGGGAGTGGATTACAATATTGCACCTTTTGGGAGGGACGAAGTGTGGGGATCGATCCATGAGGTGAGCCTGGTCCAAACCACCAGCACAGATAACCGAGGACACCATGGTCAGACAGTGCTGATGAACGGACACCCAGCCAAGGGATTGAGACACACTGGGCCACAATCACTATGGTTCAACCCCACAGGCAGAGAACTGGCTGGACAGTGGCAGTACGAATTGCTGGTGGAGCCATACACCAGAATCCCTTGACCCGACTCAGGCTGGATTGGGGTGCTGGTGAAAGAGACTGTGAGGTGGGAGTGTTGTCTGGCATCCCAACTGAGGTACTGTTTGCAAACGATTTGGGGTATCTTACCAGTGCCTTCGCAAGCTCCATGTCTGTACAACCCCAAAGATAGGTGCATTTCTGAATATGGTTGTGGAAAAAAAAAAAAAAAAAAAAGAAAAAAAAAAAATGGACAGTTGTTACACAGCTGGACCTTCTCCCTCCTTTACCATTCAGTACAGACCCAGCAGGTACAACAAAAAGGCTGATAGACTATCCTGGCAAGAAGGTGTCTGAAAGACTTTGTGGACAGTGCCGAGGTGGATCCATTGGGATCACACCTGGTCTGTTCAAGACTTGGGAAGGAAGTAGTGTGACCAGATGGAATAATTTAGAACTATAACATTTGAAATATTGATCACTGTTTTGTACATTGTGTGATATTTGGTAATAGTGTGTGTGGTGTTATACTGTAAGTCCTGTAAAGGGATATGGCAGTGGGGAACCAGAGTGGGTTGTTAAGCCCAGCACTCTAGCTTGTTTAAAGTATACTCCATGTTTGTGTGCTAAGGAATGTTTGGAAAGTGGATTGACTCCTGCTGTGCTTCATTGACCAATCCGGGGGTTATTATGGACCAGTGAAAATGTCCATTTTTCAAGCACTAATTTGTATTCTGATCTTGATAAATGTGTCTGGAAGTGTATTATAAGCAGTGTGTTTTATCAATGTAACGGATCCTACCCGTTACTGGGAGCTCTTGTCAGGGCATGGAACATATTCACCCCTGGGCTCAGGGGTTATGGACAAGGAATAGACATTTTTCCTGGCTGGACAGCCTTATGGAACTATGCATAAGACTTTTGATAGACTTTATGTGAATGGGGCTAATGTATAAAACTGCCCTGCGTTAGACTGCTGGCTTGCTTCCAAGGGAAGGGGCAGTGAGGGGTTAATTCTTTGAATGTGTAATGCAGTCCCTCAAGCCATTGTATTGTGTATTGTAAGATGTATTGAGACCCCCTGCTGTGTGTTAATCCATTCACGCCCCTCAGTCTGTGAGTCACCTATTGTATAACCTGAAACTCTGTTGCCAGCCCTTTGTATTATATGCTGTGAGTTGATTACCTCTGTGAATGCTCCCATTTTGTCAGCCATTACCATTTGCTGCTGGATTGTATTATCTCTGCCCCTCAAGTCTTTGTTCAATCAAGCCCTTTTGTATCTGGTTTCACCCATCAGTTCAATGTAAAGATTTGTATATAAATATCTGTAGTTTGTGTCAATAAAGTGAGTTATGTTTTGGAGTGAACAAGGAGTCCTGGAGTCTTGTATTGCTTATGGTCTAAAGTATCCACTCTGATACCCATCTGCGCCAAGTATCCTGAATCGTCGACCACCTGCTGCCAGTTTCCTGCGACCTAACTTCGTGGACTGTCAGGCGGCAACGTGGACTCTTCCCTGCTTCCAGTGATCCTGTGACTGTTTCCAGTGACCGTCCATACTTCAACCGGTGCATCTGATGGCTGTTATCTTGCATCAAGAAGGAGAGACCCGGGAACGACGGCGGAAGGCGACGCGGTCCCTTCTCAGCTTCCGTTACAATCAATAAAGGCTGTTCTGTTCTACCCTCCTTAATACAAGTCTCGGCTGTATTTCTGGAGGGGGCTTGGGCTGGGGATTCTCTCCCTAGCCACTGCAAAAGCGAGTTCACTTGCCTTACCAGTCTACTGGTGTAGGGCCTCTGGAAACTCCACCTAGGGTTCTGCAGCTAAATTCGCTAGGTGTACCAGTCTGCCATGGGGCAGCATCCAGTTGTTCCTGTCTGAGTATCCAGGATCTCCAGACGCCAGGAAGTAGCAGGGCTCCAGCCAGCCGTGGAAGAGGTGCAGCAGCAGTGGTTCAGGAACCGACGACCCCAAAAGGGTCAGTTAAATCCTGGTACCGTCACACCCGGCTTGTGAACAAGCCTTTCAGTCTCTCTAGGAGGCATTGGGGCAGGAAACCGTACTGGCAGCACCCATTTTTAACAAGGTTTTCTTGGTTCACACATATGCCTCCGACTGTGGACTAGCGGCAGTCCTGAGCCAGGTTAATCAAGCCGGCGAAGATCACCCTGTTGCCTACCTGAGTCTGAAATTGCTACCATGGGAAGCTGCGTATGGTCGGTGGAGGAGGAGAGCCTTGCGCTGGTATGTGCACTCAAGAAGTTTCAACCATATCTCTACGGTCACCGTTCTGACAGATCACAGTCCTTTGGTGTGGCTCAACCGGGTCTCAGGAAAATGGGCAACTAATGCGATGGAGCCTGGCGCTACAACCTTTTAACTTTTCTATCAAGTACCAGTCTGGGTGGGAGAACCGGAATGCCGTTGGACTTTCCCGGCAACAGGATGTTTAAACACCTTCCCCCATGGACATGGACTATAAAGAGGGAGTGATGTAAAGGCCGTAGCCCGTTACTGGAGGACATTTCTGGGCACCCAGACTTTCAGCCCATTATTACAAACTATTGACCACTTTGGGACATTTTGTGCTAGCAGGCTGCTCTGCCAAAGAGACTGAACTCACAGCCCTGACTTGCTTTGGAGCGTCGGCTGGCCTTGGATTGGTCACCGGTTTAACGAGATTATAGAATAACTCTTCAAATCGCTGATTGAAAACACCCAGCCGGGAGCTCCATACAGTCTCATATCGTTGACACGTTGTCATAGACTTTGGGACTGGGCCAGTAGGCAGCCCCGATTGGCTAAATCTCTGGACTAGACATTTAAAGGTATCCCATAGCCATAACATGGGGAAAAGTAGGCGGCCCAGGGATTGGTCAACGAACAGACTGTATGGAGCATCGGATTGGCTAAGGGGTTGAAGCTGAATATTCACAGGCTTCGACCCCCTGGCCATTGTTCCCAAAATGTGTATTCCAGCCCCATCCTTTGTTACTGTGTTATGACCCATCCAAGTCCCTTTGTAGATAATCCAATCATGTCTGCCCTATTGTGTAATGCCCGAGTCAACTGTTTACTGTTCTTTGTATTCTTTGTCTTGTTTTGTAGGGTTATACTGTTATGGATGTATAAAAGACTGAACTGTTTCCAATAAAGTGTGTCAGTGTTGGAACTCCACGTGTCGTTATAATTGGATGGTTTAAACAGTCCCCTCCGACTCTCATCCAAGAGAGGTATCCAGCGTTGTTGACTTCCTTCCTCCAGCATCCTGCGACCGAATTAGTAACTTGAGACTGTCGACTCCCGTCCTTCCACTTTCGCCGACATGGAGTCGAATCCTTACTGTCAACCCCAGCTCTTTGCATCTGTCAACTATGATCCTGGTGATACGACTTTGGATTTGCCAACTTCCAGAGTAGTCGACTTCGACCCGGCTGTTTTCTCCAACTTCGATCCAGATCCGTTGACTTTGAGTCGACAGTCTTACCGGTGATACCTCGGCCGTCAGAAGTGACATAAACCAGCCACCTTTGGGAGAGAGGATTCCGGTATGATGGGCCAGGACACCCTGGCGTCTTGGGTTCCCGTAGCACAACCCATTACCGTGAACCAGCCTTTTGTGGTACAGATACCAGCCTGCTTCATTCAGCTACCCATCTTGTAGCTGGCATCAGGAGACCAGCATTTCCAGTGTATTATCCAGTTGCAGCGTTTCAGCCTTGCTTATCCAGCTAGAGTGAACCAGCACTTTGTGGCACAGTTACCTTCTGCTACCGGACCAGCTATCAACTGGCAGCTGACCTCAGGAGAGAGTAACCCTGCAGACGGCCCTGGACAGCCATGGCTTGGATGAGGAGACAGCCCAGCTAGCTCGAATCACTGATCTCACAAAGGACACCAGCCCCAGACCTCGCTCCAGCCTCTCTGAGCATCAGGAATTGGTGCTGTGGATGGAGATGGATGATGACCGGGTGACCAAGAAAGTTCGCAGTCACCTCCAATTCTACAGACCCAATCCACCCCAGGTGGTTGTGGATAGGATCATGGGCAAAGCTAAGGCAGAATATGTCTTAATTAAGCAAATCACAGTGGGCTGCACCCGCACCCAGCCCCACCAGTGAACCCCGATCAGACTGGGAAGAGACCGGCTTGCGAACCTCCCATCAAACTTTTGCCACTTTTAAAAATTTAGAGAGACAGAAAACAGCAAGACAGAGATACTCATGTGGAATGGGCCCATGTGTTTGAGAGAGCATTCAGGAACTGGATGCAGGGCTGCCAAGCCCTATCCTTTGAGGAATGCTGACAGCAGAGGTTGTAGGAACATTTTTACCTCAATCTCAAGGCACCGGTGCGAGATTGGGTACGGGATCAGGAGCTCACAGCTGTTGTACAACTAGCGGACAAATATGAGGATACCCACAATATGGGTTATCAACCGCCACCATCCCCTGCCACTCCTCCTCACCCGGGGGGGGGGGTTACCAGTCGGCCCCCTCCAGTGAGCTTCTCCACTCCCCAAACAGGGACAGCAGCTTCCCCAAGGGCCTGCTCCTCGCCTCGTCAATTTGTTAACCCCGGACCTGAGTGCGTTAGGTGCCAGCAGCTTGGACAACTCTATTGCCCACAAGGGTCCATTGCTTCCCTTCTACGGCCCATCCCCTCTCAATTTGGTGGATCTGGATCCACTCCTGGACCCTCTTACCACCAAGTCCATTGTGTCAGGTAGGACATTTGCTCTCGAGAGCAGGAGCATCACTCCAGAGGAGGGTGGCCTAGCCCCATGGAGGTATACCGGCCTTCAGATGACATGAGGTTGGTGCCTGTTTTCATGAAATTGTCTTTGCTAACTGTGACGGACCATAGGCTGTTACTTGGGGTTCC
This sequence comes from Rhinophrynus dorsalis, assembly GCA_037306005.1. Lineage (NCBI taxonomy): Eukaryota > Metazoa > Chordata > Amphibia > Anura > Rhinophrynidae > Rhinophrynus > Rhinophrynus dorsalis. The sequence goes on from CM074721.1 coordinate 507,292,891, forward strand.
TTTAAGAGGCACAGAAAAACCAAAAAAATAGACTGGAAGACACTGGGTGAAGTCCCAGCTCTGGGTGGCTGGACAGCCACATAACACAGCCGGACACTCAGAATTCCCCATGCCCCATGTTGAAATTAGGCGGAATTCTGATTGACTGCCTCTTGTCCTATGTTAAATGTTATGGGAATGGTTAATACTGTAATCCATGGTGGACCCTTGTGTTAATGGTGGGCCTACAATCTTACCTGGGCAGTTACGGGTTAAATATTTGTGTTTGTGTAATGCTATTTCAAAGGTGTATTGTATCACTGTCTGGTCCAGAGTTTGATTAGGGCTTCACTTTACTAACCTCTTCTCCTGTGGTGCCCTGATTGCCTGTAACACCTATTTCTATTGTACGGTTTTGATTGTATCAATCCCACTGTATTGTCCCATTGTCTTGTGTTTACACTCTGTTGTTTTATTGTCTGGCCCAGCGTTTACTGTAAACACCTCAATTATTCACCATTGTCCCTTTGTGTAGTTATGTGTATTTCCATTGTACTGATGTCTGGAAGTTCTGTATAAAATGTCCCTTCCTGGTTCAATAAACTGAGTTTGTTCTGGAACTAAGAAGTGTCATGTCAGTTTGTTGCAGAATGGTGTAAAGGAGCTTCTCTTGCTCCCCATTCTAGGAAGAAGCTCTGGAGCAGTACCGGCGTGGCTACCCCTCTGTAGCCGACATCAGGAGGGAGAGACCCGGAATGATGGTCTAAGTCAGCACAAGGTCTTAGGCTTCCATTACACTAACGATTTAACCACCGATAATAGACACCACCACCTCCAATCGCTCGAACTAAATGGCCGACCCGCTGAGGGACTGCGGGATTCGGGGGCTACCCTCACCCTGCTGCAGCCCTGCTACTTGGACCTGTCATTGCATACAGGAATCCGTGGAACTGCGAGTGGTTGGAGGTAAATTCTACCAGCTCCCCATGGCTCAGGTCCACTTGGCCTGGGGATCAGACCAAGGATACCAGGAATTTGGGTAATGCTGGGACTCCCTGAGGACATTTTGCTGGGCAATAAACTGGTGAATCTGCAGAGTCATTTCAACCCCATCAGTCAGCTGCAGTAGTGCCAAGCCATCATTCAGAGTCAGAACCCCAGGGTAAGCCACCCACCGTCCCCGACCTTCCAGGGGAGGAGCTCAGATGGTCACCGCCAGCAGAGTTTAGGACTGCGGTTGCCAGTGATCCCACTCTAGCCAGCTATCGGCAGGAAGCCCAGATAGGGGGAAACGGGAGCCAGTGGGAAGACTAAGTGGGTAGATGGGCTGTTGTACAGACACAGTTAAATAGGACCACGGTGTTCCCAAGACCTAACTCATTGTCCCAGCCCAACACAGAGCTGACTTACTAGCCTTAGCACATTAGGTACCCCTAGCCGAGCACCGGGGGGGTCAGAAGAACAGAGTACCACCTAAATTGGGCCTTCTTCTGCCCTCACAAAGTGGATGGACTGTCCCAACAGGATGACTGTTAACCAGCCCAGGACAAGGGGCTATCTTTCACTAGCACAGGACATGGGGCTACTTTTAAAAATCCCAGGACAGGGGGCTGTCCAAACCTTTGGCACAGGACCCCAAAGGCTTGGGACTGAAAAGGGATGGGGGTGTGTAACGAACCCCTAGGCCGTTACATGGAGGCCTTGTCAGGCCTCCCAATAACCCCTTCCCTAAAGACTGAATTTCACAGAGAAAGCAAGCCAGCTGCTGATTGGTCATCACTTGGGATGACTTTTTTAAAAGAACTCCATTGACTTTGTATGGGAGAAAGTAGGCAGCCTTCTGCTTGGCCGCCTACAGTACTGAACAGAGTAGGTGGCTTCCTGATTGGTCACCTACTCTCCCATGTTTAAAAAGTTAATTATGTTAGACCCAGGCAATTATATCTCATAGGGAGAACAATTGCCCAGTTCCTGATTGGTTGTTTGTCACTTGCCACTCCAGTTCCTATTGGATAGGAATTGGAGTGGCAAGAATTAATTAAGGAAAGTACCTTTTGCTGTGTACAGTCCCCTTGTTTCCATTGTCCACTTGGTGTATTGTAAGCTCCTCCACAAACAGTCCATTGTACCCACTGATTACAGCCCCATTGTGTATTGTGCTACTATTGTTGGATGTTTCCCAAAAACAGTATAAAAGAGCAGACTTTTCAAAATAAAGTTAAAAGTTGTTTTGGACTTGAGCTGTGTCCTGTGTCTTCATTCCTGGATGGTTTAAAGGGTCCCCTTTGACCCTCATTCAGGAGAGCAGCTTTCCATGAACCAGCATTTTCAGTGTTCCAACTTTCTGCCGTGAACCAGCATTTTGTGGTACAGCTACCAGTCTGCTTCATTCAGCATCCCATCTTGTAGCTGGAATCAGGAGACCAGCATTTCCAGTGGATTATCCAGCTGCAGAGTTCCAGCGTATGTTCGAGCCTTGCTTATTCAGCTCTTTGTGGCCCAGTTACCTTCTGCTACTAGACCAGCTGACCCCAGGACAAAGAAACCAGACACAACGGCCCAGTGTCCAGGATTCTCGTTACACTCAGCTACACATTTGTAGCTGATTCAAGGAGAGATGACCCTGGAACGATGGCTAAGGACAACCCGGCGTCCTTAGCTTCCGTTAAAGCTCTTATGCAATGGAGAGCCTCAGAGGTGTAGTAGGGGCACAGTGCAAGATGAACATTGGGTACCTGAATATGCCCCTGGAAGATGAATCTGGCATGTGGAGCAATGTGCTAAAGGGACATTAGAATCCTTATGTCTGAACTTCTCCCTGTGTCCCTTAGAATCTGACATGTTCAGAGAGAGTCCCCCAAAGTAGGACAAAGGCAGTTCAAAGTAGTTGGAAAGTACTCAAATACCCAAAAAGGTAAGTATCTGACTGCAAGGGGTTAACTTGGGAAGCAGAGAAGAGAGCTCAGCTTCTGCATATTTTGTGCAATGAAAAAGAAATATGGCTGTCAAAGCACATCTGTCTAATCCTAACAGCCTGGGGAAATACATTTTGATCCCTCTCTGACCCCTGTAGGTCAAACGAGTGCAGAAACATGTCTTTGTGACAAACTGCAAGCCACAACGATGGCCAATGTGAGGGTACCATTGGCTAAAATGAAATACTATTAAACAAGGCTGAAAATTTCATATATAAACATAGTGAATTAGTAGAAAAAGAGAAGAAAACCCAGTTACAACAGTATAAAAACAGCCCAAGTACAGAAAGTGTTAAAAGATCCCTACAATTCATGAAAACACCTTAGAAACATACAATATCAGAAGTCATACAAAATGGAGTGCACAACAAGCAAGAACACCTAATAACAATGGGGGTCAGAGAATAGCAAGGGCAATAGCACTCAGTTGGTTAAATTACCAGTCTCACTTAAATGAAAGAACTTCAGGGAAGTTCAATAACGAGGCATAAACTTATGAGAAGGTCAGCCTCTGCAAGGAAAGATCAAGAAATACACTTGTGAACAGGGCAAGTCAACTCCAAGGAAGACAATTAATGGGAGCCTGCCTAATGGTATCCTTTTAAAAGGTCGCATGCCCACAAGGCGTATTAAACATGTCACCATGATAAAAATGGCAACATGAGAATCTTGCACTGCATTAAAGCGCAAGATACTCATGTCGCCTAGAGTAAGGTCGTATATATAAAGCTTCTAATGCAGTGCACATTGTCACCTGCCTTATAAGTCCTGCTAATGAGCAGTTGCATCGGATGGGGCATGGATATTGCACCAGTTCTGCTGAAGGCTCTAGAGCTTCTCACAAGCTTATGTTCCTCTTGGTCTTCAGTGAAGATGCAGCATCGCCGGGTCTCCTGGCTCTTGTTAACAGGTCATCATTTCCTCTGCTACTATCAAAGCTCTACTATTGACAAAAACATGATCATTGTACTACAACTCACATCATCCTTAACCCTTGTGAGCGCTGCCCCGGCTATCTCCCCTTCTCTGCGTGTTCTGCTCTGCCCTGTCATTCTGCATGCAGAGAAGGGGAGACAGAGCTGTGACAGCACTCACATGGGTAAGGATGATGAGAGTTGTACTACAATTATCATGTTTTTGTAATATTACAACTGAACTGTAAATGCAAATTTGACGACCCATCCGATGCACCCACGCATAATTCTTTAGAAGTACTCATAAGGCAGGTGACAATACGCATTGCATTAGAAGCTATATATATGCGACCTTTCACTAGACGGCATGAGAATCTCGTGCTTTCATGCAGTGCGAGATTCTCATGTTGCCATTTTTATCATGGCGACATGTTTAATACACCTTGTGGTCGCACGCCCTTTTGCGTGCGACTTTTTAAACGTGAACCCTGCCTAATGGGGAAGCATACAGTCCCATATTCTAAGGATAAAAACAAAAAAGACTTAGAGCAGTGCCAATTTACCCTTTCATGAAGCCAGATCACTTGAATTTGCGAAGGTAAAACTGGATGAATGAAGAGTCTCTGTCTCAGAGGCCCTGCCATTTTTGAACTGCACTGAGGTCCAGTGGTCCTGCTAGCAACAGTTATGTCCATCTCCATGGACATAATATCCAGGGCAAATTGAAGATGTTTTGATACAAGATTTTTCTGGCCATAGTAAGATAAACAGGAGATTATTATTAGGAAGTGTTACATTTCAGTTAAAACAGGGACAGCCATTTGTTGGACCTCCAGATGCTGGGGACTATAACTCCCATCATCCCCATTCAGCCACTGGCTGTTTGAGGATGATGTTAGTTGTACGCCATCAACTGGAGGTCCAATAATGGACTACTCCTGCTTTAACCCTTTGAGCCCCAGAGGCGTATGCAAAACATTGTGAAGCAATGTGTTGCATACCCCTCTGGCACTCAAGGGTTTAATACAATGGTGGGAAAGCTAGAGAGGTCTACAATGAATTTATGAACCAAAGCACTGGAGACACCCCTTCTTGCAATCAAAGGCTTAAAAGCCCCATTTAATTCAGTGGTGATTTGGGGAAGTTTTATTTGCCCCTATAAAGCAGTTGGCTTGCTTCTGAACTGCTCAACTTTTGTCATTGTGCAAAGGGTCCAAAAGCTCTCTCCCATCCTCCTCTCCCTGTGTCTGTCTCTTGCTAATAAAAAGACCACTAATTCCCACAAAGACGACATAAGATGAATACTGATTAAGTTATGGTTGATTTTTTTTTTTTTAAGGAAAAGAAAAATTAAAACTCAACACTGCTGTTTTTATTTAACAAATTTGGCGCTTTTCAAAAGCGAGTTTAAGTAGAAAAAAAAATTAGGATTCAGTTTATGTCCCAAACATAGTTCAAAGTTTTCAAGTGTTAAGATTATTCCCTTCATTTCCTTCCTGGTGTTTCCTGTATCATTTGTCCTCCTATGGGGTAGTTGGTGCTCTGCGGAATTCAGACATGATATTGACTTGTGGTCAGTTTAATAGCCTGTTCAATTCCTGTGTGTGTCCGGTTTCAGGAAGGAACTCTAAGTCTGGAGCTGCCCAGGAGGTACTGAAGAATCCGGTCCACCGCCAATGCTGTGCAGAAGTCCATGAACAGAACTTGAGCGATGACAATCTTAAACTGTTTGGGAAGAAAAAAAGGATAGGTAATTCCTGTGCATACAATGTGACCCCAGACTTTGCATGTGATTTGCTCCAGAATTGCACCATAGGGAATAAATATCCCCAATTTTCCATTGAATTACTTAGTTTGTTTAACCCCTTTAAGGCCAGAGAAGTCATCAATGCATTGCTTTGCAACGTATTTGAGACCTGCCTAGCTTTCAACACTCATTCACATAAACGGGAATTTTTATATATTCCCTATGTTGCAGTTGGTTTGCCATAGAATTGCATTTGTTAAGGTGGTCTAACGTGCAACACATTGCCATTGGTCCTTAAAAGGATAGCAATACTTAAAACGTAAAAAACAAAATAGGTTGTAGAGTTTATGACTCTGAGTAAAACAAGGGAACTCCCACAACTGCTGAAAGGTTTTTTTATTCAAAATGTATTATGGCTCAAACTTGAATTTTCTAGGTGCAATATCACAGTGGCCTGAAATTGTACAGTGGCACTTTTTGTACACCATCCTATGGTGATTTATGGTCAACTGACCAAAAACATTCAAAGGACAGTGCAGCAACAGCGGCACTGTACAATTTCAGGTCACTGTGATACTGCACCTAGAAAATGCAAGTTTGACCCGTAATTACGTTTGAATAAAACACCTTTCAGCAGTGGTAGAACCTTTGTTTTACTCAGGAGGAAAAACCCTATTTTATATATATATATATATATATATATATATATACACACACACACACACACACACACACACACACACTTTTAATTATTATGATCCCTTTAATTATGTATAAACCATACTAAAATTGTCTTATCCTGGACCTCAGACTACCCTGAGGTAAAGCGGCAATTGTTGGCCAGATATGCTGGATACCTTTCGCTGGCCCCACTTGCTACATGCCTGCGGCCAGCAACCTTTGGCGGGTCATTCTTCACATCCAGTACCCTCCAGTTTTGGGGCTCCTGCACCCAGGCCCATTGTGTGTTGGACGGGCCCTACGCTGCCGACCCAGAGGAATACTCCTGGCCCACCCAGGTAGAAGTTACTCAGCCCGAAGAAGAGCATGCAGATTGGGGATATAATTCACAAGGTAGCCCTGGCTCAGGTGCTTAAAACCGCCAGCAACATGTTCAGCAGGTACAACTCAATGGACACAACATGGAAGGGCTGAGACACATGGGGCCATTCTCACTTTTGTGCAGCCCCGCTGTCTCACTTCTGGTCACTGCACAAATTAGGCAGTGGAGGTGAGAGTTGTCAGGGGCAAGGTTTATCAGCTCCCTTTGGCCTGGGTCCACCTGGATTGGAGCTTGGGCTGCGGATACAAAACAATTGGAGTATCGCCCGGTCTACCTTCAGATGTATTGCTGGGCTACTTGCAGAGGCAGTTTGTCACCGGAGCTCCGAATGCTGAATGCAAAGTTCTCAGAGCCAGACAGACTCCAGTAAGCGGAGACTTCAGCCCCCCCCCGGAAGATTCCCCAGTGGACAGCTCCCTGACCTGGTCCCCCCAGGCAAAATTCCGCACAGCAGTGTCCATTGATACTACTTTAGCTGGTACAGGCAGAGGGCAGAAATGGGAGAGGCTGGCCCTAGTGGGGAGACATTCCTATGGGAGGATGGGTTACTATGCAGAAGGACATTAGCACCCGGTTTCATTTCCACAGAGGTCCCCAGAACCCAGTGTAACGGGCCATAACCCGTTACTGGAGTAGGTTTTCCCTGGCCACAACGTAACAGATCAGTTCCCTTGGAAAGGGTTGAATTCATGAGGATTTACACACTGGAAGACCCATCGGGGGTCTTAGCTGTCAGCTGGAGCATGATTGGCTGGTTGGAGTTAAAGGGCCGCCATTGCATTAACACGAAGCAACGCCGGCCCCTCTCCTATTGGCCACCGGATTTAAAGGCCATAGCGTTACAATGGGAAGGTCGGCCGTTGCCTGATTGGCCGCCGACTCTGAGACAAGTTTAAAGGGACCCCATTCACTTAACATGGTGAAATGTCGGCGGCCATGGGATTGGTTGCTGGGAACTGGTAGCTCGCCAGCCCATTGGCTGGAAACGAGAAGCGGCCCAACTTGGAGGCACCACCAAGTCTGAGACCCTATTGTTCTAATGTGTACAGCAGCCAGTTGTATGTGAATGTCAGCCCTTTGTGTAGAAGTTTCCCAATGCATCTGACCCTTTGTTCCCATAATCCAATTATGTCTGGCACATTGCATTACTGTATACATGTCTTGTATGTTGTAGTTAATGAAGTTACAGTAATAATCTTAACCTCGCATAAAAAGAGCTGAAGTGAGCCCAATAAAGTGTGTTACTTTTGAACCTGAACTGCATCCTGTGTCTCTGTATGGTATCAAGGGTCTCCCTGTTGACCCCCATCCTATGAAGGAATTCTGCAGGAATGACAGGTGGGGCTGCCTGCTTGTAGCTGACCTCAAGAGGGAGAAACCTGGTTCGATGGCCTGAGTCCATCTGCGGACGTAGGTTTCCATTACACCCAGCTTCTAGTTCCCTCACAACACAGTGCTGCCCTGTTCTCTGGCCCATGAGGTACCACCTCGGGGACCGATGTACAGAGTATAGGCTCACCAAAACTTTCTTCTGGCCCACACTATCCCAGGATGTCTGTACCATTTCTCTGACCTGTGAAATCTGTCAGCAGGTTGGGAAAAGGGGGGGGGCCGGGGCCCAGCACACCTCCAGCCCCTGCCCATCATAGGAGAGCATTTCCAGTAGGACCCTTGGCCAGGCACAGTTGCACAAAAAAGAAAATCATATTGACCGTGGTGGACTTTGCGTGGTGGAACTGCGTCCTGTGTCTCTGTCGCTGGATGATATCAAGGGTCTCCCTGTTGACCCCCATCCCATGAAGGAATTCTGCAGGAATGACAGGTGGGGCTGCCTGCTTCTAGCTGACCTCAAGAAGGAGAAAATAGGATTTTAGTCTTACCTGTTAAATCCTTTTCACTTAGTCCATACAGGTCACTGGTACAATGGGAGGCGATCTGCCCCTTTAATAGGCAGGAACATTCATTCAAATGTATGCAGGGGGTGGAGCCTCCCCTCCTACTTAAGCTGCCTTCAGGCCAGAGCCAAGCTAGATTGATTTGAGACACTAACTGACCAGAGGTAAGAAGGAAAGGAAGACTCCTGTGAGCATGCCCCGAAGGTCTCCCACTGAATGCCACAGGAGAGCCAAGCATGGTCCCTTGACAGGGTGGGAGACCAGTGACCTGTATGGACTAAGTGAAAAGGATTTAACAGGTAAGACTAAAATCCTATTTCAATCCAATACAGGTCACTGATACAATGGGATGTACAAACATTGAGCTTTCCCAGAGGCGGGAAGTAAGGCAAGGACCAGGCGCAGGGCCTAAAGTCACCAGAACTGCTATGAACCAAGTAATCATAGAGCCCAAAAACAGAAGTATCAACGGACACCAACCAGGGGGAAAAACAAACCCCCGAACTAACACAGCACACTGAACTAGAGCCAACAGGGCTCAACAGCAAAGAACCCCCAGCACCAAATTGAGGTCCCACTGGGGAGCAGGACTCTTGAAGGCAGGCCGAACATGAGCCACGCCTTGGAAGAAAACCTTAACATCAGGGAGAATAGCAATTCTTTCCTGGAAAAACACAGACAGAGCAGAAGTCTGAACCTTGAGAGAACTCAGGCTGAGTCCCTTCTCAACCCCATCCTGTAAAAAGGGTAGAACTGTGGGAAGATGGAAATCAAGAGACAGATCCTTAGCAGTACACCATGCTACAAAGGTGGACCATATACGATGATAGATCTTGGAAGACACAGGCTTGCGATATCTAAGCATCGTGGACACCACTGAAGAGGAAAACCCTTTCTTCCTTAGAATTGAGGATTCAACCTCCAAGCCATCAAATGGAGATGCTGAACATCCCCCTTCCACAGATATCCCTGAAGAAGTAGAACTGGACGTGTAGGAAGCGGAACAGGATCCGTCACAGACATGGCTAACAGTTCCGGATACCAGGACTGACGAGGCCAATTTGGAGTGATCAGGATGACAGGACAACGCTCCACCTTCAGCTTCTGGATGACTCGGATCAACAGAGGAAGAGGAGGGAAGATGTAAGCCAGAGGAAACGTCCAGGGGATTGACAAGGCATCCACTGCTAGAGCAAGAGGGTCCCTCCACCGGGAGCAAAAAACACTGGCACCTTCCTGTTGTGTCTGGTTGCCATCAGATCCACTACAGGCAACCCCCACATCTGGGTGAGAAGGAGAAACACTTCTGGATGAAGGGCCCATTCTCCGCTGTCGACTGTATGACGACTGAGAAAGTCTGCCATGACGTTGTCTACGCCTGGAATGTGTACCGCTGAGATGATGGGCACATGAGCTTCTGCCGAAGATAAAATGGCCTTGACCTCTAACCAGGCGGTGAGACTTTTCGTGCCGCCTTGTCTGTTGATGTAGGCCACTGCGGTGGCATTGTCTGACTCCACTCTGACTGGACAACCTTCCAGCTGAGATTCTCAGTGCCTCAGGGCGAGAAAGATGGCACGAAGTTCCAGAACATTGATGGAGAGAAGAGATTCTTCCAGTCCCCATTTCCCCTGAGCACTGAAACGACCCAACACTGCCCCCCATCCCCGGAGGCTGGCATTCGTTGTGATTGTGGTCCAATAGGGAACCCGAAAGGATCTCCCTTTCAGGAGATGAGACAGGTCCAACCACCACTCCAGGCTCAGCTCTACATGAGGGGGCAACGACACAGAGAGATGCTGATGATCTGGATGAGATCTGCAAGTCTGAATCACAAACCTCTGAAGTTCCCTGGTGTGTGCCATGGCAAAAGGCACCGCCTCTATCATGGAAATAAACTTCCCCACCAGAGAGGACAACTTTGGTACTGGAACCCTTCCCAGTTCCAGGATCCTGGCCACCCTGATAGCAACCTGATGAGCTACTTCCTCCGGTAAAAACACCATGCACTGCTGAGTGTCGAACAGGAGACCCAGGAAGAGGAGCTGTTGAGATGGAACAAAGTCTGACTTGTCCAGATTCACAATCCAGCCGTGGTGATTGAGTGTCTGTATGCACAACTGCAGCTGCTGGTGAAGGATCTCCGCAGATGAGGCTTTCAGGAGCAGATCGTCCATGTAAGGAGTCACCCTGACTCCATCTCGATGAAGCACAGCTATCAAACCTCCCAGTACCCTCTGAAAGACCTGAGGAGCTGAAGTCAGACCAAAGGGAAGAGCTGAAAACTGAAAGTGGCCTTTGTGACAGGCAAATCTGAGATACCGTCTGCTCTCTGGATGAATAGGGATGTGAAGGTAAGCATCCTGAAGGTCCAGGGAGGCAAGGAACTCCCCTGGAGACATCGCAGCTATCACAGAATGCAGAGATTCCTGACGAAAGTGGGAACTCACAACAAAGGAATTGAGATCCTTGAGATCCAGAATAGGACGATCACCTCCGTCCTTTTTGGCCACAATGAACAGGTTGGAATAGAATCCTGAACCTGTGTCCTCTGGTGGAACCAATTCCAGGACCTCTTTGTCCAAAAGATCCTGAATAGCGTCGAACAGACGTCTTTTTGTAGGCTCCTGAGAAGGACGAGTAAAATGGAACCGAAAAGGAGGAAGAGAAGAGAAAGGGATCCTGTATCCCTCTGATACCACCTGAACAACCCAAGGGTCCGCCACTGACTCCTCCCAAACCCGGCGAAAGATGTGGAGACGTCCACCTACAGCTGGATGCGGACCCGGGTTCGGCGAGTCATGCAGTCTTGGAGGTCTTGGCCTTGGGGGCAACTTTGGGATTCCAGGACTGTTTGGGCTTGGAGGAGGAGCGCGTGGAGGACGGACCCGTCTGGGACGTGGAGCGTGTCTCAGTTTGGAAAGAACGAAAGGACCGATTGCGTTTGGCTGTAAACTTCTTCTTGAATACCGATGGCAGAAGAGTACTTTTGCCACCAGTGGCCTCGCTAATCATCTCCTTAAGTTCAGATCCAAACAGTAAGGACCCCTGAAAAGGCAAAGAAAGCAAGGCTTTCTTAGAGGCAGTGTCAGCAGACCAAATTTTCAACCAAAGAGCACGTCTAGCTACTATAGAGGAAGTAGAGGCCCTCGCCATCATGCGCACAGCATCAAAAGCAGCATCAGAAACATAATTTTGAGCTTCTAACATATTAGCAAGAAGCTGTAACTGCTCAGACAGGTGCATCCTGGCGATCCGCCTCAGCCAGTTGTTCAGTCCAGGCCACAATGGCCCTATTAACCCACGCCACTGCAAAGGTTGGATGCATGGCAGTGCCAACAGAGGCAAAAATGGATTTAAGACAAATCTCTAACTTTTTGTCCATCCAATCCTGCAGGGCCGAAGCATCAGACACAGCTAAGGCAGTAGATTTGGATAACCTAGAAATAGGAGCATCCACTTTAGGAGGATGAACCCATTTTGCCAGTTCAGTCTCAGGAAAAGGATAAAGTTTAGCAAACTTTTTGGACACAGAAGAGGATTTTTCAGGGTTCTTCCACGCATCGGAGACTAAACGGGCAAGAGTAGGGTTAGTGGGAAAACAAACCACAGCCTTTGATGGTTTTTGGAAAACATCATTTGGATCATGAGTAGATTCCTGAGTCAGAGGAAGGTTGAGCGTAGTAAGTACAGCTCTGATCAAACCCTCAGCCGAAACTTCAGGGTCACATTCATAAGGGTCACCAACAGACCTATTAGATTCTATAACAGTGCCTTCCTCAGCATCAGAATCCTGCAAAAGTTCTTCCTCAGAAGAATCAGACAAATCAGGGGCCCCCTGTGGCTTAGGCAGGGAGGTCCTGATTGAGGAGGGGGTCTGCCAGACTTGTAGAGCCCCCTGAACCTGAGAGGGAAAGAGTTGAAGAGTGGATCTGAGATCCCTAGTGGCAGCTTTAAACTCTTTTACCCAAGTTGGCTCAATAGCATGGCTGGGAAGCCCAGGGTTGCTATCCTGACTTTCTGCACATTTTGGGCATAAATGACCTGAAAATTCTCTAGGCAGCCCAGAGTGACAAGAGGAGCAAAACGCAATGGGGGAAATGGTCACCCCCAACCTCTTTGGTCTTGGGTCTAGCCCCTGACTCCAGTGGAGTAGACATGCTCACAGCGTCAGATATACACCACTTAAGAAAAAACCACCCAGTAAAAGTGTTAAAGATTAAAGTTTCACCCCAGAAATGCCTAAAATCGGACTTATCTGGCCAGCGAAGGGTTAATCTGCTGAGAGGAGAGAAGGCTCGTTCCCTGCGCAGTATACTCGCTGAGAAAAACACCACAAAATGGCTGCCGCAACGGTAGCCAATCAGAAAACGAGCGCGAAACAGGCGCTCATGGGAAACGTAGTTTTCCTCAGAAGTAACCCAAAACAGTGCCTGAAGCCCCCCCCAAACCCCCAACACACCGAAACTAGCTACCGGATGATAGAGCAGGGGAAGACCAACAAAATGAGCCCTCTCTGAAGTTGCTGTGACAAGCGGTTCCAGAGATACGTCCCACACTGTGAAATCCCATAGAGAGTAAAGGAGCAATGGCGTCTATGCGGGAAAAAGCACGCTTAAAGGCGCGGAACATTAAATATTAATAAAGTATACCTAAATGAAAAAGTACACCAAACACACTTCTAACACATGTGAAACATGAGGGAATAACAACCCAAAGCTCCAAAACCCAGGGAATACCACAGACATTGCATAAATACAAGCAATAGAAATAAAAACACCCTATGAGTGCTGGAGTGCATAAAGAGAACTCCCAAATACAAGCCCAGAGAAGGGACACTGTGGGGACAAGTGGACCTTCAGCACTCAAAGGGTGGCTCACCTTTCTGCAGGACTTCTGTCTTCAGGTAACCATGTTAAAAAGGGGATTAACCAGAGGAAAATCCCCCCAGCAGGGAAGCTACTTGACTCAAGCTGTTCCCTCTTCAGGGCATAAGGTCCACCAGAAAATCCCTGGAAGCTGCACTAGCCACTTTGGAGAGGGCAATTCACAGCCACGGTCACCCGCCTAATGGTGGTATTCCATATTTGAAGGAAAACAATAAAAAACTAAAGTTGAATGAGAGATGTTCTCCACCTGGTGTGCACAGCACACAGGAACAAATCAATCTGGCTTGGCTCTGGCCTGAAGGCAGCTTAAGTAGGAGGGGAGGCTCCACCCCCTGCATACATTTGAATGAATGTTCCTGCCTATTAAAGGGGCGGATCGCCTCCCATTGTACCAGTGACCTGTATTGGACGACAGTGAAACCTGGTTCGATGGCCTGAGTCCATCTGCGGACTTAGGTTTCCATTACACCCAGCTTCTAGTTCCCTCACAACACAGTGCTGCCCTGTTCTCTGGCCCTTGAGGTACCACCTCGGGGACCAATGTACAGAGTATAGGCTCACCAAAACTTTCTTCTGGCCCACACTATCCCAGGATGTCTGTACCATTTCTCTGACCTGTGAAATCTGTCAGCAGGTTGGGAAAAGGGGGGACCGGGGCCCAGCACACCTCCAGCCCCTGCCCAACATAGGAGAGCATTTCCAGTGAGTAGCAATCAACATAGTAGGACCCTTGGCCAGGCACAGCTGCACAAAAAAGAAAATCATATTGTCTGTGGTGGACTTTGCCACCCAGTACCCTGAGGAGGTTGCCCTGGCCAATATCACCACAGAGAGAGACGCAAAAGCCCTAGTCTAGATCTTCACCCTTGTGGGGTTCACCAAGGAGGTACCAGGGTACCCAATTCACCTCAGACTTGCTGTAGCAGGTAGGGAAGTTGTGTGGGGTGAAGCTCCTACACACCACTGCATTCCATCCCCGAACCAACTGCCTCTGTGAAAGGTTCATCGGAATCTTAAAACAGATGCTCTGGTCCTTCATTGAGTTGCACCAAAACTGGGAGCTGTACCTTCCACATCACCTCTTCTTGTACCGCTATTGTTTAGGAGGAAGGTCCAGGGACCCTGAATATCCTCCAAGAGTACTGGGAGGGGAAGTGCAACTCAGAGGAAACCCACTTAGTTGTACAATTGATGGACCGTTTAGAGACCTTCATGGCCCATCAGAACCTACAGGTTGCCCAAGGCAGACAAGAAATATTACGATCAGCATGCTAAGAACCAAGAATTTAGCATCTGTTCAGAAAGTCCTAAGCTCTACGGATTACTAAGCAGAATATGCTGCAGATCGCTTGGGAGGGACCCTACCAGGTAGTGGACGACAGGGGGAAGCCACCTATGTAATAGCTAGGGGGACCTAGCAACAGGACCGACGGATTTGGCACATTAATGCCCTAAAGGCCTATCATGATCAGGCAGAATCTGTCCTCCTAACCCCCAGCCAGCAGGAGCAGATCTGGAAAGATATCCACAGGAGGCCTACCTTGTTCTCTACCCTGCCAGGCTGCATGACCCTGACCCAGTACTGGGTCAAAACCCTGGCCAACCCCCTCTCCAACAGCCAACCTACCCTGTCCAGGAGGCTGTCAAGACAAAGAAAGGCAAAGTCAAGAGATGCGGGCCCTGGGAGTAATTGAAGAGTCAGACAGTCCTTGAGACTCCTTTGGTATCCAAGAAGGATTGGACCACCAGGTTCTGCGTGAATTACTGGAGGCTCAACGGCCCTGGCCACCTTCCAGAGGTTGGTGGATATTCTGCTGGCAGAAGCACAGGAGTTTGCCTGTGCCTACCTGGATGACATTTTTATCTACAACTGGGAGGATCATCTACTCCATGTGAAGGCTATCCTGGTTAGGATTCAGAGGGCAGGGCTGACCATCTGTCCCAACAAATGCCAGATAGGGATGGGTAAGATCCTGTACCTGGGACACAAGGTGGGCAGTGGTAGGCAGAGTACTGAGCCAGCCAAACTAGCTGCTATCCTTGACTAGCCAGTGCCCCAGACCAAAAAACAGGTGACTGTAAACACCAAACTTGCTTGCTTGATGCTGCTCTCCCTGGTATGTGGTAATGTAAGAGTATAATGGTAATGTTTAATTGCATCAGTGTGATTTGTAGAATTTAGTTCAAAGCAAACATGAAGCGCCTTAACCCTTTGACTACCACAGGGGTGTGCAACACATTTGTCTGCAATGTGTTGCTTACCCCACTGGCACGTAAAGGGTTGAGTGAGGTTTACCTCTGTTCTTGGTGTTGAAGTCCCTCTGCTCTCCCCAATACAATGGCACCTCTAAAGCAGAATCATATGCCAACGATCAGTCCCACCCCCATCCTCTTGCATAGAAAATTCTTGGAATATGACTAAATTATCTTCTCACATTGCCAAACACACTTCGTCATAAGATCAGCCATTAGTACAACCCCCAGCGAGGAGGCTCATTCAGGACAACAGAAGGCACAGACACTAATAGTTTAACCCCTTAAAGGGATAGAAATGTTTCACAATAAAAGCAGCTCCAATTAATCTTCATAGTATTTGGGCCATGGAGAGTGTTATTTCAAAACTCTCAGAGTTGTAGTTCAAGAGTAATTGAATGATAAAGTATCCCCCTCCCTCCCCTTTTACTGATGTAACACTGCTCACCTCAGAGCAACAAGTTTGTCCAGATGGGTCGCAGAGAGGGACAATCTTCAGTGAGCATAAGGAAAAACCTGTCAAGGGGGCAGGGTTTCCTTACGATCACAGTAAGAAGATTGTCACTTGGTGCAAGCTGTCTGGTCCCAGGACCAGATCCCACATCTCAGGGGAGGTGGCTTACACTAGGTAAAAGGGGTGGGAGGGGGATAGTTTATAATTCAATTACTCTTGAACTACAACTCTGACAGTAATAAAATAACACTCTCCATGGTGCAAATACTATGAAGATTAATTGGAGCTGCTGTTTTTTGTGAAACTTTACTATCCTTTTAAGAACCAGATAGTTTTGCTTTGCAATGCACTGCACACCCCTTGGGTCCTTAAGGTATTAATATAACAAAATAAAGCCAACAGTTTGAGTTCTAAAGGGATAAAATTATAAAAGCGAAGGAAAAAATGAATGACAGTCTCAGAGTTCCTCTATATTCTCTTTGTAGGCTGCACCAAGAGGAAACGGAATTTCAGAAGGCAAGACTTATACGAGTCAAGTGCACAAACATTTATCTTTAAAGTCTCTCTGGTAAACAAACTATCAAAGTAAATCCACAAGATATCACCTTCTGAGTATAAATCCCATGAAATAAATAGCAGAAGTATTAGCACTAAAAGAAATGTGTCTTTACCTCCATTGGGATGTCTACTAGGCCAAACTGCTCATTGAATTCTGGGGAAGAGCCAGACAGAAGGCCCAGGATGGCTAATCCTGACAGGATAATACTCCAGAGCAAGGGCTTGTTTTCTCTTAGGCTTTCCATGAAAGGATGACCCTAAAATAAGGAAAATAAATAAATATATAACAATAATAATAACATAACGTCACCATGTTACTCCAACTGTAGCAAAGTTGTACTTTAACATATTTACCTGCACGCTTGTGGAAAAACTTTTGAACACCCTGCTCAGTTTATGTTTTTCACCAGCAGCTGACTATGTACCAACTTTACCCCATTATACCTGTGTACCACAATGGATGAAAAATAAAACTGACCAATTCTGTAGTAAACACTACAAAAACAAAATGAGGATGAGTGGTCCCCCATCACATTCCACTGACAGTTAAAGCATAATTTAAGTTTTAATATTACAAAAATAAATTAACCCCACCAAAACCGGCTTTATCTGCAAACTACAACAATGTTAGAACCATTGATGGCATTTGTTTTATAGTGTCTGGAACCTCTGTATCCGAGGCCACTACATGCCAATATTTCTTTACACTCTTCTTTGTTTATTTTTCAATTGTACTATAGTGAATTAAAAATTACAATGCCATCACTTTTGTTACTCTTCTGTCTCACGGTTTTGTTACACATTGCAGCCAAAGCTCTGTGTCTGTTCTTTTGCAGTGTATGTTCCTTTACAAGACTATGTTCACTAATGTGTTCTTAACTGTTCACATAACAGCTGAAGCCACGTGCAGCCCTGTGTTCCCCATCCCCTCAGCATCTCTGATACTACTCTGGCTACATTACAGCTCCTAAGCTGGTATAGTCAGAGCCTGCTGGTTCTCAGTTTAAAATGTCATGGCTTGCCGATTAGTCGATGTTTGTTTGTACCTTGTCAGTCCAATTCCAATTGGCTGGAGATCGTTGTGACAAGATTCAGTTGTATTTTCATGTCCCGGTTCCCTTTTTAAAACGTAGGTGGCATTTCCATTGGTCGCCACGTATTTGTTTCTTGAAGTTGTTATTCTATTAGCTGGAGACTGACGTGGCAAAATTCAATTGTGTTTTATGTCTACTTTTGGGACTAATGTCCTATATCTGTGCCCTGTGTTCCCAAAATAAGGTTGTTGGATTATCGTTATTCTGCCTGGCATGATCTATTGCTTGAATGGTTTAAAGCGTCCCCTTTGACCCCACTTCCTGGTTGGCTTATGGTTTGCACCGACACAGCTTAGACTTATTAATATATAAACAAAGTATTTCATTAGCCAGGTCAATGTTTCGGCCCTTACTCAGGCCTTTATCAAGACAATGTGCTAACAAAATGACATTCCTTATATATCCTAACAAACAAAAATTTACATCAGTGTATTTCCTGTGATGTGAAACATTCAAAGTTGTTCATACTGTTTATAGTTATTTAATTTGGGCACCAGATATATTTGAATAAGCAAAGTGTTTTCCTTGGGATTGTTTTGGTTATATTATATATATTCTAGTTGAAGAGCCCGTATACACGGGCCACAGTGCCACCCAGCAAAAGCCGCGGTGCAGTCATGCACAGCAGAGACTGCCCGTGCTGCTGCTGACACGGAGCCCCGCTCAGTTGTCAGCCACGGCACAGGCAATCTGTAGTGTGCACGACTGCAGTGCGCGCAGCCGTCTCTACTGCGCATGATGGCTTCTGACAAACACACATTTAGTGAATTATTATATAGGATATATATATTTATATTACACATACATATAAATATATATTATATACACAAACACACAGAAAGAAATATCAAGCACTCATGGGACTTCAAAATGGGTGAAATCAAATAAGTAATTTATTCATGTGGTCAACGTTTCAGCCAGGCAACGCTGGCCTTGACCTAATGAATACAATATTTATTTGTTTTCACCTATTTTGAAGTCCTGTGAGTGCTTGATATTTCCTTTGTATATGCTACATTACAGTCACATCACCCAGCCCATTTCGGAACTGCTTAAGTGAGAGAGCTTCTTTACTACATATATATTATATATATAAATAAATATAAAGGTATAGAGGAGTATGGGGAGAACTCAAAACAGACTGGGGCATATGCAGTTCAGAGAACACAGCTATGGGATGTCTTGAACTTCCCATTAACAGGTGTTAATGACAGTGCTGTAACCAGAGATTGCGACCCACAAATACATATATTGTATACATACCTAAGAATAGTAAATGTACATCTAACGGTAGTGTATGAATAAAATGGATACTCTGCATTAGCTGTTTCCTGATATGTATTTATAAATGGATTAATTAGGTGTCATTATCTAATCCTGGGTGGGCAACTTTTGGCTATCCAGCCGCTGGAGGCTATTAGCTGATTGGAGATAATGGGACTGCAACAGCTGTAAAGCCAAAGGTAGCTTACTCCCTGATCAAATATAACATAAGAAATATAGGAGTCATCCAACCACTTGGTGGCAGTGCATGTCATATAATGGTTTCAAGCTTACCTTGTAATTGATGGCAAAGGTGGCCATCTGCATGGCCATGGACATTATATATACTGTGCTGTTCACTAGGCTTGGTTCAAATTCCTTATACAAATCCACAAATTCTTCTTTCCTTGATGACAAAATAAAACAATGGTTAGAAAGCAGGGATGGGCAATCTGCAGCCCTCCAGCCAATGCAGAATTATAATCCCATCATCTTTAGCTGGCTAGTGTGGTCCCTAGCATTCAAGGGTATTAAGAGCCCCATTCAAAATTTGTAAGATTTTTTGGAATGTTTATTTGTCCCCTATGGTGTAATTGTTTTTCTTCAAAATTACTAATTAAAATAGTAATGATAATAATTAAAATACTTAAAGGGATAGTAATGTTTCATAATAAAAGCAGCTCTAATTAATCATCATAGTATTTGGACCTTGGAGTGTATTTCAATTCTGTCAGAGTTGTAGTTCAGGAGTAATTCAATGACAAAGTGTCCCCCTCCCTCCCCTTTTACTGATGTAACACTGTTCAGCCAGATCAGAAGGGAGGTGCCCAGGTAGACTGCAGAGAGAATCAATCTTCAATTAAGATAAGGGAAAAACCTGAAAAACTTGTCAAGGGAGGCAGGGCTTTCATTGTTCTCATAGGAAGAAGATTGTCCCCTTCTGTTATCTGTCCAGTCTATGGGCTGGATTCCACATCTGAGAAGAGATGGCTTACACTAGGTAAAAGAGGTGGGAGGGGGAAACTTTGCTTGTGAATATCTCATAAACCATAAAGGTTTGAGAGACAAGACATATCATTCTTCATGTTTTTTTAATGCCTACAAAATAAAACGAAGTATTACTATCCCTTTAACATAGTCAAAATATATATAGGACTTAAAGGGATAGTAAAGTCCGCTGATAAACGTATGCTATATTGTAGATTAAAAAAAAAAAAAAAAATAAATAAATATATATATATGTGGAGCAAGTCCCATCTCACAAACCTTTATGGTTTGAGAGATATCCGCAGCTAAATTTCCCCCTCCCTCCCCTTTCCTTGATGTCAGCTGTAAAGCTGACAGAAGGAGATCTGCGACGGTCGACTCGAGGCAGCTCTTCAGCAGAGCAGAAATAGTGATATTTAAAAAGCACTACTTCATTGGAACGGTCTACAAAGTGTGCTTGCATACTAGGCACACTTTGTAGACAAATCCAATTAAGTATCTCTTTTTAAATATAGCTACTTTGGCTCTGCTGAAGAGCCACCGGCTGGTCCCAGGACTGGGATATCCTCCTGTCAGTAGAGCGCTGGCGTCAGGGAAAGGGGAGGGAGGGGGTAACTCTCAATAACTGTTTGAGACATGGGACTTGCTCCACATAACTTTTTTTTAAAGCTACAATACAGCATAAACTTATCAGATGACATTAGTATCTCTTTAAAATGATCAGTAAAAGGGGACTTTTGTGTACATACCAATAAATCATTTTCTCTTTGTCCTCATGGAGCACAAGCACCAAGGGGTTAAGTATTCTTTAGGAGGCAGGACACTAAAAACTAAAGCTCTCTAGAGGTGGAGACCCCCTCCCTGCTGCACCTTACCACCACCCAGCAGAAACAGCCTCAGTTTCACCATATAGCAAAGATGCAATCAAAAAGAAGTAGTGCAGGAAGGTGGTCACCACAACAGGGAACGTAAAGGGCACCCCTGCCTATAATGCAAATTTAACAGACTTATGCACAGTTGCGAGTGCATCTGTTAATATATTTATATTGTTTTAAGAAAGTTATTTGGACTACGGTTTTGCATGGGCTTGCAGGGGTTGAGTTGTGGTATTTTTGTGTGTTATCACCTTATGTTATCCAATTGTACGAGTCTCGCTGTCTGTTTCAAGTGTGATTGGGTGTTGCTTTCCTAACCCCTTTACCACTGTTGTGCACTGACCATTGTTCTCTGTTGTAACAGAGCATAGTCCATTACTGGAGCCCTTGTCTGGGCCTGAAACGGTTATCCCAAGAAACCCCAGAGACTGTGGGCATTTCTGGGCCCAAAGAGACTGACAACCAAGGATTGCTGGCTTGCTTTCAAGGAAATGGGCAGTAAGGGTTAATTATTTGAGTTTAGCTGAAGTTACTTCCATTGTGTATTGTAGTCACTCAAACCAGTGTATTGTGAACTGTACTGAGACCCCCTGCCGTGTGTTAATTCATTCACGCCCCTTAGTCTGTAAGTCACCTATTGTACAACCTGAAATTCTGTTGTCAGTCCTTTGTATTACATGTTGTGATTTGATTACCTCTGTGATTGCTCCCATTGTGTCAGCCCTTACCATTTGCTGCTGGTTTCTAGTCTTATGTTTGGATCGTATTATCCCTGCCCCTCACCCTATTGTATCTGGTTGGCCCATGTATTTCAGTGTAGTTGATCTTTATAAATATGTATGGTTTTGTACAATAGAGTCTTATTTTGGAGTGAACAAGAGTCCTGATGTCTTGTGTTCTTATGGTACTAAAGCGACCACTCTGATGCCCATCTGAGCCAAGGTTCCTGCATCGTTCGATCGTCTGCTGCCAGCATCCTGCGACCCAACTTCGGATGCTGTCAGGCAGCAACATGGACTCTGTCTGCTTTCTTCTACTGAGTTCCAGAGATTATCTGTCTTCGACCTTCCTTTGGTTCCTGCAACACTTTTCCTGTTATTCATAGGCCAGGAGTAGAGGCCTCACTGTCTACGGCCCGTGGTACCAGTTTGCGACCCAGCTCTGACTGTGAGCCTTCGACTCTTTCCCTGTTCGCCTGGCTATCCTCCGACTCCAACACGAAGTCGGCCCAGCTACCACTTTGTCGACTTCGACATGGAATTTGCGACACCACGGTGTTCGATCAGTCCGGCCATTTGTTCGACCGGTGCATCCAACGGCGCCAGTCCGGCGCTGAGAGGGAGAAACCCGGGAATGACGGCGGAAGGTGACGTGGTCCCTTCTTGCTTCCGTTCTCTGGTGGTTAGGGGTGGGATCATCTCCCTCACCAACTCTGATTGTACCGGTGAGACATGGCAGGAACAGCGTACCCGGAGGCCATGAGACCCTACGCCTTTGACCCACAGCTATACGAGGACTTATGGGCATAGTGGGAGCCGCTGCTGGGTGAACAACCCCTGGAAGAATGGACACTGGAGCTGGATGACTGCATCAAAGAGGAGATCATGCTTGTAACGGACCCTAGGCTGTTACTTGGCAGCGACTGACAAGACTATGGCAGCCTGCCACCTAAAGGGAATTGTGGTGGGCCGTGGACCAGTGTCTGGGGTTACATGAAGAACAGCTCCTCCAAAAGACTGGATTCACGACTATAACGGGCCGCAGGCTGGCTGCCGAGCAGGGCAACATATTCCAAAAGCCCCATAGACCTTACATGAGAGAGTAGGCAGCTTCCTGATTGGCCAAAGCCCTGGATGACGAGTTTGAAGGATCCCCATAGAGTTAACATGGGGAAAAGTAGGCGCCCCAGGGACTGGTCAGTTAGCTGCCCGCCCAAAGGTCCTGACTGGCTAGTACGGCCATGATGATCATGGCCAGGATTGGCCATCTGATTCTGGACTCCTGATTGGCCAGGGGTTGACGCGAAATGTGTATTCAAGTCCCTCAGCCTTTTGTCCCAGTGTTTACCCTTCCTCAGTCCCTTTGTATAAATAATGTAATCATGTCTGGCCCTTTGTATTATGTTTACACCATATGTCACTGTCCTTTGTCTGGTATTGTATCTTGATGTGGCTCACTATGTATAAAAGAACTGAGTTCAGCAAAATAAAATGTGTGTTACTTCGAACCTTGACTGTCGTCTGGTCTCATTTATTTGGGATGGTATCAAGGGTCTTCTTTTGACCCCCATCCTGGGAATACTGGAGTAGAGTACCGGTGCATTTGACGGTTCATGGCTGACCTCAGGAAAGAGACACCCGGAAGACGGCCTAAGTCAACCCAAGGACGTAGGGAGCCGTTACAATGCTGCATGATGGATACTGGTCTCTGTATGGGAAAATGGACAAGGGGTACTTCCCTGGGTCACCCAGCACCCTTCCCCCGCCTCATTGGGGATGCGGCGCCCAAGGACTGATTTGGGATATGTTTCCGTGGGATGCTGACTTTTGCTAACAAGTCTCCAGCTGCTACTGGGAGCCAGGAGACAAGGCATGCTGGGGGAGTACGTTCCCATAAGCCTACAGGAAAACCTAAGAGACCTGGCCGGCTGGGAGTGTGATGTGGAGCAAATGTACGCCAGTTTGCTGCACAAGGTACAGGAGTACCAAAGAAAGGAAGAGTCAGAGCCTTGGTCCCCATGACAACCCTATACGCCAGGGACTGAGATCCCTACAGACGCTGACTCTGGAAGTGAAACCCCCCTGGGAGGAGTTTGGTGACCCAAATGGGGCCCCTATGCCTCATAGGAATCTTCCCCTGTGTACATAGTTAAATTAAGGCTTGGGACAGAGCTGGCACAGTGTCCAATCAGGGGGAGCCCCAGGGGACAGATCAAAGACACTATTTTAGTCTCCAATTAGATATGGCATGCATTCCTATAGAACAAAGATGCCTGCTGCACGGGCTCCCATTCTTAAAGGGGTCAAGTTGCAAAAACTGAAAAATTAAAATAGAAATAAACCTAAAAAATGCATAAATATTTATTGAATTAACAAAGTAAGAACAGAATAACGTTAACTGTCAAGAGAAAAGGACGCCTATAAACAGAATGAAGTATCTTACATTGCAGAAAGCATTAAGAAACCCATACTTCTGAAGGCAGCTACTTTTGAGAGCATAGTGAGCATGAGAAATACAAAGTATCAAGTTCTAGACAGGCAATAACACCACTTTATTCTGGGTGCCAAATAAGAAATTACCAGTCTTCTGTCTTCAGACTCCCATTATAGCAATACAGAACCTCAGAAAAGTTGAGTAACGAGGTTTGGAAAATGGCCCAGAAATACACCTGTGATCTTGGCAATCCAACTCCAGGGAAGCCAATTAATGGAAGCCTGCCTAACGGGGGATTATACAAACCCATTTCCATGTAAAAAATTACTAAAAACCAAGAGCCTAGCTGAGCATCTCTGACTTCTCTGTATATATGCAAAATGCTCTTTGGGTTGGTTTCCCTAAAAGTAATGAGGGAATCCAGATGTGGACCCTTTGCTCACAAGTGCCTAGAGGGATCA
Organism: Rhinophrynus dorsalis; assembly: GCA_037306005.1. Lineage (NCBI taxonomy): Eukaryota > Metazoa > Chordata > Amphibia > Anura > Rhinophrynidae > Rhinophrynus > Rhinophrynus dorsalis. The sequence goes on from CM074721.1 coordinate 507,317,451, forward strand.
GCTGCACCTCGCCGATGAGGCCCAATAAGGCCGAAACCTACATCTGGGGCTAGCTGTTTCCCTTGTTCAGAGAAGAATTGTCTGACATTTTGTGGCTGGACTGTCATTTTGCCAGGACCTGTATGATATGCTCCAGAATGTTCTTCTCTGTGTATGGCACTCGTGAGCTAAGAGATTGTACCCTGGGTACAGGACACAGTCTTGTGAGCTATTTGCATACTCTTGCAAGCCCATGAGCCTAGTTGAGCATCTTTGACGTCTCCTCTGTAAATGCAAATTGCTCTTGGGGTTGGTCACCCTAAAAGTAATGGGGGAATCCAGATTTGGGCACCTTGCTCACAAGTGCCTAGAGGGATCAGCTGCACCTCACCAATGAGGCCCAATAAGGCAGAAACCTACATCTGGGGTTAGCTGCTTCCCTTGTTCAGAAACAAACAAACAAACAAACAAAAAAAAACAAAACGGTCTGGCATTTTGTGGCTGAATTGTCATTTTGGAAGGACCTGTATGATATGCTTCAGAATATTTCTTCACTGTATATGGCACCTGGGAGCTAAAAGATTGCACCCCGGGAGCAGGACAGTCCTAGTGAGCTCTTTGCATACACTTCCAAGCTCATGAGCCTTTCTGAGAATCTCAGACATCTTCTTTGCCCTTTTCTGAGGCCAGGTCAATTGAAGCCGAGAGGCGGTGTAAAGCTGGAGGGAAAGAATGGAGTCTCCACCTCAAAGGCCCTGCCCTATGGAGGAGGGAACTTTACCCCATGGTTCCAGTGTTCCATACAGGACATAAGCGAATATAAAAATTTACAATACCCATTCAGTTCCCCAATTATTATAAATATATTTTAGAAACAAATTTATTTTCAACAAAATCTGCCAAGGCAGACCCCAAACACACCTCCCTCCTCCTACTGCTAATAATCTGTTTCTATTATACCAAGACCGGGAGTGTAACGGGAATCAGGCAGTCTGACTGATCCTGGCCATTGTTGCCAGGATTGCCTCTTTAAGATGTGGCTAGTAGGAGGGTAGCCAGGCCAGTTCTGGGTAGCTGGATTCCAGTGAATGGGTGTCAAAGGGCACTCTTTAGAACATTCCTGGAATAATGCACACCAGAAAGGATGGACAGGGATCCAACAACAAATTTGGGAACACAGGGAGTATATATTGGGCTGGAATTCCTAACAAACAAAACTACATTTTAATCCTACCTCGCCGATCTCCAGCCAGTAGGGGTCGGAACGATGAGTTGATAAGCAGCGACCAATCACTACGCCACGTACGTGTCGAACAAACCCAGGCAGTATAGTGACAAATAATGACAAGCTGCAACCAATCTGTGAGCCTCCTACTTGTCGAACAACCCAGGGCAGCAGACGGCGACCAATCAGTGAGCCGGCTATCTTTGAACAAGGGACTGGGAGACTTGGAAGGAGCCCAAAGCTCAGTTTAATCTTGCCGCGCCAATCTCCAGTCAATGGGGATCGGAGCAAAAAGGGTGAACCTACGGTGACCAATCAGCGGTCTGCTGACATTTCTAAACTAAAGGCAGGGAGATTTGAAGGGGGTGGATCCGGGGACCACAGAGGGCATGTGAAACATTGTGATATGTATATTCCACAATCACATGTATGTATAACATGTATGTATAACACTGTGGACCACAGGTTTGTTACACGGAGTAACGTGGAGCGGGGCTACATACCCAGGATGGCCAACGGAGAGTGCATTTATGAATCAACAGACCTGGGGCAGGCAAAGGCAGCATTGGGCCATAGGAGTAAGCCCAAGGTGGCAGGTGAGCCTAACCTGGAGTGTGTCAGTAACCCCGGGGCGAGGGAATTGTCCAAAATGGGTGCTGAATGTGTGGAAAACTGGACACATTTTAACAGTGGGGAAAGAGTATGCAGAAGACGGTGGAACCCCCAGCTAGAGAAGCCTTCAGTGTGAGGAGGAGTTTGGGTGGGACTTAAGTCCTGCAAAACATAACCATGGCTGCCTGGCTCCACTTATGTGACATCCAGTACTAATGAAATATTATTTTCTTGGAAATGATGCACACAGAATTGATTTATAGTAGCCATTAGGATTTTCTGTCCATATTGAGACAAGTGGGGTTATTATTAAAAAAAAGTGTTCATGTTCCTTTAATGCAGGGGTAGTTAATACTTCTCTCTCTAGCTTTTGAGTACTATAACTCCTATCGATCCCAAGTAGCCATCAGCCACTTGGATATAAAGGGCATTGCAGTCTCCAAATATACAACAAATGACTAATCCTGAATTCACTTTAAAAAAGGCAGAAACCTGTTTGGGGAGTGGTTTGGGCCTTACCTGGATTCAGTTCTCTCTAAAGCCCCTCGATACAGGTATATGAGGCTGCTGAAATGGACGAGGAACTGTAAGAGCACTGTCAAGATTGTATATAGGTTAAAGATGTTGGGCAGTGGGCGTTCTCTGGATAGGTATTTCAAAGGCTGAAAAGTGAATGGGAAAAAGAAGAATAAGTAATTGATAATACACTTCACATATTCCTAGAATCCCTTTCTCATGCCTCACAGCTAAAGGCTTCATGGCTACAGGTGTTTTCACCGATTACCCGAAATGAGCGCCATACAATCTAGTGGGTGTAACAGATTGTGTTCCATGGAACCCTGAGGAAGCATAAAGGGTTCCACAAAATAAATGTAAGTAGTGGTAGACATGGCTGGGGTAACATACAGCATGCAAGTGTGGTTCTGACACTCCAAGTGGATGTGTGGAAGACATACACATATGCATGCAGTTGCCCTGCCCCACAGGAACAGACCTGGAAAACACTGACCTATCTCCAGTGCTGAACTGGCTGTGGCACAGATAAAAATTATATCAAACAAAATCATCTCACATGAAAAGAAACAAACATAATCTATAATACAATATTAAAATACATTAGAACACTGTACACAAACACTTTTACACTATATATATATATATATTATATATACATACACACACACACACACATTATATATATATATATATATATAAAGAAGACTTTGTGCCTGGCATAACACACCCAGGGGCAGCAGTAAGGAGGATTACTGCTCCCATTGGGTGATTCAATAGGGGTGTGATTTTTGGCCCGCCCCCACTATCCAGCCCGCTCACCACTGTCTAAGGCTGAAAAAAAAAATGGCTGCCACTTGCTCCTACACCACAGACACACACACACACTGGCAGACACATACGCACATATACACACAACCTGAGCAGCTGAGGATGATGGGAACTATGTTCAAGCTACAGCTGGAAGGCCATGGTCCAGTCTATATTATGCAGCTTCTTCATTCCCTGTCTGTGAGCCTGCACAGCCCTGCCAATTACTACAAGTGAGCTGATTTCTAAGCTCCCTGTGGTGTCTCCATTGATCCAGGAAACAGACACTCAGAACACTGTTACACTGACTAAGTTGTAATTGTACCTCTCAATATCGTCGCTCCGATCCCCATTGGTCCAGGTTTGATTAGGTGTTACTTCCCTAATCCCTTCACCACTGTCGTCTATTCACCATTGTCGTCTATGTGATGAGATTAGTCTGGCGTTGTGGTTGTCTGTAAAACCTGCTTGCATTATGCTGTGTGTTAATTGTATTAATCTGATTACATGTCACATCCCCATTCCCCTGACAATGTGGCTGTATAAACCCTGTCCATTTCCAATGTCAGTATTCATTTTGGAACAGAAACTGCGTGTCTTTCTACAGGAATGATTTAAAGGGTCCACTGACACCCATTTCTAGGAATGCTACTCTGCAGAACAGGCATGGCTCTCTCTTTGCAGCCACTTCAAAGAGAGGAAAACCAGGGACAACTGCTAAGGACAACCCGGCGTCTTTAGCTTTCGTCACACTCACTGCTATTCTTTTCTGGATAGTCCATCCGCATCCATCTGTGTCAATACGCCAAAACTAAAGTTACATGGCTGCAAGGCTCCATCAGAGTAGTCTCCCGCTATCACCCACCATCTGATTCAGCCAGGTGAGGCAGTTCTGGTCCATTGACAACAGTAAATTGATAACCGTACAGATAAGGCTGTAGTATATTTTGAGTGCCCATAAAATTGTCAAGTATTCATTTTCCACAAATGCAGCCTCCTGATCCACCAATTTGCAGCTCAGATATGCCACAAAGTTAATCTCCATTGTCAGGCTAAACAGTTGTGGAGGTGCTCATATGGCCTACTGAAATCCAGGCCCCTTAGAACTAGAGAGACCGGCTGAGGGCTTGCTTCATGCCAGACATCACTTCATCATAGGCAGGCAGCCACAAGGGCTTGAACAAGGCACTAAAAATAAGATAAACTTATGATAATAACCAGCCATCCCCTAAAAGGACAGTAACTGTTTCTTAGTCTGGAGAACCAGCCACTGGAGGATAGCTTCTACCTTATCCGGCTCCAACCTCAGCCTCCTATTACTGACCTGGCATCACATCAGATACTGTAACTTGACCACGTCCATGTGACGCCTGGCTGGTCTGTGAAGCCTGCCGCCCTAATCTGGTCAAGAACTTCTGCCATGTGCACCATGTGTTTCTTCCATTCGTTACTGTAAATAGCGATGTCATCCAATAAGAATAGGATTTTTGGTGTGTAACGGACCACAGTCCATTACTGGAAGCCCTCTCTGGGCATATGGATTTGCAGCCCATTATCACAGGCTATGGAGAACTTTGAGACATTATGACGGTTTTGCCAAAAAGACTAAAATCAAAGCCTGGCTTGCTCTAAAGGGACTGGGTAATACATTGTCCTGTGTTAATTCTGAGTCTACAATACTGCCTGGGCAGTTAGGGGTTACTTATTTGTGTGTGTGCGCCATGATACGTCAAAGGTGTGTGGTATCACTGTCTGTGTGATGGGATTAGTCTGGGGTTCTGACTCATGTAACATCTGGTTCCATTGTACTGTGGTGGTGATTATATCAATCATACTACCTTTGTTCAAGTGTGTACAGTAACCCCAGGGGGTCCCATGGTATTGCAAGCCCCTCCATTGTACCCCATTGTGCGAGGTCTCCACCATTTGCTGTGTCCCACTGTATCTATGTGATTGTATTATGTGACCATTTGCTGCCATGTTAGGTTTACACCATTTGCTGTCCCTATTGTATCTATGTGATTGTATTATGTGACCATTTGTTGTTATATTGGGAAATTCACAGAATCCTGTATAAAAACCCCTGGTTTATGGAATAGAGAGAGTTAGTTGTTCTGAACTAAGCAGGAGTACAGAGTCTTCATTCCTGAATGGCTTAAAGAGTCCACTTTGACTCCCATTCAGAAGCCCTATGTTCCAGTGTTCCAGCCATCCATCCAGCTTCACCGGACCAGCTACCTTTCTGTAGCCGCATCCAGGAGGGAGAAACCCAGAACAGCTTAGGACAACCCGGCGTCCTTTAGCTTCCGTTACATGGTGCAACCTCTCCAGCAGCTGGTCCACAGCCGCTGTAAGGTGGTGGGGGCGTTCTTCATTTTGAATGGCATCACAAAAAATACACACATGCCAAACTGGGTGATGTATGCCAATTTGGGGTGAGTGGCATCAGAGAGGGATCAGCCAATATCCCTTGCTCATATCCAGTGCTGACAAGTACAGGTGTTAAGAAATTTATTGTGGGCTGAAGATCCAGTACTAGTACCCACTGACCCTCTTCATACCCCCTGGCTGGGGCTATTTGATCATATCAGACTTTCTGTTGCATCTGGTCTCTTTTGCTGGATGGGAGCCCTGTGTTCCATATGGACCAAGAGAAAAAAAGTTTAACATGTAAGACTAAAAATCATATTTTCTGCATCTTTCAATATGGAACACAGGTACCATGGGGATATACCAACAATATGGCTCTCAGATGTGGGAAGAAGGAGAAATGACCTCACACCTGTGCCCACGATACCGGTATTCCCTAGGACTATACAGAACTGGAACAGCCCAAAGAAAACTTGAACAGCACACAATAACAAGCTGTACAACAGTAAGGCACAAGAAAAAAACAGGTCCCGAGACAGGCAGAACTGCCTGAAGGATCTTCCAGCCAAAGCTGGCTTCAACCAAAGCCTGGACATCCACACGATAGTGCTTTGCAAAGGTATGCAAGGGGGACCAAGTCACTGCCTTGCACAACACCTCAGCAGAGGCCTGATCCTTGTAGGCCAGGGAGGCCCCACACAGACCTAGTGGAATGCTTTGTGACCATTAAGGGAACAGGTTTCTTCCCAAGTTCATATACCTTAGGAATGACAATCAAGGAGCCCGTCTTACAGAAGGACTCAGCTGGGTGCACATAGAACTTAATGCACCACACCACATCCAGCAAGTGGAGATACCTCTCTTTGTCAGATTTTGGATCAGGACAGAAGGAAGGCGCAACAATCTCCTGATAGATGTGGAACTCAGAAACTACCTTACAAGTACTGCAAGTCAGTGACTCTGAGTACTGAGACTACTGCCAGAAGAAAGGCCTTCTTATGCTTCAACCAACACACAGTGATGGTAGCAAGGGGATCAAAGGAAGGCCCTCTGCAGAACACCCAAAACCAAATTAAGGTCCCACTGAGGAGTGGGAGCCTAGAAGGCAGGGAAAGCATGAGTGACCTCCTGAAGGAACACTCTGACATCAAGAATAGTGGCAATACATCTCTGGAAAAAATAGAGCGAGCCGGGATCTTCAGACCGAGTTCTTTGTTCACACCATCCTGGAGAAAAGATAATACCACCAGATGGGCAAGGTCCTGTGAAGATAGGCCCCTAGCCACACCCCAGGAATGAAAAATAGACCAAGCCCTGTGGTAGGCCTTAGAGGAGTCAGGCTTCTGAGCCTGAACAATATTAGAAAAGACCTCAGTGGAAAATCCCTTCTTCCTCAGGATGTTGGCTTCAACAGCCATGCTCTCAAAAGATAGCTTTTCCACATCCTCTTTACAAAGGCAGTTCTGGAGAAGGAGGTCCATTGGAAGTGGGAGTGGATCCTGAATGGAAAGGATCTCCATGTCTGCAAACCTCACCCACTGGATCCAATAAGAAGCAGCAAGAAAGGAGGTATCCTCAAGATGCTCAAACAGGGAAAAAACCCAGAACAAGAGCAAAAAGAAAAGGTTTCTATATAAGCTCTCTTACCATATCAAGTTACCTCAATTTCAAGAGAGTCCTAACCATTATAAAATAATATTTTAAAATAAAATAACTAAAATAAAATTAAACTTGAGAAAGCAGCAGTGGAAACGCGTATATGTAGGCATTTTGAGATTAACACATATTGAAACACTAGTTAAAATCACCCTGCTGAGGTATCCCTTTAATTAACTATACAGGTATCGTGTTTTGCAGCGGTGGATGGATTAGACCTATATTTGAGGGGTTGGTATAGTGTTCACTTCTCTTTTGGTCTTCACCTACCTACTGCAAACGTTTTCTGTTTAAAAGCAAGTTATTCTTATCAAGAGAAGCAAAAATGGAGTGGCGAGGGAACCGTTCTTAAAGGAGTTTTGCACCTGAAAACTGACAAACTTTAGAGGCACTCCCAAACCCGAATAGAACAGCAGTAAAGGGGATAACTAACCGAAATGTAGCCATCCTTCCTCCATAACTCAGGGAAAGAACAGAATACATATACCATAAAATCTCACGTATAATACAATTTTGCCCATCTTCACCTTATGTGAGGTGGGGGGTGCGTATTATACATGAGGCAAAAAAAAAAAAAAATCCCATTGCCGCACTCCTTTCCTCCCTCCCTGCTTACCCATATCCGTCTCTCCCCCTGTGTAGCAGGGTTCAGTCCTGGGACCAATGCTTTTTAATTTGTTTATTAATGATCTAGAAGTGGGAATTGAAAGTAGCATCTCAATCTTTGCTGATGACACTAAACTATGTAAGGAAATACATACAGAGCTGGATGTTTTTTCCCTACAGAAGGATTTAGATAAACTAAGTGAATGGGCAGAAAAGTGGCAGATGTCATTTAATGTAGATAAATGTAAGGTTATGCATTTGGGCTGTAGAAACAAACTTGCTGCATATACTCTAAATGGGAGACAACTTGGGAAATCCTCATTAGAGAAAGATTTAGGAGAACTGATAGACAATAGACTTCACAGCAGTGTGCAGAGTCACTCAGCTGCTGCAAGAGCAAATAGATTACTAGCCTGCATAAAAAGAGGCGTAGAAGCAAGGGATGCTAATATTATCCTACCTCTGTATAAATCCTTGGTTAGGCCCATCTAGAATATGGAGTACAATTTTGGGCGCCTGTTCTAAAAAAGACATTACTGAACTGGAAAAGGTGCAGAGACGTGCAACAAAACTGATAAAGGGATTGGAGGATCTGAGTTACAAAGAGAGACCAGCCAAACTGGGTTTGTTTACATTAGAGAAGAAACATCTAAGGGGTGATATGATTACCATTTACAAATACATTCAAGGTCAATACAAAGAACTATCCAATGAATTATTTATGCAAAGATCTGAGCCAAGAACAAGAGGTCATCCATTAAGACTAGAGGAAAGGCGCTTTTGACTAAAACAAAGACAGGGATTCTTTACAGTAAAGGCGGTAAGGCTATGGAATTCTTTGCCTCAGGATGTTGTGCTTGCAGATAATGCAACTGCATTCAAAAAAGCAACGGATGCCTATCTAGCACAGAACAATATTGACAATTATGACAAATGGCTTCAGAGCAAATAGGATATTGATCCAGGGAACTATTTGATTACCAGTTGGAGTCAGGAAGGAATATTCCCCCCCCCCCCACACACACACACACACTTGGGACTAGATTGGAAATGGCTCCAGAGGGCTTTTCTTGCCTTCCTCTGGATCAACAGGGGTGTTTTTGGCATGGACTGGACTTTATGGACGCATGTCTTTTTTTCAGCCTTATCTACTATGTTACTATGTATGTTAATTTTGGCAGCCAGACAGTGCCCTATGCGCACTGAATCTATGGTATTGCCCTGTGAGGACCATGCGGTCCTCACAAGACATTACCATTGGCTAGAAAGAAGAGGCCCTGACAGGGCAATGCTGGAAGCGGGCAGCAGATGCAAGCATGTTGCCCACTGGGACCCTGTCAGGCTGACGAAATTGGACGGGCTACAGTAGGGGGAGCAGGATAAGAGTAAGTGAGGAGAGAGGGAAGCAGTGCGGCAATGGGAATTTTTTTTTTGTGTGACGGGAAAACAAGGGTGCGTAATATCCATAGGCACTCTCGTTTCCCCTAAAATCTTGGGTATAATGTACACCTGTGTCTTACACACAAATGCACATTACACCCAACATTTTCCAGTAATAAAATACCCAACATTTAATTTTCTTCAGAACACCATTGTTAAGAAAGCAGAGCCCTTAACCCCTTAAGGACCCATGACAGTCTGGGCATGTCATGGGTTGGCGTGCCATAAGGACCCATGACCTTCATGGATTTCAGGGCTCCCTGCACGCAGTTCGGAGAGCCCTGAACTGGATCGGCACAAAAAAGGTCTGGGAAGGAAAACTTGGGTTGCAAGATTCTCTCCACAGGGCGGCAAGGGTCCACATAGCACCCGCATTCTGGTCAGTCCACTCCAGCCCAGTAATGGCTATGTTTTCACCTCGGAGAACACATCATAACTGGAGATGGAAGGGGGGCAAGAGTTGAGCTGGATGAGAGGTTGGGAGTCTCCACTCACAAGACTATCTTCTGAGATGTGTTCTGCCTTCAAGGAGGAACTAAACCACATGGTACTTGTTTTACATCTTGGACGAGAGAGAACATTTTGTTGTCTATTACACTCTGTGATTTCCAGCCAGACTTGTTGGGGAAGACATTAGCTATAGTTCCCAAATGCTGGAGGTCCAATAATTACTAACTCATGCATTATAATATCAACGCACCTTGGAGCGGGAAATGAAAAGAAAGCAGCCAGCAAGCAGCAGCCCCTGCAACGTCGCCTGGAAGTCACTGAACTTCACACCTTCTAGATAAAGGACGCTCTGCCCGTAAGCCAAGATAAGGGCATTTAGGGCCAGTATCTTGAACATCTGCAAGGTGGTTACTAAAGTGCAACGCCCTTGCTTGATAACATGGCAAACTGAAAGAGATAAAAACAAAACAAAACAAGAACTTAGTCTTACAAATCACTATCAAGAGCTGTAGTAGGCAATGTGGTTCTCCAGCTGTTGAAGATAATCTCTCTATTGTACATACATTCCCCTCTTAAAACAGAGGTAGGCAGCCATAGATCTCCAGCACGTATTGGACAAAAGTTCCTACTAAATTCAGTCAGCCAAAGATCAGAAACTGATGATGGGAGGCATATTCTAACAGCAGCAGAACAGCCTTGGTTTGGCTGCAGCTGGTCAATGAACATAATATTTTACATTAATTGTTGCACAAAATAACCAGTGTAACCACTAGCCAGATGAAAATGATACAAGTTCTAATCTAACAACAACTGGAAGGTCACGGTTTGACTAAACCTCATCAATAGGTATCTTTGTTAATATTCATTGAGACACAAAATAGGCTGGACAATGGGAGATGCAGAACAACAGCTGGAGAACAGACCGCACTCCCCATAGCCAACAACTATATATTTTTAAGTATATATTTTTGCACACTGACGATTTGCAGTGAACAGTGCATCTTATAAACTCTCAGTTGGCATCCCTGTGTACATAGTCAACTTAAAGGGACAGTAATCTCCTATATAAAATGGTTATAGTTTTGTAGATGTTACAAAATTAAACTATATGCTACAAATCCTCTCTCTCAAACCGCTATGGTTTGAGAGATATTCGCACTGTAAGTTTCCCCCTCCCTCCCCTTCTTCTGATGTCAGCTGTAAAGCTGACAGCAGGAGATTTGAGTCCTGCGACTCGAGGAGGCTCTACAGCAGAGCCAAAATCGCATTATTTAAAAATAATTACTTCATTGGAACAGTCTACAAAGTGTGCTTGCAAACCAGGCACACTTTGTAGACCTTTCCAATGAAGTAATTATTTTCCTATAACCCGATTTTGGCTCTGCTGTAGAGCCGCCAGTTGGTGCCCGGACCGAGATCTCCTGCTGTCAAGCACAGCGTTGATGTCAGGAGAAGGGGAGGGAGAGGGGGAATTTTGAAAGCGAATATCTCTCAAACCATAGTGGTTTGAGAGATAGGATTAGAAGCATATTGTTTAATTTTGTAACATCTACAAAACTATAACAATTTTTTATGGGACATTACTGACACTTTAAAGGGATAGTAATACTTTGTTTTAACTTTATTTTATTTTGTAGGCATTAAAAAAAACATGAAGAATGATACAAGTCTTATCTCCCAAACCTTTATGGTTTAAGAGATATTCACAAGCAAAGTTTCCCCTCCCTCCCCTTTTTCCTAGTGCAAGCCATCTCTTCTCAGATGTGACTCTGGTTGTAAGACCAGACAGAAAACATTGAAAGCCCTTCCCCTCTTGACAAGTTTTTCAGCTTTTTCCCTTATCTTAATTGAAAATTGTCCCTCTCTGCAGTCTACCTGGGCACCTCCCTTCTGATCTGGCTCAACGGGGGGGGGGGGGTACTTTGCTTGTGAATATCTCTTAAACCATAAAGGTTTGAGAGATAAGACTTATATCGTTCTTCATGTTTTTTTAATGCCTACAAAATAAAATTAAGATAAAACGAAGTATTACTATCCCGTTAAGGCTTGGGACAATGGTACATATAACAAGACCACAATGAAAAACACACCAAACTATAACAACCCGTTAGGCAGGCTCCCATTGACTGGCCTCCTTGGAGTTGGATTGCCCAGTTCATGGTGTATATTTCTGGACCATTATCCTGTGGAGATGACTTTATAACAAATCTGTTCCTCATGACTAAACCTCAGGTTCTGAGGTTCTGTACTGTATGATGGGAGCCTGAAGAAAGAACACTGGTAAGTTAGCCATTTTTTATTTCAAATATGTTTTACCAGGAAGAATACATTGAGATTTCTCCTGTTTTCAAGTATGTCCTGGATAGTTTTCAGTAAAGAAATTGAGAAACATTATATATACATACACACAAATATACACTCATATTAAAAATGATATACAGTTACATACTGTTTTGAGATATAAATAAATAAGCATTTACTTTTAATGATTTTAAACTGGGAGCAGATCTGATTATTTCAGGCATATTATTCCAGGCTTTCGGAGCTCTGAAGGAGAAGGCAGATCATCCTGCTTCTTACTTGTATTGTGGTATACGCAGTTTATATAAGTGCTATGGTCCTATTTATTTATGTTTCATTCATTTTAAGGGGTGCCCACAGTGCGAGTCTCTGTCTAAATTGCATACAATCCACATTTCTTTCTTCTTTCAATTCAATTACCTGATCCGTCGGTAGGGCAAAAATGGATAGCGGACGACCAAAAAAAGTCTAAGTCGTTATTCAATTGCCCTACCACCTGAAAGCTCAACGGACGTTAGGCCACAGAAAAGGGCTCTTAGCCAAACGTTCGTTTTGTGTGTTAATTCCCGAAACTCACGCTAAATAGCATGAATAATGGTAACTTCAAAGGAAAAGGTAAGGATCGGTGCCTGATACTTTCAAGCACCGATCGTTTGTTCATCTGTATTGTACACTAACCTGTCATCCACTGTCCTCCTACCGTCCTTTTTCTCTTATCTTCTTTCTTCCATCTTCTCATAATTTAACTGTAAGAAAAATCAAGAGATATTAACACATATTCCATACAAATACCCACACATCCATGCATAGTTGAACCCTTTGAGTGACAGAGGGGCATGCAACGCATTGTAGAGCAATGCATTGCGTACCTCTCTGGGACTTAAAGGGATAAACAATGCTGAGACGTGAGAGTCAATATTTAACAAAAATGCCCAAAGTCGAAAGATTTGTCCCCATTTTAAATCAACACACTTGAAATAAAAAGTGTGTGCCTTACAGCCGATGCCCGATCAGTTTTGAGGGAATTTGAACAGACTGCCTTTATGTATGGGCAGTCACTTTTCAAAATGCCTCACAGTCATTGGCTGGGATGTGTGCTTATGCACCTCCCAGTCAATCAGCTTCAAGCAGGGTCCTCCAATCCCCTGCTCAAAGCTGCTTGGTTGGAAGGTGTGTAAGCACACATCCTAGCCAGTGAGGCATTTTGAACAGAGCCCACATATAAAGGAAGTCTATGTTCAAATTCCCTCACAATGGAACGAGCTTCGGCCCATAAGGGACACAGGGCAGGGGGTGCTCCTACTCACTTGCTACGCCACCGGCACCACAGTGGAAAAAGGGATTATATTTTTACTATTTCAGGTGTTTTGATTTAAAATGGGGACAAATCGTTCGACTTTTGATATTTTTGTTAAATATTGACCAGTACATCTCAGCATTATATATACCTCGGAGTCACAGCGAGGTACGAAACACATTGCTTTGCAAAGTGTTGAGTGCCCCTCTGGCACTCAAGGGGTTAAACTATGCATGGATGTGAGGGTTACTTGCAAGGAATGTATGTTAATATCTCTTGATTTTTCTTACAAATAAATGATTAAAATATGGAAGAAAGAAGACGGACCGGAGAAAGAAAGAAGATACAAGAAAGACGCTGAAGACGGACAGTAGCTGACCAGGGTGCTGAAGACTCCGCTGGACATCAAGTATTTCTTTCAGAGGCTGCTTGCTTTGTAACATGGTCTGATTATCCCTATGAGTGCCATTGGGGGTAAATATACACCACTAGCACTCAAATGGTTAATTCCATTAAACACTTTTAGATACTTTGGATGTCGGGGACTTAGGTTTTTTCCACATTTTTTCTTCTCAATTGCTGCGTTGGCTGTTTTAAGATCTGATGAGGGACTCTGCTTCCAAAAAAAACTGGGTCTTAAATTGCAAACAATAAAGTGGGTCTCTTATCAGGTAATAAGGGCTAACACAGTCAGTTGAATGGCATCTTGTGGAGTTATTTTTTTGGGTGAAAACGCCTCCAACTTCACCGCCCGGCATGTTTTTTTTTTTGTTTTTTTTTTTGCCTCCATTTTTTCAGAGCACTGGTAATTGAATAGTTTACGGTGCTTGACAAAATGCCGCTGGCTGTTTTTTCAGCCGCCTGACCTAATTCAATTGTGGCCTAGATCCTATGATATAATGGTGACTGCGGCTATTAGTAGTTCTTATTAACCCTTTCAGGGATAATCTATCTTTTTTCTGCCTCATCCTTCTACATTGTTAGTCCTCAGTTTATTCAAATCCTTCTAAAGAGAAACATCCTGCTCTGTATGAATTTCCTTACATAGCTTAGTGTCATCAGCAAAGATTGAGACATTTCTTTCAATCCCTACTTCTAAATTATTAATATAAAAGTTATAAAGCATTGGACTTGGGTCTGAACCCTGTGGCACGCCAATTACTACTTTAGATCAACTTGAAAATGTTCCATGTACAACAACTCTGTGCCATTTATCATTTAACCAGTTCTCTATCCGTGTACAGATATCACCTCCCAAACCAGAGCCATTTATTTTATGCAGTAAACTTTTGTGAGGCATTGGATCAAATGCTTTTGCAAAATCCAAGGATACTACATCAACAGCAATCTTCTTTTTCAAATTACTACTTACCCTTTAATAAATTAGCTTGACATTATCTATTCTTCCTCATGGCAAAACAGGCTTCCGAGGGAATATTCTGGCATTTTATTTCCGACTTGTACTGTGGCCCCTAATACTCACATGGGGCCCTCCACTGTTGAAAAAAAGCCAGCCTAGGTAAAAACTCTGATGTCCTCTGTTGCCTCCATTCCTTCATCTATCCAGGGGATTATCCACTCATGTTGTCCCATGTCCCCATTAAATATACTGATCCCATCTTTAGGGGCCCACTTTCAGTTGGTGATTCCTCTTGTGAGAAGATAAATACAGAGGAAGAGGGCATGGATTCTTACACATCTTTTGATGATTTCTGTGAAGCTGACCCTTCCCCCTCAGCAGAGGAGCTCATCAGAGAGGTGTAGGAGACCCCTCCGGTCTCTGCTGGCTTTGGTGTGGGGTTTTCCTCACCTGACATCTTCCACAGGCAACAGAGAGATTATCCCGTTTTTCTTCCCAACATCATCTTATATCTGTTTTTTTCTAGGGGAAGACGCAAAGGTGTAGCTTCCTTAATAAATGGTCTTCCAAATAATTGTGTTTTTTTTTTTTTTTTTTTTTTTTTTTTTTTTTACTGGGGCTTTAGAATAGTGGGCTTCCCCACATGCCATTGATCCAATTACATCTTGCCTAGCCAAAAACTCAGCTCTGTCACTGGCAGATGCTGCAGCCCTTAAGGGACCAGGCTAGCAAATGCCTTGATTACTCATTAAATGCAAACTTTTCAACCCACTGCGGCCTTCTGTGACCCATCCTTACTACGGCCTGATTCGCCAGAGTGACAGCCCTCTGGGTCAAATAACTCACAAAGGCTATCCAGGAGGATTTTCCTAAGGAGGAACTTCTTGTTATGCTTGCCAACATTATGGAGGACAAAGCATATCTTACTGATGCTGCCTTTGATGCCGCCAGATTCTCTGGCAAGTCCTCTGCTTTATCTGTTGTCATTCATCAACCTTTGTGGCTTAAGATCTGGTTGGCTGACCAAATTTCACAGATCCTTGATGTGCCTTCCTTTTGTGTGTAAGCACCTCTTGGGACCTGACCTGGGTAAGGTCCTCAGTGATGCCACTGGACAAGAGAGTTAGCTCCTGCTTAGATTTCCTCAAAATGTTCATTTTTCTCCCAGGAAGACGGATGGATTTTGCTCACCCACCCATTTGAGGCGCATAGGGCTCAACCCTCTGTTCTCCCAGGCCTGCCCCAAAGCCCAAGCAGGCTTGGCAGAGCAAGACATCGGCTGAGAAGCCAAAGCCTGACAAGCTCACACTGGCATAACTTACTGAATTCTGATCAGTCCATACCCGCAGCAGGTCGACAAAGTCTTTTTCAAATGCCTGGGAGTCTATTGTGACGGACCAATGGGTTTAGTGTGTCATTTCGGAAGGGTACCACAGTTTTCAAGTTACTTTCCACTCACCATTTATTTCTGTCCATAGTTCCTCGGGATCGAGATGGGACGAATTTGTTCATAGACACCATCTCATTTCTGTTGGACAAACATTTTGGCTCTGGTTGTCTCCTAGGACTTTTCACGTTTTTACTCCATTCTTTTTGCGGTCCCCAAAAAGGACGGCGGCTGGCATCCTATTCCGGACTTGAGGTGTCTCAATCATTATGTGGAAGCAATGAGATGACATGGAGTCCCTAAGGTCTGTTATTGCAACAATGTGCTCAGTGTACTATCAGAAGACAAGATCCAGACTCTGTTCCAAGACATGTGACAAGCTCTGTCCTGGCTTCAGCTAAGATAAGGGACTACATGAGAATCCCAGGACGTCTAGAATACACCCTGGAAGTGGTCCCTTATGCTCAATTCTACGTGTGAAAGCTTGTCCATCCCATAGCACTAATTTGGTCTACAAAAGATCTAGATGGAGAATGCTCAGGTCACCGTGATCACAGCTTTTTTGATCCCTCAGGTCTGGTTCTCGGATCTTCCCATTTAGCCATTTAGCCTTCCCCTGTGACCTCTGCTACCAGCAGGTAAAAATGTTGGCCTTGATGACACGTCTCTTGAGGCAAACATCTAGAAGAGAAAGGTGTTCTCGAACGCTGCCATCTCTACCATGATTCAAGCAAAAAAGCCTGTAACTTCTAAAGTCTACCACAGGATCTGGTCCCTTTTTTTACCAGTGGCGCATTGATAGGAACATGTCTCCACAGTGCTGCAGCATTTCTATGGATTTTGTTTTCTTTCAAGATGGTGTTAAAATTCTCAGTCTGTGCTCCATCAAGGTACAGATCTCAGCACTCCCAGATCTCTTCTAAAGTGAATTGCTTTTCTATATGATGTTAAAACATTTGTTTACGGTGTGGATCATGCCTTCCCCCTCCTATACAGATTCCACTCTACCAGTGGGACCTAAATATTGTGCAGTGTGTTCTTCAGGGACCTCCCTTTGAACCTCCCTCTTGGGTTTCCTGGTGTTTTTGATGCTTAATATGGTCTTTCCTTTGGCCATTTTTTTGTGAAGAGTAGCTGAGATACAACTTCATCTTGTACACCTCCTTTCATGGTGTTTAATTAGGACAAGGCAGTCCCTATAATCTCCTAGGGGTCTCTTACCAAAAATTAATATCCTATTTTCACATAAACCAGGAATTTGTTCTTCATTCTTTTAATCCTGATCCTTCCATCAAACAAAAACAGGATATTCACCACTTTGATATGGTTCGATGCCATACATATTATGTGCATTGTCTTTTAGAAAGGCAGATACTCTTGGTTATTCCTTAAAAACAGTACACACTACATCTACTTTTACCTTTGATTCTTGGATAAAGGCTACCATACAAGTGTTTGTGATCAGAAAGAAACCTCTCACTTTCAGAGTCATGGAGCACTCCACCATATATGTGCATGCCTCTTGAACCAACAAGAACCAGGCCCCTCCTGAACTGCTGCACAAAGTGGCAACGTGGTCATCCTTGCACACATTTGCCAAAAGTTACCGCATCAATGACCAGGCTTCTACTGGATGGAAAGGTTGTTGTCCCTGCTTAAGGGCACCTTTCCTTTTTTCTAACCTGTTCATTAGTTTTTGTTGTTTGCTGGACTAGTTTGGGGTCTGTTGATACCTGAGTTTTACACAAGGCCAGCTTAGTCCTATGGAATAAAGTTTTTTTCTCTTTCCCTCGAATCTCAGTGGCTTCTTTAGTATATCCCCATGGTTCCTGTGTTCCATGTAGTATGTAATAGAAAATAGGATTTTAGTGAACTTACCATTAAAGTGGAACTCTCACCTACCTGAAAGTTATGTCTATCTAAATTGTCGTCTTCAATAAAGCTTCAATCTGTATCCTGTACAGCTCAGTACCTTACGGCTGTCTATCACCTCCTCTTCTCTTGTGCCTCGATCCCTCCTCCTCCCTCAGTGAGTCCCAAATAATCACGTGACCTGGCGTGCTCTTCCCAATGCACGTCCAGGTTATGGAGGCAAAGGGAGAGAGCGTACATGCAATCTCCCTATACAAGTGCAAGTCCTCTTGCTGATCTAAAAATAGCCTCAGAGACAAGCATCTCTGGCACTATCACTGGAGATGGTTGCACTCATTGTTAATAGTAATATAGTCTGACCTGGGTGCACATCTAAAGTTAAATAGATACATACAGTTCTTGGAAAGATGTCACTCACAGGAGCTTGTTAGATGAAAGAATTGTTGATGTTTATTGAATCGACGTTTTGACCTTGCAAACTGGCCTTTATCAACAATTCTTTCATCGAACATGCTCCTGTGAGTGTCATCTTTCCAAGAAGTGTGTATTTGTGTGTGTATACCATTCCTTATCCATTTGCAAAGGTTTTCCCCTAACCCCAATTTCTTATTTTATACCGCGGTCTCCTGTGTGGCACTGTATCAAACGCCTCTGCAAAATCTAGATATACTACATCTACTGCTTTACCGTTATCCAGGTTGCTACATACTCCTTCATAGAAGCTCAAAAGATTAGTTTGGCATGATCTATTCCTCATAAAACCATGTTAATTCCTGCTAATCTACTTTTCTGCTGTGCAATTCTGAATATAATCCCTTATTATCCCTTCTAGCAGTTTTCCCACTATTCACAGGTCTATAATTCCAGGGTTCTGTTTTAATTCACTGTAACAGGCCTTAGGCCGTTACTTGGAGGCCTTTTCAGGCCTGTGAAACTATTAGCCTAAAAGACTGAAGGGTACAGTCTTCGCTGGCTTCGCCCAGCCAGGAAACCAGGGGACTGGCGCCACACATTTGAAAAGTAGGTGCCATCGGACTGGCTGCCATCCCCTGGTGAGGTGACTGATGCACAAAACTATGTTTTTTTGTTATGAGACCGGTAGGCGCCTCAGCCATTGGCCTCCTCGTCTTGCGATATGTCACTCAGGCTTCCATTGGTTGGGATGGCTGGAGCAGCCTGATTGGTTACTGTACCTGTACTGTATCTTGTTGCTCCTCTTCCTAGTGGCTAGGAATTGAAGCGGCAAGAATAAATTAGATAAAGGCTCCACCATGTCTACTGCTCCTTTGTTACCATTGTTAACTTCTCCCCAAAGACTGTATAAAGGTCCATGTCCTGTTCAATAAAGGCGTTAGTCGTTTTGCACTAAAAAGTATCCTTAGTCATTATTCTTGAATGGTAGAAAGGGGCCCCTTTGCCCCCATTCAGGAGTCTTCTGTTCCAGTGTTCCAGCCAGCCATTCTGATTCACCGGAGTCGCTACCCCTCTGTGGCCACTTCTAGAAGAGAGGACCCAGGCATGACGGCCCAGGACAGCATGGCAACTTGGGTTCCCGTTACAGTCCCTTCTTAAATAAAGGGGCTAGTTTGGCTTTATGCCAGCCTTGCGGCACTGAGCCCGTGGTGAGAGAATCTTTAAAGAGTAAAGAGAGCAGTCTTGCTAACACTGCACAGAGTTCCTGAAGAACCCTTATATGTATACCATAAGGACCCGGTGCTTTGTCAGTATTAATTTTGTTAATTCTTACCATTACCTCATCTTATGTTAACCCAATGTCCGATAGCGGTATGGTTTTATTTGTTACCTGTTGCGGCTCTTCTACCATTTTTTGTTCCCTGCTATATAATGATGCAAAGAAAGTGTTTACAATATTAGCCTTTTCCTTATGCTGTCTAATCAACGCACGCATCTCATTTTATTGTTATATTAAAAAGGGGAGAGGGGGGATAGGGAGAGTCCAGCCTTCAGGGCCAATCCCATGTGCCACATATGGCTGGCACTCTACTGGTTAAAGGGCCAATGTATTGCTTCACAATCTTTAGCTTGCAAGCTTTTGAGCAGGGACCCAAGTTCCAGTGTTTCACTTTTCAAGGCACTTGTAATTCAGCATTGTTTAAACCCTTAACCCCTTAAGAACCACACACACTGATTCCGGACTCCCCGAACGGCGTGCAGCCACGCCGGGAGCCTGGAATTCCATGATGGTCCAGGACTGTCATCGGTCCTTAACTCTAAACAAGCCATGATGGTCCTGGACTGTCATGGGTCCTTAAGGGGTTAAATTGTAAACCACTGTGTACACTTGTGGAACTATATAAACATTCATTCAATGTGTTGTGCACTACTCTAGTCCTTAAGGGGTTAAGTGCTTCACATAACTCCACACTCACTGCATTGTATGGATGACAGCTTGGAAGTGAAAGGTGCAGCTATGCTGGCATCTCCTAACTTCACCACTTGCAACTGATCCTCCTCAAGGTCCTTCAGGATCTGATTAATCTTCTCCTGGAAATGAAAAATGCCACAATGTGAGCACATACACACAGATGAAGCATTATTACAAGTACAGCTAGCAAGATGAAGAGGATAGTTTGGCCGGGTGTGGTGTGTGTTTTACCCTGTGAGAGGATAAGTGGACTAAACTGGTCAAATGCACATTAACACTTTACATTTAATTTCTTATAAATAAGGAAAGTATAGTCCACACAAATAAACATTCATTAACAATCTCTAATGAAGAAAGTCTTAAAACGTCCGAGACATCCCATGGGAAAAGAAAGAAGGTTCAGCAAGTTTCATGCGAAACACCTGAGGTTTCTATTCCCTGCAACTGTAGGCTGTATCCAAGGTTAAGCACCTTTTTGAAACACCTGTTGGGTTGTGAGGACAATACTTTTCTACCTGTTTGAGTGGGGATATCTGCCCTCAAACTAATCCTGCACCTCAGGTTCTAAGAAGTGCTTTCTAATGTGTTCTACATATATTAGCTGTATACAATAGGTTAAACCCCCGCAGACGGTTTACTATTGAAATTTCAACTTATATTTGGCGACAAACAAAATGCATGAAAAGGGCGACATCAGAATACCACCCACTTCAAGAGTGTGACATTCTGATGTCACACACTTAAGAGTCGCAAGCTGGAGAGGTAAAATAGCCACTTTAATATGTATAATATAAAATGCATCACGGTCAGCTGGCGGAGCAGATCCCTCCCAGCTTCAGTCTGCACTGCATCACTCTTCTGTAGGCAATCTGTGAGCACCTCCTACATGGCAGCCACTCAAAGGACTAATTTCTTTTATATATTTGATGTTCACCGTGACTGCATTAAAACCTGCTCTGCCATTGGATAATACCCAGCACAGAAGAGTGATGCAGTGTAGACTGAAGCTGGGAGGGATCTGCTCCGCTGGCTGATTGGTGATACATATTATATTGCAGGGCTTATAATTTTAAGTCCTTTGCTACTAGCCAGACCTGAAAAGTTACTCAACACTGCAAGCCAAAACATACCCATCAGGGCTGAATTTCTACTTGCCAGGGCTGAATTTTCAATAGCCAGTGGCGAGTGGAAATTTTGAGCCCTGTTATATTACACATATTAAAGTGGCTATATTACCACCCCAGCTTGCGACTCTTAAGCGTGCAACATCAGAATGTCGCCCTTTTCATACATTTGACATGTTGATTGTGGTGTTTTGTTGGTCGCCAAATAGAGGGTGACATTTCAATAGGATACCCCCCTCCCAAACCACCTTTTTTATCTAATGGGGACATAGGAATCAGGAGGTTAACATCCCCCTGTAAGGTAGCAGGGCACTTTTTTTTTAAATAAATAAAGTCTCTGGAGGAGGAGAACTTCCACTCAGCCTTACTTAACCACCACCCAATTCAGCCCAATTACAGTCCTATATGAACCATTTAGGAAGGAAACATGGTTGTTCTCTGCCGAGACCATATTCTTTTCCTGCAATCAAAATTTGAGGAAGGATCAGAGGGCATTTCAGTCATTGAGAAGATTCTCCTGTTCCTGGGGGACTTATGTGTGTTCATTATACTGTGCAAGGAACCATGCAAGTTTGAATGGACTATGTGCCATTCAGAGCCTTCACGTGCCTCCAAATAATCTAATCTGAACGCATGTGGACAGGTCCCCCTGGAGTGCACGAGTAGTTTCTGGTGCCAGGAAGGGTTATTGCAGCTGGCTGGGCCCCTGGGAGATTGCAGATTGCCTTTTCACTGGTTGCTTACAGCCCTTGTAGCTCCTGGACTGGACTATTGCATAAAGGCTCTGAACTGGTAACTCAACCTCAAGCCCAGATCAGATCCATGGGTCCTTCTCATCTCATATCATCTCTATGGGTTACGTAATCAATTTCAAGAGTCCCCCCCACCTCACAGTTTCTTCATATTCAGGATCCCAGAGCATTTAAAGATGTGAATGAGCATTAAATGACTTTTGGCTTATATGATAGTACCTAAGAGAAAGAGGTTCATGGAGTTTTATTCCAACCGGTTTGTCATGCCAAAGGATGACAGAAGATTGTCCCGGTTTTGGGTCCAAAATGGAGTCACTCTACTATGTGATCACTGGTGTGTGTCCAAGCAAGATTCAGGCTTCACTAGATATACGGGATGTCTACTTGCACATTGTCAAATGTGAACGGCATAAAACATTTCTCAGGTTTGCATTCCACAATCATTTCCAATTTATAGCTCTGCCCTTTGGTCTTCCTGCGGTTCAAAGTTTTCACCAAGGCAGTGGTGGAAAGGCCCAAGATATTTACATAAAACCTTATCTGACTTATTTATGCACTCAAGTTCTGTTGCTAGGACTTCAAATGTACACCTCCACAGACACTCTGCAGGTAAATAGTGGGTTCTGAAGTGCAAAGTCAAACCTAGTTCCAACTCTGGTTATGAAGTTCAAAAATCCACAGCAAAGAGTTTTCCTTTCAGACAGCAAGATTCAGAATCTCTCTTCTAAATTTTGTAACATTGTTCTTCACTCATGTGCACTGATGAAAATACATGAAGGACTTTGGGCCAATGATGGTTACCACAGAAACCATACTTTTGGCTGGGTGTCATAGGAGGACACTGCAATTTGTAGAAGTGAGAAAATGGCCCAGGTGGAAAAGTAATTTGTCTTGTGTAGCCAGTGTGTCACCAAAGGTGATGTCGGATCTCCACCAGTGGCTAGATTTGAACCATCTATGACAAGCAAGCCCTTTGCTGTAGTCAGATGGTAGGGGGTGAAGACTGATGCCAGTCTCAGGTTGGGGTGCGGTGTTCGGATAACATAGTGTGGAGTTGATGGTGTTGGAGGGAACCATCCTTTCAGATCAATGTATTGGAACCAAGGGTAATTTTTTTCTCGCTGGATTTCAATTTTACAAGGAGTCCTGGTGTGGGTGCAGTCAAACAATAACATGACTGTTGCATATGTAGCCCATCATGAAGAACTCAGGAACAAAGGAACCTGGGAATAAGTTTGTATTATTATTGCTATAGCGCCAACTTATTCTACAGAGGTGTGTATTAGGGCTGCAACTAACAATTATTTTGATAATCGATTAGTTGGCCGATTATTTTTTCGATTAATCGGATAAAAAAAACAAATATGCTAATTTTTCATTGTTTAAACTGATTTAAAGGGATAGTAATACTTAAAATGTAAAAAAGAATACGTTGTAGGGTTTATCCCCCTGAGTAAAACAAGAGTACTCCCACTGCTGAAAGGTGTTTCATTCAAAAGTTATTAATTTTCAAAGTTGAATTTTTTAGGTGCAATATCACAGTGGCCTGAAATTGTACAGTGGCGCTGTTGCTACACCATCCTATGGAGATTTATGGTCAATTGACCAGAGCTGTCCATAGGATCGTGTAGCAACAGCACCACTGTACAATTTCAGGCCACTGTGATATTGCACCTAAAAAATTCAACTTTGAAAATTAATAACTTTTGAATGAAACACCTTTCAGCAGTGGGAGTACTCTTGTTTTACTCAGGGGGATAAACCCTACAACATATTTTTTTTTACATTTTAAGTATTACTATCCCTTTAATGAACAAACAGTGTTAAAAACAAATAGCAGAATAAAAAACTTTACACATTAACATGTGTCATTGTTATTATTTCACCCTGGGGTCTATGCACCTCTTTCTCCCCCTTGCGCCTCTATTTCTCCCCCCTTGTACTTATCTCTCCCCCCTTGTGCCCCTCTCTCTCTCTCTCCCCCCTTGTGCCTCTCTCTCCCCCCTTGTACTTCTCTCTCTCCCCCCTTGTGCCTCTTTCTCCCCATGTACTTCTCTCTCTCTCTCCCCCATGTACTTCTCTCTCTCTCCCCCTTGTGCCTCTCTTTCTCTTCCTCTTGTATGTCTCTCCCCCGTACCTCTTTTTCACTTTCCCGCATTGATGACATCCGGGGCGCAACCATGCCAAACGCGGAGACGCTGCGTGGAGCGTGCAGGGGTTTTCTTCCTCAGTCGGGGGGCCAGTTTTAAACTGGCCTCAGAACAGAGGAAGAAAATACCTGCAAACTCCACGCGGCGTCTCCGCGTTTGGCGTGGTTGCGCCCCGGTTGTCATCAATGCGGGAAGTAAGAAGACAGCATCCAGTGGCTGTGGGGCTGCTGGGCGGCACAACGAATCGATAATGAGAATCGTTGGCAACGATTCTCATTATCGATTTTATCGATTCGTTGTTGCTGCCCTAGTGTGTATGATACTTATATGGGCAAAGTTGAGTGTTCCTGCAATTTCCTGTTTTCATTCCGGGGTAAACAATGTGGAGGAAGACTCTTAACAGTCAGCCGCTGGACCCAAGAGAGTGGGAGTGTTTTTCAATTCCATTGGAGTCACTTGGGAAATAACAGAAGTAGATCTGATGGCATCACTTGGAATTGTGAAATGACAAGTTATTGCACAAGGTTGAGGGATACCCTGGCATTGGTCATAGACACCATCATGAGATCACTGAAGTTTAGACACACATATGTGGTGATGAGGAAACTCAAGAGGAAAAACACCCATGTCATTCTCAGCTAGAGAGCGGTCCAGATGCGCCTGGTACATGGATTTACTTAATCTGGTGGTGGACAATCTTTGGAGATTGCTACTCATTCTGAACTGGTCCAATGAATCAACCAGATCTGCAGATGGTATGCACTTAAAGGGATAGTAATACTTCATTTTAACTTTATTTTATTTTGTAGGCATTAAAAAAACATGAAGAATGATATGTCTTATCTCTGAAACCTTTATGGTTTAAGAGATATTCACAAACAAAGTATCCTCCCCCCCTGTTCAACCAGATTAGAAGGGAGATGCCCAGGTAGACTGCAGAGAGGGACAATCTTCAATTAAGATAATGGAAAAATCTGAAAAACTTGTCAAAGGGGGAAGGGCTTTCATTGTTTTCATACAAAGAAAATTGTCCCCTTCTGTTATCTGTACTGTCATACAACCAGACTCACATCTGAGAAGAGATGGCTTACACTAGGTAAAAGGGGCGGGGAGGGGAACTTTGCTTGTGAATATCTCATAAACCATAAAGGTTTGAGAGATAAGACTTATATCATTCTTCATGTTTTTTTAATGCCTACAAAATAAAATAAAGTTAAAACGAAGTATTACTATCCCTTTAAAGTGGATGTGTCACCTATGGACAACATCGAATGATTAGTTAGGTTACATATCAAATACTAATAAAATGGTATTTATTTTTTATTTAAACTTTTGATTTTGTGTAAATTTAACTTACAAAGTCTGGGCTGCAGCTAATTCCGCATAGACTGCAGCCTGACTTCTGCCTCTGCTCTCCACCCTACTCCGATGATGGAGGCTTCTGTCTGTAAGCTGGAGCTTTCTCACTGGCTAGATATCAATCTCTGCCTATGAGACCGCCCCAGCTTACAGACAGAAGCCTCTGTCATCTGAAGAAGGAGGAGAGCAGAGGCAGAGCATCGGACTGCGGTTACAGAGCAGGTAACTGCAGTCTATACGGAAGTAGCTACAGCCCAAAAATAAGTACCGTTTCTGAAGTATTTGATATGTAGCACAGCTATTTATGAGATGTTGTCCATAGGTGACACATCCACTTTAAAGCTGACATCCTGAGACAGAAGTGTTATTCTGTGGCTGTGATGCCTCTTATATGCCTGATGCTTAAGGCCTGCGGTGTCTGAAACCAAGAGGACATCGTATTTCGCCAGACGTGATACATGGGGGGGGTCAGTGCTGGGGAGAAGCCCACAGCGCAAAGGCCTCAGCCAAAAAAGGATATAGCTTAGCAAAACCTCTTATCAGGAGTTTTACGCTCATCTATAAGGGTCTCATCAAGAGTATTACTGTGTGGAAACAAAGGAGAAGATTTTCTAAACTTCTGGAAGATACCCGGAGAGGGAGCTCCCTTATCAGAGGCATCAGAGACCTGAGGGTCTCCAGGACTGCCATGATGAGCCCCTCAGCTGGGGGGAAGCGGATCAGCCTCATAGGAATCTCCATGTCATTATACACTCCCCAGTGAAGAGAGCAGTGCCCTAATACCAGGTGGGCTCTTGATCAGTGCTATAGGGGCCCAGTGGAGTAGTAGAGGTTACTGCACATAAGGGGCACAGAGACTCTTAATATTACCTAGACAGCACTGCAAAGCAAGAGGAACAGTGAGTAACAGGGGGTGGGGGAGACCCTGAATCTTTTGCCTTAGATTTTCCCCCATGCCCCTTAAGAGTCCGACATGTCTCTGAGCAAAATGTCCCAAACCCAGTAGGATACTAGATAAAACGTCCTCAGCGTAAGAAAAGAGCCCTAAATATGCAGAATCAGCCTCTGAATAGGATAAGAGAAAAGTAAGCTGGCCACCAGAAACAGTCAGCCAATCAGAAGTAAGCAAGCAAACTGGGCATTTTGGCTACTGTAGTGTTCTCTGTAACTTATTGCCTAGCAACACATAGTAGTCTGCTCACGGATCGCCACAGGCCCCTGGACTGGATGATGGGACAATAAGGAGACAAAAAAGACAGACCACTGTAGCTCAAACAATTGCAGAGATATGTCCCAGAGAAGTCAATGCAACAAAGGTGGTTGCGGATGTCTCCCGTTCATAAAATGGCAGCCACATTAAAATCTATCTACAACTAAAAAGATTGCAAAGGACCCATCAGGGGGGAGTCTAAAAACTAAGATTCAAGAAGTGGGGGAGCAAAAATTCCCCTTCCTCCTAAAGCATTCAAACACACCCAAGAGCCCAATCAGCACAGAATGGGTTAATCTAATAAAATAACTTAGAAAAGCAGCCATCCTCATGACAAAACCACCTTAGAGAATAGCAAAGATACACATAAAGAGTGACAGAGCATAGCAAAGCTCACATCAGACCCTGTAGAGAGAGGCAAAACAAGTTGGAACATAAAGTGGCCCAAGTCACTCAAAGGGTTACTCACCAGTCTTCTTTTTTCAGGTTACCAACATAGCAAGGGACTGAATCGCAAGGAAAACTTGGAAGAATAGGTCCACAAGACAACCTGTAAACTGAGCAGTCTAACTCCAGGGAAGCCCAGTGATGGTAAACAGCCCATATCGAATAGGAAAACAATAAAAACCTAAGAAAAGAACTAAGAGGATGGTCTTGCCCTTTCAGCCTGTTTGCAGGACCCATTCATTCTGAGAGTTCGTCCTTAAGGATAGAAAGGAAATAAATCTCAGTCTACTGTTTGGGAATAACCAGATGCTGCAAAGAAATATAATGGAAAGGATAAAGGAAGGAAAATTGCCTGGGAATAACTTTTCATTCCTTCAGGACCAGCTGGTCCAAAGGATGCAAGGAGGGAAAAATACAGCATCCCTGCCAACCCTAGATGAAGGGCTTGAGGCAGAAGAGTCAGGGAACCTCAGAGCTCCCAGAACAGCCCTAATAAGACCTTTCTTTTACAGATGTCCTAGGGTCCTCCTCTAAATAATCCCCAAGAGCAATGTATGAAGCCTCAGCAGGGTCACCGCCCTTCAGAAGAAGCCTCCTCAACTGTCCAACGTAACTGCAGAGTCCATGGCTAACACATTGGTCACCATTTCTACCCGGGTGGGGTTCCCCCAGGAGATCCTATCTGACCAGGGAATGCAATTCACCTCTGAATTGCTACAACAGGTCTGGAAGTTGTGTGGGGTTAAGTCCACTCAAGCTACCGCTCATCACCCCCAATGGAACCTTAAAGCAAATGCTCAGGGCCTTCACGGACTCTCACCGAGACTGGAAGCAGTACCTGCCTCACCTCCTCTTCGCCTATCGTGAGGTTCCTCAGGAGTCCACGGGCTTTTCCCCATTCAAACTACTGTTCGGGAGACGAGTACGGGGACCTCTGAACATCCTCAGAGAATAATGGGAAGGGAAGTGTGACACAGAGGAGACTCCAGTCATAACCTACATACTGGAGCCAAGAGATCGTCTGGAGAATTTGACGGGCATGGCCCGGCAGAACCTTCAGGACGCCCAGGCCAGACAGAAAAAGTACTATGATAGGCAGGCCAAGTTCAGAGAGTTCCTGGTCGGATAGAAGGTGCTAGCCCTCCTCCCAGAGAGACAGAACAAGCTCCAGACAGCTTGGGAAGGGCCTTACCAGATAGTGGATCACCAAGGGGAGACCACATACCTAATAGCCCGTGGTCCCCAGTTAAAGTATAGGAGGATCTGTCACATTAACGCCCTTAAGCCCTATGAGCAGCTCCCTGAAGACATTTTGGCGATATGTACCCTGGCAGGCCAAGAGACTGAAGATAGATAAATCCCTGACCTTCTGGCCAACACACAATCTGACTGCCCCAGTAGCTGGGTCACCTTGGGGCCCCATCTTGCCCCCTTGCAACAAGGCCAGCTTCAAGATATACTGGCATGGTGGCCCACCCTTTTTTCTCCCCTTGCCTGGCCGTACATCCCTAACAGACCATAAGGTCGAGACCTTAGAGCAGCCCTCTCTCCGGCAACCCGCTTATCGGGTGGCAGAAGCAGTCAAATCACACATCCTGAAAGAGATTAGGCAGATACAAGAGTTGGGTGTGATTGAGGAGTCCGACATCCCATGGGCCTCTCCAGTTGTTCTAGTGCCCAAGAAAGGTACCACATGCTTTTGTGTGGATTACCGGCGCCTCAATGAGAAAACAGTGACTGACGCCTACCCCATGTCCTGGGCAGATGACCTCCTTGACAGACTTGCTGGGGCTCACATTGTCACCACATTGGATCTAAGTAAAGGCTACTGGCAGATCCCCTTGGCTCCAGAGGCAGTGCCCAAATCAGCCTTCATCACCCCGCTTGGCCTGTACCAATTTACAGTCATGTCGTTCGGGATGAAGAATGCTCCTGGTACCTTTCAGAGGTTGGTGGACCGCCTGCTCGCTGGGCCTCAGGAGTTTGCCTGTGCCTACTTAGATGACATAGCGATCTACAGTGAGTCCTGGGAGGAACATCTCTTACATGTAGAGGCCATCTTAAGTAGAGTCCATAAGGCAAGGCTGACTATTCTCTCCGACAAATGTCAGCTAGGCATGGGGGAGGTACAGTACCTAGGCCACCGGGTAGGTAGCGGACGACAGCATCCTGAACAGGCCAAAATAGAGGCCATAGTTAACTGGCCTCAGCCCCAGACCAAAAAACAGGTCCTAGCTTTCTTGGGGACAGCTGGCTACTACCGAAGATTTGTCCCCCGCGACAGTGAACTGGCAAAACCATTGACTGACCTAACTAAAAAGGCATAGCCCTGCCTAGTAAACTGGACCCCTGCCCGTGCCCAGGCATTTGAAGTCCTGAAGACTGCTCTTGGCTAAGCACCTGTCCTTGCTGCTCCCAATTTTAACCAACCATTTCTCGTTCACACAGATGCCTCAAACGGTATTAAGCAAAGTGGACTCCGCGGGAGAACAACATCTGGTCGCCTTCCAAAGCCGCAACCTGCTTGACCAGGAGGTGAGATACGCGGAAAATGTAAAAGAATGCCTGGCTCTGGTCTGGGCAATTAAAAGATTTCAGCCATACCTCTACAGGCGGGAGTTTACAGTGTTAACGGACCACAATCCACTAGTGTGGCTGAACAAGACTTCGGGAGATTATGGCGGCCTGTTCCACTGGAGCTTGGCCCTACAGCTCTATACGTCTTTCTGGATTATCAGAGGACTTGGATGCTTGAAAAGGGGGGTGGTGTAATGGGCCATAGGCCGTTACTGGGAAACTTTGCTGTGGTCTGGGAAAAAAAATACCTCTCTCAGAAAAGACTGAGTTCACTGAGCCAGCGCTAGCCGGCAAAAGTAAATGCAAGCTGCCATAAGCTTAAATATCGGTCGGACCCTGATTGGTCAATCAGAGTTAAAGGGCTGCCATTGACTTAACATAGGGAAAAGTAGGCAGCCCAGGGATTGATCCGGTCAACGGCCCGCCCAAGGATGCTGATACATTCGTAACGAACTTAACCAGGCTTGGTCAGCCGTTTCCAGGCTGCTGATTGACCAGGGGTTGAAGCGGAATATTCAAACAGACTAAAAAGATGCTTCATCCCCCTGGCCATTGTGTAAAATGTGTATTCGAGCCCCTCAGCCTTTTAGCTCAGTGTTTACCCCTCATCAGTCTCTTTGTCTAAATAATGTGATCATGTCTGGACCTTTGTATCCTGTATACACCCTTTGTCACTGCCTTTTGTGTCCTTTGTTCAATATGCTGTCTTGATGTGATTAACCTTGTATAAAAGAACTGAAGTTTGTTGAATAAAGCATTTTTTAGCTTTGGAACTTCATCAGTGTCCTGTCACTCTGTCACTGGATGGTATCAATGGTCTCCTTTTGACCCCCATCCTAGAAAGGAGCTCTGGGAGAATGACCGGCGAGGCTACCTGTTGAAGCCCACCTCAGGAAAGAGAAACCCGGCACAACTGCCTGAGTCCATCCACGGGCTTAGGTACCTGTAACAGTATTACTGACCCATAACAGTAAATTAAGACAAATTAGCAAAGCAATTATCAGTGCCATCTTCAAAAAGGAGGGGATTGGAAATTAGGCTGATAAAAAAACATAATGCAAAACTAGTAATATCACCACAAACCTCAGAAAGTGGTCGCTAGACAAGCAAACAGGAAGTCGCCTTCACCAGACCTGTGCATTCTGAAACTGAAGTCCTTTTTTAGTCTTCAGGCTCCTGTGCATGATATGCATGATATAAAAGAGGAAATGGATGAGAGAAAGCCAACCCAAGTCCCATAAAAGCCTGCACCCTGATTCGTATCCATCCAGGAGACCAGACATAGGAGCCTGCCTAATGTGGTATTAAACAGCCCCATGTAAGTTAAGTAAACAAAAAAAAAAAGTTCATCTAAGATAATCTTTGCCCTGTTGCACCGTGTTTTAAGTTACTTTTATAAGCAATTCTAAAGAGGGTAAAGTTGAGCTGTTTTAGGCAAGTGCCCTGCCCTCCTTGCAGGAGGATACTTTACCCCCATGGTGTCTGTGTTCCATACTAGTCAAGAGAGAAATAGGTGTTTGGGAAGTGCTGGGTGCTTTGTGATTGGTTCCCTTAGATGGCTGCATGATGGGAGTAGTAACCCAAGGTTAAGGACCTTGTCCTACATTATTGGGATGTGTGAAACTACTTACTCTCTGCTGTGACTGCTGCTCCTCACGTAGTGACATGATCCTGTTTTTTGCAGCTCTGGAAGTTGGTTTGATGGTGTTGCTGGTAAATGCAGGAGGTGCAGGTCTGCCATCAGCTGCAGATTCCTTTGGCTTCCTCCTCTTCTCAGGCAAACGCTCTGGTGCATTAGCAAGTAGGGCAACCCCTGAAACAAGCAACATGTGAGTAAACAACCTTTGGATCAGTATCCTCTCCAGTAAAATTTGTGTAGAGGAACCTTTTTCATTCATCATGTGATATTTTACCACATCCTTGTATTCTAACATATAGTTTGGCTGAAGGGCTAAAAAGAACTTGTGCAAATCTGGTACAAACCACGTAGACTAAATGAGACAAATAAAAGTTCCCATTGACTTAAATGAGACTTTTAGTTCCTTAAAAGTTAATGCTTTGGAGACCACCAGCATTAAATGTATTAAAAACGCAAGTCAAATCAATATTTATCTACCCCCTATGGTGAAACAGTTTGCTGCAGAGTTGCTCCAGTTCTTAATGCATCAACTTCCCTGGTCACAAGGCAAACCTTGACCATGTGGAATACAGGTACCATGGGGTGAAGTCTCCTCTGAGGAGGGCAAGGCACTTGCGAAAAATGCTCTGAGGCAGAGACTCCCAGCCTGCACCAATTCACCTGCCCAATCTGAGCATTTGTATAGCACAGGGAATAATCTGAACAGAGAACCCAAAAGGACACCCCTGCCAAGGACTCAACCCAGTGGTTTTTCTCCTGAAGTACTCTGTCCCAGATGGACTAAGAGAAATGGCTCTATCGTTGACTACACAAAAATCCCCTTTTTGCTTTCATACTATGTGGAACACAGGAACCACTGGGAAATACCAATGCATCCAACCATGATTCCAGGAAGGTAAAGAGAACCCCCATCTCTCAGACCAGGTTCAATGGAAATGAACTGGTACAACATGAACCACAGGTGTCAATGGATACAAACACTACAAAAACTAAAGAACAGAAACAAGGTACTGGTGCAACAGGAGTCAGTAAGTACACCTACACAGACACAACACAACAGCCTGAAGGCCCTTTCATTCAAATCCAGCTTCAGCTCAAGCCAAAAACACTAACAATTAACAATATCGACATGTGGGGCAGAAGAGACTTATTCCTCAGCTGGAGTCTGAGCAAGCAGCCTGCAAGGTGCTAGAGCCTCATACCCAGCAACAGTCCAAAAAGCTGGGTGCAAGGTGCCAGATCCCTCTCACCACCGTTGTGTTGTACAGAAGGAATTTTCTTAAATACAGTGCTTCAAGTCAGTCATTTTTGGGAAAGGGGAAACAGTGACAATATGCCCCTGAGGTCACCCTCCAATAATTAGGCATATGGCGACTAGCTTCATAATAATGCTATTAGCTCTCATAATTACCCAATTCTGAAGTAATCCTCAGTCTTTGGAGACTGACGGCCAGGCTTCTTGCTTTAATGCCATCTGCGCCGTCAGTCCCTTCAGGTGCCTTAAGGCACAGTGCAATGCCTCCTAGACGAGACCGGGACTGACAGCGCAGGCAAGCAGACGTCTATAATACAAGATGTCTGCGCGGATGCCTGGCTTCCTGTCTCAGAAGACTAAGGATTACTTCAGAACCGGGTACTTATGAGAGCTAATAGCACTATTATGAAGCTAGTCGCCATATGCCTAATTATTGGAGGGTGATTTTATAGAGAGGTACAGTTCCGCTTTAACTACAGTAAAACGCTAAATGACTTTTCTATGATTTTTTTTTTTTTTACATACCCACATTAGCGTGTTTCAATGCGCCCACATCATTGGTACCATCTCCACACATTAAGGTAACGTAACCAAGTTCCTTTAGACTGGTAATCACAAATTCCTACAAAAAATTACAAATATAATGTAAGATCACATTCTACAGTAAGCATTTCAGTCTGAATCAGTACTGGATGAGACTGGCAACACTTTTGTGCGTCCATTTATTATGCCAATAACTATAACAGACTAATCAAGTAGGTGGTCACTGCTATTTCTATGTTATGCTAATGATTGAATAGAAAGAAAGAAAGCCCAACAGAAACTTATGAATGCAATACAATATAAATAATGTTCCAAAAGGCTACTCCCAAATCAGTGATATCTCTGTATTATAAATACATTGGGGATTATAGATTTAAAATTTAAGCAGCAGTGCGTGTGTGTGTGCTGTGTGTGTACGCGTGTGGTTCAATAGGAAGCACTTGCTTTGACTATGGGAGTAATATGCATAGTGTGATTTGTAGAACGTAGGAATTATATGTACATACAAGGTGCCCAACTATGTTTTAACAAAAGACTTAAGAAAATGTCACCTTGCAGGATTGCTTTAAAAAAAAAAAAAAAAATTTACAACCCAGTAGTGTTTTTCATAATATATACATACATACATACATACACACACACACACACACACACACACACACACACACACACACACTATACACACTATACACACTATACACACACTATACACACAATTTCAGTCACAATTTCAGAGGAACCATGAAGGGCAGGGCACTCCTGCAAGAGGAAAAAAAAGGGAAGAAGTTTCCTCTTGAAGGGATGCCCTGAATCTCCATGGACTAAGAGAAAATAGTTTATTGGTAGGTAGCATGCAGTTCCCTTTATCTTTTTAGTCCTATGTTGGTTGGATAAAGTAACCATGGGGACATACTAACTTTGTCCCTTTAAAATTCAGAAGATGAGTGACCATGTTAAATCCTGGATAAAACGGTTTGTGTGCTTAAAGCATAGTTGGAACAAACACACCAGAAACAACCTTTTTCCCTCAGAATATATGCACCAAAATTTAAGCCATCAAAGCTAGTTTCATCAGGTCTGAATGGTGTATGGGAACCTGGAACAGTCTCCATGGATCAACTACAACCACATTGAGCTGATCTGCTTACCAAGCAGTTCATGGCCATTCTGGATCAATGAGAAAGATGAAAGACATTTTCATCTTCATGTTTTTGTAACACACCAAGGACCAGAGGAAGATCAGCAAATAAATGTGTCAGCAAATGGTATGTCACAGTAGTGAGCAATCACTCAGCTGCTGCAAAAGGAAATGGGATAGTATCCTGCATAAAAAGGGGTATAGATGCACGAGATGGAAATATAATTATGCCTCTATATAAATCTTGGCAAGGTCTCATCTAGAATACAGAGTACAGTTTTGGGCACCAGTTCTTAAACAAACAAACAAAAAAAAAAAAAAAAAACATTATTGAACTGGAAAAAGTGCAGAGACGTGCAACAAAACAGATAAAGGGAATGGATAATCTGAATGATAAAGTGTAAAAGCCCATGTACACGGGCCAAGGTCCGGGTGATGTTAAACCTTTGCAATGCATTGCGTACCCATCTGGCACTCAAAGGGCTAAGAGGCCCGTCCTGCTCTGAGTCCTGCCGCCGACACAGTCATGCACTGTAGAGACTGCCTGAAAGCACAGAATGCTCCCAGCACAGAACTCCCAGCATTCTGTGCGTTTGGGCAGTCTCTAATGCACATGACTGCTTCTGACAAACATCTTAGCGAATTATTATATAGGATATTTGATGTCAATACAAAAAGTGGTGAGACTAAAAGCCTACTCAGCTCTGGGCCAAAAGAAATGCTTGCCCATGAACAGAAGGGGCATCAAGGACTTGTTGGAAGATGTGACAGAAGAACAGATCTTTAGCCAAAAAGTACAGTGTAGCAACAACAAAAGCAAAGATCTTCCCAGTAAACTGGCGACAGCAAAGGCCACATCTACCAGTCACATATTAGTCTCAAGGAACTTAGAAAAAGCCATAACAATATCCTTCTTAGGAATGTCCACATGGATAACCTACAAAAGTAGATACACCCACATATCCATGAACTTATCCAGCTGGGACATAAGGCAGCAAAACTAGCCTTCAAGTGAGAATACAGGTGCTTAACCGCCTGGTCCTAAAGTGGCATTGCATCTGCAAGCAGCAAGGCTGTATTCCAGGAAAGGAGAATGAATGGAGGGGGGTAGCCCACTCGGCTAAAATATCTGTGGAAGAGAGATACAAGAGAGTGAGAGATGCCTTGGAAAGAACAACCTCTTGTTTGTCCAGGAGTATCTGGTCTATGGAATGGCAAAGGGGTTAAATTGTGGTATTTTTGTATTCACCTTATTCTCTCCAATGGTATGTGTCTTACTGTCTGGTCCAGGTTTGATTAGGTGTTACTTCCCTAGTCCCTTTATCACGGTTGTATATTCACCATTGTTGTCTGTGTGATGATATTAGTCTTGTAATGTGGTTGTCTGTATAACCTGCTTCCATTGTGCTATGTGTTAATTTTGTTAATCTATTCCTGTCCTGGTTGCATGTCATCTCCCTTCCCCTGGCAGTGTGGCTATATAAACCATGGCAAGTCCCAATAAACTGTACTCTTACTACAACAACTTGTGCGGTGTGTCTTCTTCTAGGAATGGTCCTGAAGAGCCCCCTTTGACTCCCATTCCTCAGATCCTCACAACTTGTACTGGAACAGCTACCCCCTCATGGCCGCATTACTGAGAGAGAAGCCTGGCACGACTGCCAGGGACTACTACATGGGTCTCCTGGCTCCGTTACAATCCCTTTTAAAAATGAGGAGAACTGGAGTCTGGGGCTTCAGAGATCTTCAGCATTTTAGTGGGTAGCTTGGACGACCTTCAGCAGGAGAACCAGTATTCAGAAGAATCTCCAATAGCGGTCTTCAACAGTCACCCCCTCCCATGGGAAAATGTATATTTGTGAAATGGCTGCAGTGCCTTTTGGAGTTAACAGAACAGTACGGAGACCAAGATTCTTGATCACAGGAAGGTATAGAACTCACAGAAGAAATAAGGATCTTAACCCATGCAGGTTCCTCTCCATTAGCAGATGGTCCCATGGGCCAGGTGGGGAGCACAGAGCAAAGGTACAATATAAAACCCTACAAGGACCAATATGGTATGAGGAGCAGTGGGTTAAAGGAGGAAAAGGGGACAACCGAAACCTTGGTAGCTTGCCAATGTCTCCATGAGCTGCAGACATAGCCAGGATACACTTAAAATAAAGATAATATAACTTATATACCATTAAAAATACTTTTCTGACCGAAAGAATTAAAGTGACACGCTAGGAAGCAGAGATTAATCTCAAGCATTCCACAAAGAAGTTAAAAAAGGAAGAGGATGTGCACAGAACCTACTCTTCCCATGCCTGGAAGCTCTGAAAAAACTGGCTTATGGGTAATGTAGTTGCTGTGGCGCACTATAAACTTCGCAGTGGTCCTCCACCAATGCAGGTAAAAGACAGAGAAGCTGAATAAGCACTATTAAATCGAGGGGAATGCAACTGGTGGAATAGAGAGTCTAGAATATATTCTGTGCCCCAATCCAAAATGGCAGCTGTGTAGGCTTGTTCCTAAAGGCACCAAAGCCCCAAAAACCAATGCTGCATTAAACACAAGTTAAAAGATGAAATAAAACTGAAGAAAATGAAAGAAAGTGAATGAACAAGAGTTAAACTGAAGCAAAATGAAAGAAAAATAACTAAAAATAAGTTAAAATTAATCCAAGTGAATGAAAATGAATCTACAATGAATTAAAAGGAGTGAACCTCTGGTAAAGAAGAGGGATAGCGAAACAAAGATGAACAAAAATGTTCACAAATGTACAGAGTGCTAGCCCAGCCAAAGTACCACAGATAATGGAAATGTGGCTGCCAGACAAACATAGGGACATACTCACAGGACCTGTGCACCCTAAATGCAGGAAAGCTTGTCGTCTTCAGCCTCTAAACGCTTATACACCATACAAACATCTGCTCAGACCAACTAAGCAGAGACTGAGAGGAAAAGCCTGATAATAGACCTGGGTCTGTTAAAGGATGATTTGCATTAAGTCTGTGCTCTGGTGCAACCCAACACAAAAAGAAGTACTACAAAGAGTGCAAGAGTATTGCCCCAACCAGATCCTCACCAACCTCTCTGTTGCTCCTGCCCTGGGAAGTAGGAATGAGGTCCTCCCCCCAGTGGTTCTGTTGCCCCTGCCCTGGTGAGCAGGACCGAGATCCTCACAAGCGGCTCTGTTGCTCCTGCCCTGTGGAAAGGGAAAGAGGTCCTCCCCAGTACCTCTGTTGCCCCTGCCCTGGTGAGTGGGACTGAGATCCTCACCAGCCCCTGCCATGGTGAGTGGGACCAAAGTCCTCCCCAGGGGCTCTGTTGCCCATGCCCTGGGGGAGGGGGACAGAGGCCCACACCAGCCTGGTTTTTAGCCCTGACCTGGCGAGTGGGACTGCAGACTGTTGGAGGTCTGGCACCCAGATCATTGCTGTCGGGGGAGGGGCCAATAGAACCAGCATTCCCCCCCCAGCTCTTTTGTTCCTACTGGGGCCCCTATGCCTCACAGGATTCCCACCCACAGACTTACCCTGGATCCAGACCCAGGAGGAACTTACACAGGCATCAGCCATTGCTCCATGAGAAACTGGTCTAGCGAATGGTGAAGAGGAAAATGGTAACACCCCCCCCCCTTTTTTCTTTTTTAAAAAAAAGTTTCTTCAAAATATCAGGGGAAGAATAACTAATGCCTGAGGTCTATGAGATCTTAAGTGCCCCCAAGAATGCCTGAAGACCCTCTGTGAAATAAACAGTATTCCTCATAAAAATCCTTAACAGAGGAGAACAAATACAGGTTATCTGTATCAGTTTCCCCTTTCTCAGTGGAGGAATCCCCAATAATGGGTGTATGTCTTTTCAGTATGATTGTTCAAGTGCCTTTTGGGGGGTGATCAGGATGGTTCAGGAACCAGAGTCTAATGCCCTTTAACGGGCAAGAGATGGACTCACTGAGGAAAATAAAGTCTTAACCAATGCCTTCTCCTTTACAACAGATAAATGACCCAGAGGTTTTGCAGGGGCCACAGAACAAGTGGAACATAAAATACAAGAGAATCCCCTTGGAAAACCAACCTGGCATGAGATAGGGGATTATAGGGGATAAGGGGACCCCCAAATCCTTAGTAGACAAAGCCTTGTCCATATCTCTCTTAGGATCTGACATATCTAAGAGTATTAAGGTATTAAATAAAACAGTAAAAACAGAAGAAAGGTAGAACAACATTTCTTATATAGCTTCAAAAGGTTAATAGCATAGGAGGGGAGGTTAATTAAAAAATGGAAATGTGTCATTCTAGGACCACATATTCCCCAACCAAATATCCCAGGAATGTAGATTCCCAGTTTTAAAGAGGTGTGGTGGCTCTCCAGACATTATGAAATAGTACTCTCTGAGACTGGGGAGGTTCCTGTAACCACAGTGGAAGGTGAGAATTAATATCCACTCCTTTGCCTTGCCTCCAAAACACAAATGGAGCTGAGAAGCCCTGGATAAGCATTCTATGTTCCATCCAATATGGCTGCCATGTGTGCCAGTTCTTAAAGGCACCACAAAGAAAAAATGTTAAAAGCAAGTAAAAGTGAACAAAAGTTAATAAAAAATGCCACCGCCACAACAGGACTGAACCCAAAATAAGAAGAAAGTCCCAGAGCCACAAAACATAGGTAGAATTGGGACAAGGCAAAGAATGCCTTGGCAGAAAGGCAATGCGGGGGTTAAAGCGGTTAAAGCCCTCTGAAGCCATTTCCAATTTAGCCCCAAGTGGGTAAAAAAATAGGATTTTAGTCTTACCTGTTAAATCCTTTTCACTTAGTCCATACAGGTCACTGGTACCATGGGATGTGTAGTCCCCTTTAATAGGCAGGAACAATTATGCAAATAATCTGCAAGGGGCGGAGCCTCCCCTCTTACTTAAGCCACCTTCTGGCCAGAGCCACTCATATTGATTTGAGACCCCAAGAACTGACCTCAGGTAAGCAAAAAGAAAGACTCCTGTGAGCATGCCCTAACGGTCTCCCACTGAATGCCACAGGAGAGCCAAGACTGGTCCCTTGACAGGGTGGGAGACCAGTGACCTGTATGGACTAAGTGAAAAGGATTTAACAGGTAAGACTAAAATCCTATTTTCACTGTCGTCCAATACAGGTCACTGGTACCATGGGATGTACAAACATTGAGCTGATCCAGAGGCGGGAAGTAAGGCAAGGACCAGGCGCGAGGCCCAAGTCACTAGAACTGATAACCAGTTGAAACCCAGCCCAAACTGTAAGTGTCAACGGACACCAACCAAGGAAACAAACCTTGAACTAGCACAGCACACGGAACTAGAGCCAACAGGGCTCAACAGTAAAGAAGCACTAAGGATCACAGAGCGGAAGACCTACACAGGCAAGACTGCCTCCAGGACCTTCCTTCCAAAACTGGCATCAGCCGAAGCCAGTACATCAACTCGATAGTGCTTAGAAAATGTGTGCACAGAGGACCAAGTGGCCGCTCTGCACAGTTGATCAGCAGAAGCTTGATTCTTGTAGGCCCAAGAGGCCCCAATAGATCTGGTGGAATGGGCAGTTACCCGGAAGGGAACATGCTTATTCCTCAACTTATAGGCTTCACGGATGGTAGCCTTAATCCAAGAAGCAATGGTAACTTTGGAGGCCGGTCTCCCTGCCCTAGGCCCCTCAGGAATGACGAATAGAGCGTCAGACTTCCTGAGAGACTCGGTGCGATGAACATAAAACTTGAGGCAACGCACCACATCCAACAAATGGAGATCCCGTTCCTTGTCAGATGAAGGATTAGGGCAGAAAGAGGGAACCACAATCTCTTGATTGATGTGAAATTCGGACACAACCTTTGGTAAGAATTCCTTGGTAGTGCGAAGCACAGCCTTATCCTTGTGGAACACCAGGTAAGGAGGTTTACAAGACAGAGCTTGTAACTCTGCTACCCGGCGAACTGAAACAATAGCCAAAAGGAAGGCCATCTTCCAAGTCAAGAGACGTAATGGAATGGAAGCCAAGGATTCAAACGGTGGTCGCTGGAGAACTCCCAGCACCAAGTTGAGGTCCCACTGGGGAGCAGGACTCTTGAAGGCAGGTCGAACATGAGTCACACCTTGGAAGAAAACTTTCACATCAGGAAGGATAGCAATCCTTTCCTGGAAAAACACAGACAAGGCAGAAGTCTGAACTTTGAGGGAACTCAGACTGAGCCCCTTATCCACACCGTCCTGCAAGAATACCAGGACAGTGGGAAGATGGAAGTCAAGAGGCAAATTCTTGTCAGAGCACCATGTCACGAAAGTTGACCATATGCGATGATAGATCTTGGAAGACACAGGCTTACGAGCACTGAGCATCGTCGATACCACAGAAGGAGAAAAGCCTTTCTTAGCTAGAATCGAGGATTCAACCGCCATGCCATCAAACGGAGAGAGTGAACATCCTCTTTCCACAGATACTCCTGGAGAAGCAGGTCCGGACGGGCAGGAAGTGGGATTGGATCCTTCACAGACATGGCCATCAATTCCGGAAACCAGGACTGGCGAGGCCAGTTTGGAGCAATCAGGAAGACAGGACAACGTTCTCTCTTCAACTTCTGAATGACTCTGATCAATAGAGGAAGAGGAGGGAAGATGTAAGCCAGGGAGAAGTCCCAAGGGATCGACAAGGCATCCACTGCTAGAGCAAGGGAGTCCCTCAGCCGGGAGCAAAACACCGGAACCTTCCTGTTGTGTCTGGCAGCCGTCAGATCCACCACAGGCATTCCCCACCGTTGAGTGAGCATGTGAAACACCTCTGGGTGCAGAGCCCATTCTCCGCTGTCGACGGTATGACGACTGAGGAAGTCTGCCATGACGTTGTCCACGCCTGGAAAATGAACCGCAGAGATGACAGGCACGTGATCTTCTGCCCAAGACAAAATATCCTTGACCTCCCACCAGGCGGAACCGCTTCTTGTGCCGCCTTGCCTGTTGATGTAAGCCACAGCCGTGGCGTTGTCTGACTCCACTCTGACTGGAAGACCGGTCAATTGAGACTCCCAGTGCCTCAGGGCCAGCCGGACAGCTCGAAGTTCCAGAACATTGATGGAGAGCATGGATTCCTTCAGACCCCATTTCCCCTGAGCACTGAAGCGACCCCAGACTGCACCCCAGCCCCGAAGGCTGGCATCCGTAGTGACTGTGGTCCAAGGAGGAACTAGAAAGGATTTCCCTTTCAGGAGATGAGAGAGATCTAACCACCAGTGCAGACTCGACTCGACATGAGGAGGAAGAGAAACAGACAGATGTTGATGATCTGGATGATTCTCGCACGTCTGGATCGCGAATCTCTGAAGATCCCTGGAGTGGGCCATGGCAAATGGTACTGCTTCGATTGTGGAAATGAACTTCCCCACTAAGGACGACAAATTCGGAACTGGAATCACGTCCAGGTCCAGAAGTCCAGCCACTCAGACAGCTATCTGGTGAGCCACGTCCTCTGGAAGAAACACCATGCATTGGCGAGTGTCGAACAGGAGACCCAGGAACAGAAGCCTCTGAGATGGAAACAAGTCCGACTTGTCCAGATTCAGGATCCAGCCATGACGGTTCAGGGTGTGCATGCACATCTGTAATTGCTGAAGGAGAAGCTCCGCTGAGGAGGCCTTCAGAAGGAGATCGTCCATGTAGGGGGTCACTCTGATCCCATCCTGATGGAGCACCGCTATCAATGAGCCCAACACCCTCTGGAAGACCTGAGGGGCTGAAGTCAGCCCAAAGGGGAGCGCTGCAAACTGAAAGTGTCCCCTGTGACAGGCAATCCTGAGATACCGCCTGCTCTCTGGATGAATAGGGATGTGAAGATAAGCATCCTGGAGGTCCAGGGAGGCAAGAAACTCCCCTGGAGACATTGCTGCAATCACAGAACGCAGGGATTCCTGGCGGAAGTGGGAAGTCACCACATAAGCATTGAGATCTTTGAGATCCAAGATAGGACGGGCTCCTCCGTCCCTTTTGGCTACCACAAACAGGTTGGAGAAATATCCTGAACCTGTGTCCCCCTGAGGAACCGCCTCCAGAACCTCTTTGTCCAAGAGATCCTGAATAGCGTCGTCTAACAGACGCCATTTTGTGGGTTCCTGAGAAGGACGAGTAAAATGGAACCGAAAAGGAGGAAGGGAAGAGAAAGGGATCCTGAATCCCTCTGACACCACCTGAAGAACCCATGGGTCCGCCACTGACTCCTCCCAAATCCGGCGAAAGATGCGGAGACGACCGCCTACAGCCGGATGCGGACCCGGGTTCGGCGAGTCATGCCGAAGCAGTCTTGGAGGTCTTGGCCTTGGGGGCAACTTTGGGCTTCCAGGACTGTTTGGGCTTGGAGGAGGAGCGCGTAGTGGGAGGACCCGTTTGGGCCGAGGAACGTGTCTCAGTCTGAAAGGAACGAAAGGACCGATTGCGTTTGGCTGGAAACTTTTCCTTAAAGACTGAGGGTAGAAGAGTACTTTTACCTCCAGTAGCCTCACTGATCATTTCTTTGAGTTCAGACCCAAAAAGCAAATTTCCCTGAAAGGGCAAAGAAAGCAAAGCTTTCTTAGAGGCTGTATCAGCAAACCAAATTTTCAGCCAAAGAGCGCGTCTGGCCACCACAGAAGAAGTGGAGGCCCTCGCCATCATGCGCACAGCATCAAAGGCAGCGTCAGCAATATAGTTCTGAGCTTCAGTGATATTAGCAAGAAGCTGCAACTGTTCAGACACAGGCGCATCCTGGCGAACCGCTTCAGTCAGTCGTTCAGTCCAGGCTGCAATAGCTCTATTAACCCATGCCACAGCAAAGGTGGGGCGCATGGCAGTGCCAATAGAAGCAAAAATAGACTTAAGAGAGAGCTCTAATTTCTTA
The DNA here is from genome assembly GCA_037306005.1 of Rhinophrynus dorsalis. Classification (NCBI taxonomy): domain Eukaryota; kingdom Metazoa; phylum Chordata; class Amphibia; order Anura; family Rhinophrynidae; genus Rhinophrynus; species Rhinophrynus dorsalis. Next base: position 507,360,780 of record CM074721.1, read on the forward strand.
TCCGTCCAGTCCTGCAAGGCAGAGGCATCTGAGACAGCCAAAGCAGTAGATTTGGATAGTCTAGACACGGGAGCATCCACTTTGGGAGGATGAACCCATTTTGCCAACTCCGCCTCAGGAAAAGGGTAAAGCTTGGCAAACTTTTTGGAGACAGAGGAAGATCTATCTGGATTCCTCCATGCCTCAGAGACCAGACGGGCAAGAGTAGGGTTAGTTGGAAAACAAACAACTGGTTTAGATGGCTTTTTCTGAAAAACATCAGTAGGATCATAAGTGGATTCCTGAGTCAGAGGAAGGTTGAGCGTATTTAGAACCGCTCTGATCAGACCCTCAGCCGAAACTTCAGGGTCACACTCATAGGGGTCCCCAATGGACCTGTTAGATTCAATAACAGTACGTTCCTCAGCATCAGAATCCTGTAAAAGTTCTTCTTCAGAAGAATCAGTGATATCAGGAGCTCCCTGTGGCTTAGGCAGGGAGGTCCTGATAGTAGAGGGGGTCTGCCAAACCTGGAGAGCCCCCTGTACCTGAGAGGGAAAGAGTTGAAGCGTGGATCTGAGATCCCTAGTGGCAGCTTTGAACTCCCTCACCCAAGATGGCTCAATAGCATGGCTGGAAGGCCCAGGGTTGCTATTTTGACAAGTACAAACAGGGCATAGATCCCCCACATTATCGCTATTCAGCCCAATGTGGCAAGAGGAGCAAAACGCCATGGGGGTAGCGGACCCCCCATCCTCCTTAGTCTTGGGTCTAGCCCCCAGCTCCAGTGAAGTAGACATGCTCACAGCGTCAATATACCCCACCAAGAACACTATCACCCAGAAAGGTGTTAAAGATTAAAGTTTCACCCCAGAAAAATGTCTAAAAACGGACTTATCTGGCCAGCGAAGGGTTAATCTGTTGAGGAGAGAGAAGGCTCGGTCCCTGCGTAGTGTACTCGCATAGGAAAAGTGCAATAAAATGGCTGCCGTCATGGCTGCCAATCAAAAACGGGCGCGAAGCAAGCGCTCATGGGAAATGTAGTCTTTCCCAATACAAGTACCTAAACAGTGCCCGAAGCCCCCCTGAACCCCCAATATTAATAAAACACCAACCGGATGATAGAGCAGGAGCCTAGCATTAAAATGAGCCCTCTCTGAAGTTGCTGTGACAAGCGGTTTCAGAGATATGTCCCACACTGTGATTTCCCATAGAGAGTAAAGGAGCCATGCGTTTGAGCGGGAACGCTGCGCTTAAAGGCGCAGTACACAATTTTTAATAAAGTTCAGTAAAACATTAAAAAGTGCCCAAACAAGCATGAAACACATGAGAATCATAAATAAATGAATACCCAATGCTCCAAAACTCAGAGAATAACACAGAAATTGCATAAACTTTTTAGAGATAATGCAATAAAAACACCCTATGAGTGCTGGAGTGAATTACAAACTCCCAAATACAAGCCCGGCAAAGGGACACTGTGGGGACAAGTGGACCTTCAGCACTCAATGGGTGACTCACCTTTCTCGCTGACTTCTGTCTTCAGGTGACCATGATAGGTAGGGAAAGAACCAGAGGTAAATTCCCCAACAGGGGAGCTGCTTAACACAAGCTGTCCCCTCTTCAGGTATAGGTCCACAGAAATCCCTGGAAGCTGCACTAGCCACTTCGGGTGAGGGCATTCACAGCCATGGTCACCCTCCTAATGGTGGTATTCCATATTTGAAGAAAAAATAATAAAACTCTAAGAAGCATAGCTGTTCTCTGCCTGGTGTGCAAGCACACCAGGAACAAATCAATATGAGTGGCTCTGGCCAGAAGGTGGCTTAAGTAAGAGGGGAGGCTCCGCCCCTTGCAGATTATTTGCATAATTGTTCCTGCCTATTAAAGGGGACTACACATCCCATGGTACCAGTGACCTGTATTGGACGACAGTGAAAATTCCTTCCTGACTTCAAATGGCAGTCAGATAGTCCCCTGGATCAACCTCCTATCTGCACTGAAGCCAACTGTCATAATTTTTAATATTGTTCTGTGCTAGATAGGCATCCATTGCTTTTTTGAAAGCAGTTACATTATCTGCAAGCACAACATCCTGAGCCAAAGAATTCCATAGCCTTACCGCCCTTATTAAACATATGGCGACTAGCTTCATAATACTCCTATTACCTCTCAGAAGTAGCAGATTCTGAAGTAATCCTTAATCTTCTGAGACTGACAGCCAGGTTAGTGCCATCTGAGTGCCTGTACGTCATTCCCTTCCAGTGCCTTATTTGCATAGTACAGTGCCTCTTAGAGGAGGCTGGGAATGACAGCGTAGCCATCTCTAAGACAAGATGTCTGAGCTGATGCCTGGCTTCCGGTGTCCGAAGATTAAGGATTACTTTAGAATCTGGCACTTCTGAGAGGTAACAGGAGTATTATGAAACTAGTCGCCATATGTTAAATTATTGGAGGGCGAGTTTATACTAAGTGAAAGTTCCGCTTAAAGGGATAATATTTCCATATAATAACTAAAGTTAATCTTGCAGGTGGTAAAAAGTTCAACTAAATACCCCAAGTCCCATCTCTCAAACCTTTATGGTTTGAGAGCTATTCAGGACCAAAGTTCCCCCCTCCCTCCCCTTCCCCTGACGTCAGCTCTCAAGCTGACTACAGGGCAATCTGGTCCCGGGACCGTCTGAAGCTCTTCAGCAGAGCCGCCATCACGTTACTGAAATAGAAATCCTAAATTGGAACTGTCTACAAAGTGTGCTTGGTTTGCAAGCACACTTTGTAGACTGTTCCAGTTTAGGATGTATATATAACTGGAGAGGTGACATCAGGGGGAGGGGGGGGGGAACTTTGGTCCCGAATATCTCTCAAACCATAAAGGTTTGAGAGATGGGACTTGGGGTATTTAGTCAAACTTTTTACCACCTGCAAGATTAGCTTTAGTTATTATATGGCAAACTATCCCTTTAAATAAGACTACAACTAGTATAGTAAAATAATGATAGGAACATTGAAATATAATCTATGTGCTGCCAAAGCAAGACCATGGTACAGTGTGTTAGTCAGGCTGCAACACCACAGAGAACAGTGAGCAGATGGAGAAATATACTCACAGGACCTGTGTACTCTTGTATGAAATCTTGTATCTTCAGTCATCAGATCACGATAAGCAAAGTAAGCTCAGAGTAAGACATGAGGAAAAGACTGAAAATGCAAGCCACCCTTCACCAGAATAAGGTGCCCTAGTTCAATCCAACCAAGGAGGCCAGAGGTCACCTAATACTGAGCATGTCCAGGTGGGTAGGGGTGTGGGGATGTGTGTGTGTCTTTCTATTCAAGTGTCCTACTCTCCTGGAGGAGGCAACTTCACTTTTCACCATGGTTCCTGTGTTCCCCATAGGATGTAAGAGAAAGCGATATGTTGAGAAAGTAGGCTTGTACTATTGTTCAGCTTGTCTTATAGCTCACAACATATGCAAGCAGCTCTGTGTGAACTGAGTGATGTGTATGTCCATGTATTTTGATTTATACACTGAACTTAACACATAGGAATTTCACTCTTGGATGCTAGACGGGTCTCAAACAAATCCCAGCCCAGGCTCTTGGCTCTTAAGCAGGAGCACTGGTTCTCCAGGACTTGAGATACTGGTCCCAGCTCTCACAGTGCCAGTCACCAATTAGAGGCTTTCCTCTATAAAGTGGGATAGGCCATGCAAAGGGATAAATGTTAACTCTTGAGCTACTGAAGCAAATTAGTGGTAGTTAGGGACACATGGCCAATCTTTTTAGTTTTAATGATACTTTTCCGTTAAACCTTTGAGTGCCAGAGGGGTACAGAACACATTGCAGAGCAATGCATTCTGTACCCTCTGGCACTCAAAGGGATAAGGACCAGAGGGTGTGCAATGCATTGTACACCCCTCTGGTCATTAAAAGGTTAGGAGAGGACTACAATCAATGTCACAGGCCGACAACATACCTTTTGCTTTGGTGCAACTCTAGCAAAGACCTGGATGTGAGGCATAAGTGCAAACAGAAGACCTCCACCGATAGTCTGTAGGTATGAGAGACCCTCTCCTGTCAAACACAGGTAGTAGGTGGCAGTAAAAGATTTTACAGAATCTGGTACAGCAGGCAGGGAGACTGTGCCATCAATAGACTGCCACATCCAGCAGGAATCTAAGGTGAGAAAGAAGGGGTACATTACATGAGACTGAGCTTTCTGGCCCTTAAGCACCCATAACGTTATGACATGTCATGGAATTCTGGGATGGTAGTGCGGCTGCATGTCACTCTGCCATCCCAGAATGCTAAGAGATAAAAAAAAAAATGTTGTGGTTCTTAACAGCCACCCTGAGCTGGACTGGGTGGTCGATAAGGGGGTAAGTTACAGGCATAAATAAAAAACAAAATGTAGTACTGCATTATAGAAACAGTAGCATATGAACCCTTTGAGAGCCAGAGAGATAACCAACCCATTAAAACACAATGAGTTGGATACCTCTCTGGCACTCAAAGGGTTAATACAATTGCCTCGAAGCAGAGATGGCTGCAGTTAAAGGTTCAGCAACCTCCACCCCCAAATAATATAAAATCATATCAAAGTGAAAATAAGAAAGAACAAGAACATCTGTCAAGCTTTTTACTGCAGAATACGGTAACAGCACCCATATTCTCTGTAACTCCCAATATTTACATACATCTGTTTCTCAGTTGGCAGTTAGATTTTTTTATTTTGTGTCTCCTGTTAAAATATATGCCATATGGAACACAAAGCAACGCGATGTGTACCCCTCTGGCACTCAAAGGGATAATGGGGGGAGGGGTGTTTGAGTTAAAAGAAAGGAGGATTTTAGTCTTGTTAAATCATTTTCTCTTAGTCCATACAGATTACTGGTAACTTTGGGTAGGTGATCCGCCCCTTTAACTAGGCAGGAACAATTCTATAAGTGAATGCAGGGGGTGGAGCCTACCTTCCCTCCTTGGCTGCAGCTAGCCACCAGCTCCAGTAAGATGAGACACTAACTATTGATTAGATAATAGAAGGGAAAGAAGACTCCTGTGAGCATGACCCCGAAGGACCCCCACGGTCTGCCACAGGAGAGCAAAGTATGGTCCCTTGACAGGGTGGGAGACCAGTAACCTGTATGGAATAAGAGAAAAGGATTTACCAGGTAAGACTAAAATCCTATTTTCTCTGTCTCCCAATACAGGTTACTGGTAACTTTGGGATGTCCAACTATTGAGTTTATCAGAGGCGGGAAGTAAGGCAAGGACCAGGCGCGAGGCCCCCAAAGTCACCAGAGCAGATATGAACCATCAGATCAGAGATAGCCCAACAAAACAAATGAAGCGTTAACGGACACTGAACGGGGGTAACACCACCCCAGAAACTGTTACACAGCGCACTGAACTAGAGCCAACAGGGCTCAAAAGTGAAGGAAGCACCAAAGAACCAAAGAAGATCCTAGACAGGAAAGACTGCCTCCAGGATCTTCCTCCCAAAACTGGAGTCACCCAATGCCAGCACATCAACACGGCAGTGCTTCGAAAAGGTGTGCACAGAAGACCAGGTGGCAGCCTTGCACAACTGATCAGCGGAGGCCTGATTCTTGTAAGACCAAGAAGCCCCAATAGATCTAGTAAAATAAGCCGCGACCCGAAAGGGAACAGGCTTCTTCCTTAGCTCGTAAGCCTTACGAATAGTGGACTTGATCCAAGAAGTAATAGTCTCTTTGGATGTGGGTCTTCCTGCTCTGGAGCCCTCAGGTATGACGAACAGTAAGTCAGACTGTCTAATGGACTCAGTGCGATGTACATGAAACTTGAGACAACAGACCACATCTAACAAGTGGAGATCCTTCTCCTTGTCAGAGGTAAGGTCAGGGCAGAAAGAATACACCATAATCTCCTGATTAATGTGGAACTCAGAGGCCACCTTCGGGAGAAACTCCTGTGAAGTGTGAAGCACCGCCTTGTCTTTTTGAAACACCAAAAAGGGTGGTCTACAAGACAGAGCATGTAACTCCACGACACAGCGAACAGACACGATCGCCAGGAGAAAGGCCATTTTCCACATCAGCAGGCATAGAGGAATAGTAGACAGATATTCAAATGGAGGGCTCTGAAGGACGCCCAAATCAAATTTAAGATCCCACTGAGGAGCGGGAGTCTAGAAAACAGGATGAGTATGAGCAACGCCCTGGAAGAAAACCTTGACATCAGGAAGAATAGCAATGCGCCTCTGAAAGAAAACAGAGAGAGCAGAAGACTGAACCTTAAGGGAACTCAAACTGAGGCCCATCCTGCAAGAAAGCCAGGACCGTAGGCAGAGACCAAATCCTAAGACAGGTCCCTATCAGCACTCCAAGATAGAAAGGTCGACCAGACACGATGGTAGGCCTTAGAAGATACAGGTTTGCGGGCACTAAGCATAGTAGCCACCACACCAGAAGAAAAACCTCTTCTTCAGTATTGAGGATTCAATTTCCAAGCCATCAAAGCTAGAGCATGAACATCCTCCTTCCACAGGCAACCCTGTAGAAGATTATCCGGATAGCAAGGGAGGCGGAATGGCTCTGCCACTGACAGATCCAGAAGCTCCGGAAACCAAGCCTGGCAAGGCCAGTACGGAGAAATCAGAATGACTGGACAGCACTCCAGTCTCAATTTCCGTAACACTCTGTGCAACATGGGGAGGGGAGGAAAGATAGAAGCCAGAGGAAATAACCAAGGAATGGACATGGCATCCACCGCTAGAGCTAGAGGACCCTGCCACTGAGAGCAGAACCTCAGAACCTTCCTGTTGTGTCTTGTCTCCATCAGGTCGATGCAAGGAAGACCCCACTTCTGAACAATGAGGGTGAACACACCTGGGTGCAGTTCCCACTCTCCTCTGTCCACCGCATGTCAACGGAGGAAGTCTGCCATGACGTTGTCTACGCCAGGAATGCGCACTGCAGATATGGCAGGAACATGTTCTTCTGCCCAGGACAAAATAGCCTTGACCTCTAACCAAGCGGCGAGATTTCTTGTTCCACCCTGCTTGTTGATACAAGCCACAGCCGTGGCGTTGTTGTACTGGACCTGGACTGGGCATTCTTCCAGCTGGGGTTTTCCAATGGCGAAGGGCATGAAATATCACCTGAAGCTCCAACACGTTGATGGGAAGCAGAGATTCCTCCTGAGACCACCGACCCTGAGCACTCAGGCGACCCAGGACCGCTTCCCAGCCAGAGAGACTGGCATCCATCGTCACAGTGGGCCAGAAGGATACCAGGAAGGACTTGCCCTTCAGCAGATTGGAGAGGTCGAGCCACCACGACAAACTCAGTTCTACATGAAGAGGGAGGGATACTGACATCTTCAGTAGGTCCGGCTGACCCCTGCACACCTGGATCACAAACCTCTGGAGCTCCCTAGTGTGAGCCATGGCAAATGGGACCACTTCTATGGTGGAGATGAACTTCCCCACTAGAGAGGACAGCTTCTTGGCTGGAAATGGATCGTGAGCCAGAATAGCAGAAACCCTGTGGGCGATCTGGTAAGCCACTTTGTCCATGAGGAACACTATGCTCTGCTAAGTGTCGAAGAGAAGGCCCAGGAAGACCAGACGCTGGGATGGAAAAAGATCTGACTTATCCATGTTGATGATCCACCCGTGATGGGTGAGAGCATGAATGCAGTCCAAAATGGGACAGCAGCCGTCCTTCTTGGAGACCACAGAGAGGTTTGAGTAAAAACCCATACCTCTGTCCCGAATTGGAACAGGTTCGAGAACATCTTTGTCCATAAGGGCCTGGATAGCACCATTGAACAGATGGTGTTTCTCTACGCCCTGGGGCGTATCAGAGGGGAAAAACCGAAAGGGAGAAAGAGAGCCGAAAGGGATCCTGTACCCTTCCGCCACCACCTGTAAAACCCATGGATCCTCCACTGAATTCTCCCAGACGGCCACCCACAGCCGAGTAAGGACCTGGGTTTGGCAAGTCATGCCGAAGTAGGCTTGGAAGAGACCTTGGGTTTCCATTGCGGTTAGGACTTGGGAGGAGGAATGTGGAGCTGAGGGAACAGCCTGTTTCGCCAGACATGTCTGGAAGGAACGAAAAATCAGATTACGCTTGAGAGGCGTCTTCTTCCTGGGGACCACAGGCAGAAGAGTACTCTTGCCCCCTGTAGCCTCACTAATCAGATCCTTAAGATCTGGCCCAAACAAAGAGGTGCCTTGAAAAGGCAATGAGAGCAAAGCTTTCTTGGAAGCAGTGTCAGCAGACCAGATCTTGAGCCAAAGAGCTCGTCTGGCAACCACAGACATGGTGGAAACCCTTGCCATCAAATCGATGGCATGAAATAAGGCAGCAGAAACATAGTGCTAGGCCTCAGAAATGTTGGCAAGAAGCTGCAACATATCCGAAGTAGGAGCATCCTGACTGACAGCCAGGGTGAGCTGTTTAGTCCAGACCGCAATGGCCCAGTTCACCCATGCTGCAGCGAACGCTGGACGCATAGCAGTACCAGCAGTGGCAAAAATGGACTTGAGGGAGACCGCAAGTTTCTTGTCAGTCCAATCTCTCAGAGCGGACGCATCAGCAACTGGAAAGGCAGTGAACTTAGATAGCCTGGAGACAGGGGCATCCACTTTGGGGAGGATGAACCCACTGAGCAAGCGCCGCCACAGAGAAGGGGTAAAGCTTGGCAAATTTCTAGGAAACAGAAGGTTTCCTGTCCGGAGACTTCCACTCATCAGACACAAGGCTGTCAAGAGTGGGGTTAGGTGGGGTCCCCAAAAAACTGAGAGGAGCCCACAGCAGAACATTCCTCAACATCCGAATCCACCAACAGTTCCTCCTCAGAGGAATCTGATACTTCAGGTACTCCCTGTGGTTTCGGCAGGGAAGATCTGATGGAAGAAGGGGTCTGCCAGGAGTGGAAGACCCCCTGTACCTGGGATGGAAAGAGTTGCAATGTAGACCGGAGGTCTCTAGTAGCAGCCTTGAACTCTTGCACACAAACTGACTCTAATGCATGGCTGGAGGTCCCTGGGAGAGACTCAGAACATACTGGGCATAAATGACCTGAGAATTCTCTCGGTAACCCTGAATGACATGAGGAGCAATGCGCAATAGGGGACACAGGGACCCCAGAATCCTTAGTCTTAGGCCTGGCCCCAAGCTCTAACGGATTAGACATTCTCACAGTGTCAAAACTTTGAAGTATCAGGAATCTCACAAATACAGTGTGTAAGATTAAAATTTCACCCCAGAAATCACTAAAATGCACTTATCTGGCAGGTGAAGAGTTAATCTGCAGAGGAGAGAAGGAGAGTCCAAGCCCTGCATAGGATACTCGTTCAGGAAAAGGCACAAAATGGCTGCCATGGCGGGAGCCAATCAGAAACTAGCACGCGAAGCAAGCGCTCATTGGAAAATAGGATTTTAGTCTTACCTGTTAAATCCTTTTCACTTAGTCCATACAGGTTACTGGTACATTGGGAGGCGTCAGTCTCCTTTAAGTAGGCAGGAACATTCGCTAAATGTATGCAGGGGGGTGGAGCCTCCCTTCCCTCTTAAGGTTACTCATCCAGTCCAGCCCCCAGAATTGTTTGAGAATGAAGTAGACTAGATAGAAGAAGGAAAGAAGACTTCTGTGAGCATGCCCCAAAGGACTCCCACAGAATGCCACAGGAGAGCCGAGCATGGTCTCTTGACAGGGTGGGAGACCAGTAACCTGTATGGACTAAGTGAAAAGGATTTAACAGGTAAGACTAAAATCCTATTTTCACTGTCGTCCAATACAGGTTACTGGTACATTGGGATGTACAAACATTGAGCTTTCCCAGAGGCGGGAAGAAGGCAAGGACCAGGCGCAAGGCCCCCAGAGACACCAGGACCACCATGAACCTAACGGTCAGAGGTCCCAACAACACGGAAGTGTCAACGGACACCAACTAGGGGTAAAACAGACCCCAGAAACTGTTACACAGCATACTGAACTAGAGCCCACAGAGCTCAACAGTAAGGAAGCACTGAGAACTACGGAAGAAGAAGACCCTATACAGGCGAAACTGCCTCCAGGACCTTCCTCCCAAAGCTGGCATCAGCAGAGGCCAGCACATCCGCACGGTAGTGCTCCGAAAAGGTGTGTACAGAAACCCAAGTGGCCGCCCAGCACAGCTGTTCAGCACGTGCTGGATTCTTGTAGGCCCAAGAGGCCCCAAGTGACCTAGTAGAAAGAGCAGTAACCCGAAAGGGAACACACGTAGTCCTCAGTTCGTAACCTTACGAATAGTAGACCTATCCAAAATGCAATGAATACCCTGGATGCCCGTCCCCCTCCCCTAGGACCCTCAGGAATGACGAACAGAGCGTCAGACTTCCTAATGGACTCAGTGCGATGAACATAAAACATAAGACAATGCACAACATTCAACAAGCGGAGATTCCACTCCGTGTCAAAGGAAGGATTAGGGCAGAAAGAGGGCACCACAAGATCCTGATTGATGTGAAACTCAAGACCACCTTAGGCAAGAACTACGTATAAATACGAAGCACGGCTTAATCCTTGTGGAACACTAGATAAGGTGGTTCACAAGACAGAGCTTGGAATTCCGCCACCCCACGGCGAACTGAAACAATAGCCAGAAGGAAGACCATCTTCCAAGACAAAAGTGTAAAGGAATAGTAGCCAAGGACTCGAAGGGGGGCGCTGAAGAACCCCCGAAACCAAATAAGGTCCTACGGAGGAGCTGGACTCCTAAAGGCAGGATGACCATAAGCCACACCGTGGAAGAGAATCCTGACATCAGGAAAAACAGCAAACGCTCCTGGAAAAAGACAGAGAGCACCGAAGTCTGGACTTACAGAGAACTCAGACTGAGCTCCGTATCGAGACCGTCCTGCAAAAAGGCCAGGACAGTAGGAAGAGGAAAAGCATGAGACAGATCCCTGTCAGCACACCAGGACACAAAGTCGACCAGACTCAGTGATAGATCTTGGAAGAAACGGGCTGAGAAGCGCGCAGCATAGTAGCCGCCACAGCAGGAGAAAACCCCTGTCATCCCAAAATCGAGGATTCAACATATAGGCCAACAATTTGAGCCGAAGAACATAGTCTTCCACAGAGAACCTTGTAGAAGAAGAAGAGCTGGACGAGAGGAGAGCCAAAATGACTTCACCACGGATAGGGTCAAACCCCCAAATACCATGGTTGACAATGTCAATCCAGAACAATCGAAAACATCGGACAACATACAATTACAATGTACGTAACACCCATATTAACATAGGGAGAGAAAGAAAGATGGCCAGAGAGGACGTCCAAGGAAGGACATTGCATCAGCATCAGAATTAAGGAGTCTCTCAACAGAGAGCAAAACGGCGTAACCTTCCTGTTGCATCCCATTGCCAGCAGATCCACTGGGGAATTCCCCATCTCAAACTAGGAGACGAAACACATCCTAATGCAGGTCCACGTTCCAATGTCGACTGCGTGACGACTGAGGAAGTCTGTCAAGACGGTGTCCACTCCTGGAATGAGCACTGCAGAATGACAGGAACAAGAACCTCTGCCTAGGACAGAGTGGCCTAGACCTCTAACCAAGTGGCGAGACTTCGTGTCCCTCCCTGATTGATGAAATAAGCCACTGCCGTGGCATTGTTGGACTCGTCCACCAGGTGAAGCACACGAAGATGGGAAGAAGGAACTCCTTCATGAACCACTTCCCCTGGGAGCTAAAACGACCCAGAACAGTTCCCCAGTCCAGGAGGCTGGCATCCAATAAGACCTCGGTTCAGAGGGAAGTAGAAAAGATCTACCCAGTAGGAGATGGAAAAGGCCCAACCACCTACTCCAAGCTCAACTCGACCTGAGGAGGGAGAGAGAGCGTTAGCTTCAGAAGATCTGGTCGGACCTCCATATCACAAACCTCGAGGTTCCCTGGCGTGTACCATGGCAAATGGAACCGCCGCAATCGTGGAGATGAACCACCCCACCAGAGTAATAACCTCAAGGCCAGTATCCGATCGCGGGATAGGATCATAGGGATCCTTCGAGTAAGTTGATGGTTACCTAGTCCGGTAGAAAAACCATGGACCTCCAAGATCGAACAGAAGACCCAGGAGGTGAAACGGAACAGGGTCTGACTAACCCTATTTCACAATCCAACCATGAAAAGAAGGAACAGAATACAGGCCTGGACCTGCTGAAGAAGAAGGCCCACAGCTGATGCTTGCGTAAGGCAAGTGGTCCGTGAAGAAGAAGTGTGATGCTGTCCTGACAGAGGACGGATATAAAGACCCCCAGCCCCGTCGAAAACCTGGGGCTGATGACAGACCAATGGAAGGCCGAAGCTGAAAATGACCTCTGGCGCAGGCAAACCCAAATACTGCCTGCTCTCTAGAAGGACTGGGAAGTGCAAAACGCATCCTAATGTCCAGAGGAGCTACAAACTCCCCCGCAGCGAATACTGTGAGCAGGTACTCCTGATGATAAGGAGACTGCACTACTAAGGAATTAAGATCTTTCAGATCCAAAATGAGGCGACATCCGACAACCCTTCTGTTTATTTATTAATTGTTGTTGGTCACCACAAAGAGGCTAGAATAGAATCCTGAACCCCTGACCGCAGGGGGGACCTATTCCAGGACATCCTTGTCCAGAGAACCGGAAAGCATCTTCAAATAGACGGCTACTCTCGTTTACCTGTGGAGAACGAGAAGATAAAGGTGAAAAGGTGGGAGGGAAAAGGGATCTAGTATCCCTCAGACACCACCAGAAAAGCTCACAAGTCCAACACTGAATGATCCCACGGTGTCGAAAGGCATTCCGAAGCAGTCACGAAATCCTGGGCTTGTAAACAGCCTAGGGCTGCAATTGCCTCGGAACAGATAGAAACGCGGAACAGATAGAACCACCTGGTTCGTTGAACGTGACTGAGAGAAAAGGAACGAAAAGACCGGTTACGCGTAAACGGCAACCCTTATAAATATTTATTTGTTTTGAAACCAAGGGTAGAAGAGGCACTAACCCCTAAAGCCCTTTAATCAGTTCCTTAGTTCAGAACCAAACAAGGAAGTACCCTCAAAAGGCAAAGAAAGGAAAACTTTCCTGGAAGCAATGAGAGCAGATCAATGTCAAGTCAAAGCGCACGCCAAACCACCACAGAAGTAGTGGGGGCCCTTGCCCGGCATCAAGGGCAGGAGCAGAAAAATACCGTTGATCTAAAGAGACAATAGCAAGGAGACACAATGACTCCGAAGTAAGCGCATTCTGACAGACCTCCAGTGGGTTGCACAGTCCAGACTGCAACAGCCCAGTCAACCCATGCTACAGCAAAGGCTGGAAGCATAGCGGACCAAAAGAAGCGAAAACGAGCCTGAGGGGAACCTCAGTTACCTGTCAGTCCAATCTTGCAGCGTCAGAAACATGTAGACAGTAAGTTGAGACAGTCTAGATATGGGTGCGTCCACGTTAAGGGAATGAACTCATGTAGCCATTTCTGTTTGAGAAAAGGGAAAAGGTTTAGCAAATATTCTAGACACTGAAGAGGACTTGTCTGGTCCATGTTCAAGAGTTGGGTTAGGAGGAAAATGAGTAAGGGGCTTTACAGGCACCTGAAAAACATCAACGGGAACAGAGTGAACCTCCTGAACCGATGGAATGTTGAGAGTGGGTAATACAGCCCTGATCAGGCCCTCAGTAGTTGGTTCAGGATCAGCTACAAATGGGTCCCTTAAGAGACCTGAAAGAATCCAAAGGAGCACCAATCCTCAACATTCCAAACTAGCAACAATTCTTCCTCAGAAGAATCTAATCAGGTGCTCCCTGAGGTTGAGGCAGGGAGGATCTGATAATCGAGGGGGTCTGTCTTAACTGAAATGCCCCCTGAATCTGGGATGCAAAGAGCTGTAAAGAGGACCCAGTTGCAGCATTAAATTCTTGCACCCAAGCTGGCTCAACAGCATGGCTGGAAGGCCCTGGGTTGCTGCCAGGATCTCCAGCCTGCTGGGCAGAAATGACCAGAGAACACTCTAGGTAGCCCTGTGTGACAGGAAGAGCAGTGCGCAATGAGGTATACTGAACCCCAGCTTCCTTAGTCATAGGTCTAGTCCCTAGCTCCAGCGGTATAGACATTCATACATTGTCAAAATAACCAACTGTACAATGAATCACCCAATTGTAGTGTGTAAGATTGATATTTCACCCCAGAAACACTAAAAATAGACTGTTCTGGCAGGCGAAGGGTCAATCTGCAGAGGAGCAAAGGATTGTCCAAGTGCTGTATAGGATACTGATTGAGAAAAGTGCCCAAAATGGCTGCCGCGACGGGAGCCAATCAGAAATTAGGTGCGAATCGAGCTTTCATGGGAAATGTAGTTTTTCCCAAAAAGTACCCCAAAACAGCGCCCGAAGCCCCCCAACACACTTGAACTATAAACTGGATGATAAAGCAAGGGTAGATAAGAAACATGAGCCCTCTATGAAGTTGCTGTGTGAAGCGGTTCCAGAGATACGTCCCAAACAGTGTAAGCCCATTGAAAGTAAAGGAGCAATGGCACCTGTGCGGTAAAACGCGCCATAAAGGCGCAGTACATAATTTTTAATAAAAGTAACCCCCAAAGGGAAAAAGGTTAAAATACATAGTAAACACATGTACATCAGAATAAAACACTACCCTATAAAGGAAGTGTCCCAAAACCCCTTATAAAACTAGTCAAACTAGCAGAGAAAGGGTTAATATGCCATATAACTGCTCCAAAACCACAGACATACACATATATATATATATATATATATATATATATATATATATATATATATATATATCTATATACATACATACATACATACATACATACATAAACACCCAATGAGTGCTGGAGTGCGCAATGAGAACTCCCAAATACAAGCCCAGTTAAGGGACACTGTGGGACAAGTGGACCTTCAGCACTCAAGGGGTGGCTCACCTTTTCCTGCAGATCTTCTGTCTTCAGGTCACCAGTGAAAGAGGAGTACCTCAGAGAGGAATCCCCAGGGAAGTTACTTGAAATCAAGATTATTCCCTCTTCAGAGCTTAAGGTCCACCAAAATGCTCTGGCTACTGAAACTAGCCACTTTGGAGAGGGCATTGTCAGTCCTGGTAACCCACCTAATGGTGGTATTCCATATTTGACAGAAAATAAAAAAGAAACTAAACTTGATTGAGAGATGTTCTCCACCTGTGTGTCTTACACAGGAACAAACAATTCTGGGGGCTGGACTGGATGAGTCACCTTAAGAGGGAAGGGAGGCTCCACCCCCTGCATACATTTAGAGAATGTTCCTGCCTACTTAAAGGGGACTGACGCCTCCCAATGTACCAGTAACCTGTATTGGACGACAGTGAAATGTAGTTTTCCCAGAAAAAGTACCCGAACAGTGCCTGAAGCCCCCTGAGCACCCCAACACACATAAAACGTTAACCGGATGACAGAGCAAGGGCAGCCAATTAAAGTGAGCCATCTCTGAAGTCACTACGTTGAGCGGTTCCAGAGATATGTCCCGAACTGTTCAGTCCCATAGAAGTGAATGGCGCAATGGCGTCTATGCGGTAAAAGTGTTCGGAACACAAATTTTGCAAAGTTGAAACTGTGAATTAAAATTACATGAAACATCACTAGAACATGTTAGCAGATCCAAAAAACACTGAACCCAGTAGGGAAAGTGCCAATACACCCCCAAAAGATGCAGAACCAGCAACTGAAGGGTCAAGTTACCACAGAAACTTGCTCCAAAACACCCAACAGACATACAGATAAACCCAATGAGTGCAGGATCATGCCATAGGAACTCCAAAGGAAAAACTCCTGTGTGGAGGGGCACTGTGGGGCACGTGGACCTGCAACACTCAAAGGGTTGCTCACCTTTCCGGCAGATCTTCTGTCTTCAGATTACCATGTATTAAGAAGAAGCCTCAGTGGGCAACTCCTGAGGAAAAGAACTTGAACCCAAGATTTTCCCCTCCAGGGCTTAAGATCCACAAAAAGCACCTGGATACTGACCTAGCCACATCTAAGGGCATTGTCAGTTATGGTAATCCGCCTAATGGTGGTATTCCACACCTAACAGAAAAATAAAAAAATAGCTAAAACTATAGCAGAACTGTTCTCTTGCCTGTGTCTTCACCAAGGAACAAATCTTACTGGAGCCGATTGGCTAGCAGCAACCAAGGAGGGAAGGTAGGCCACACCCCCTGCATTAACTTCTAGAATTGTTCCTGCCAAGTTAAAGGGGCGGATCGCCTACCCAAAGTTACCAGTAACCTATATTGGACGACAGAGAAAGAGTCTTAGGGGTAGAGACTCCTCCTCCAGCTCAGCACGCACGCACACACACACACAGAATACAGGTGACCGAAGCCACAAAAAGAAGTAAGCAGAGAAGAGAATAAGAAAATCTTCTGAGAGACATTAAGAGGACTCCTCTGCCCAGGAAAGCTATACCACAAAGGTCCTTTTCTCTGGGTGGGAGACCTACATACAATATGGACTAAAGAGAAAAAGATTTAACAGGTAAGAACATTAAAATCCTTTTTTCTCTTGCATCCAGTATGAAACACAGGTACCATGGGGACATACCAACATTAAGTTCCCAGAGGAAGGAAAGGAAAAAGGCCTCACTCATGTCCCCATGATGCCAGAGTTTCCCAGGACTATCCAGTATCTGAATAGCCCAAGCATCAAGTGTCGACAGCACACGAAAACAAGAGCCAACAGCGCTCAGAGACTACTAAACAACAACGGACAGAAAAATATTGTGCAGGTCGCTAAATAGGCAGAACAGCCTGCAGGGCCTTCCGGCCAAAGCTGGCCTCAGCAGAATGTGTATGTGGTTGTGTTTGCTGACAGTATGCAAGGAAGATCAAGTTACTGTCTTGCACAGCTGTTCTGACAAGGCCTGGTTCTTGTAGACCCAAGAAGCACCAACAGACCTGGTGAAGTGCACCAAGATTCTTCCACATCTCATATGCTTGGTGTAAACACTAGCCTTGATCCAAGATGTAATGGTGACCTTAGAGGCAGCCTGACCAGCTCTGTGAACCTCAAGGATGACAACTTTATAAAACTTTACAAAAAGGCTTAGTACGGTGCACTTAAAACTTAAGGAAAAGCAACAAGTCCAAGAAATGGATCTCTCTCTCCTTATCAGATGCATGGTGAGGACAAAAGGAAAACAGAACTGTAACAGATCACAGGCCTTTACTAGGGGGCTCTTTAGGAGCCATACAAAACCCCTAAAAAGTGACTGGAGTAAATGTGCTGTTATTTGGAAGCTTTCCAGCTATATGCAGTACAGAGCCCCATAGACTTTATATGGGAAAGTAGGCAGCTCACAGATTGGCTGCCATTGCCCATGTGACCAGTTTAAAGGGCTGCCATAGACTTAACATGGGGAAAAGTTGGCGGCCCAGTGATTGGTCGGTCGGCTTCCCCGCCCACAGGCTCTGTAGAATGCCCTTCCTTTGTGTAAAGCCCCATTGTACCTTTTGTTCTAATGTTTATTTTTCCATTGTTTAACCCTTTAAGGACCACAGCCGTGCCAGGACCGTCACGGCAGTCCGGCACTTAAGGACCAATGACGTTCCTGGCACGGCATGGAGTTCAGGGCTCCCGGCGCGGCTGCACGCTGCTCCTGAAGCCCTGAACCGGAAGCCATAGTAAAAAAAAAAGATGCCCCGTGGTCCGCAAGTGCCGGCCGCACGGGATCGCGCTGGTCCTTAAGGGGTTAAATGAGTATTGCAGCAAGACACTGTTGTATTCCCCAGTATGTCTTTTGTACTACCCCATTGTTCATTGTATACTGATTCTGTTTAAAAGAGCTGATTTTCCCAATAAACTTTGAGTTTGTTTTGGAACTAAGAAGTGTCCTCTGCTGTTATTCTTGGATGGTGTAAAGAGTTCCTTTGACTCCCATCCAAGGCCTCTACATTTCCAGCAGTTCCAATGGATGTTTCCAGATTGGGTTCCAGTGTTCCAGAGTTCCAGTATACCAGCCAGCTGCAGTGATCCAGTCTTTTGGAGTCCAGCTACCAGCCTGCTTCCTTCAGCTACCCGCCTTGTAGCGGACGAAAGGAGCCCAGCTTTTTCTAGTCCTTATGCAGTTGCAGAGATCCAGTCATTTCCCCAGCTTCACCGTCCAGCTACCTCTGTGTAGTCACTTCAAGGAGAGAGAGCCCTGGAATGACAGCTAAGGACAACCCTGCGTCCTTAGCTTCCATTACAAGAACAATCTCCTGATTCATCTGAAAATCAGAGATCACCTTTGGAAGAAATTCCTGGGAGGTATGAAGTACTGCCTTATCCTGATGGAACACCAGGAAGGGAGGCTTACCAGACGGTGCCTCGAGTTGCTGAGTGACAAGCACTAAGCCCACTGCCAAAAGGAAAAAGCATCTTGAGTGTTGTAGTGGAAGCTAAAGGATGCCAGGTTGTCCTTAACCGTTGTTCTGGGTTTCCCTCTCCCTGAAGCGGCTACAAGTCGTTAGCTGTGCTAGTCTTGTAAAGCTGAATTCCTAGGAATAGGGGTCAAAGGGGACCCTTTAAACCATTCCTGCAGTAAAACACACCACACAGGTTTATTCCAAAAGGAATACTGACTTTAAAAGGAAGTGGACAGGGTTTATATAGCCACATTTCAGGGGAAGGGGAATGTGACATGAAATAGGATTGATACAGTCAACATACAGCACAATGGAAGCAGGGGTTACAGACAATCACCACAGTCTAATCTCATCAGGCAGAAGACAACAGTGAATACACAACAGAGGTGAAGGGATTAGGAAAATGGCACCTAATCAAATCTGGACCAGCCAGTGAGACAGATACAATTTGGAGTGAACTGCAGAAATACAACCATTTAACCCCTGCAGGCCCATGTAGGATTGTAGGTCAAACAATTTCTTAAAACAGGGGTCCAGTATCTGTTACACAGTACAGACAACACATTTAAACATTTACCATAGAATGGTAGGCAGCCAATCAGAAAGCCGCCTACTTTTCAACATTGGTGGGGTGGAATTCTGAATGCCGCATTCAGGTACTGCAGCCAGGCTTTTCCCTTACAGAGACGGCCAGCTTTTTTTTTTTATCCCTGACTTTAAACTGTATTAACAGCCACAGGCCTGTTAGAAGCGTCAATTGGTGAAAAGAGACAGAAGAAAGACTCAAAGGGGGGCCTCTGCAAAACACCCAGAGCCAGGTTAAGGTGTGGGATTCTTGAAGGAACAGAAGGCATGAGCCACCCCTTGAAGGAAAACCTTGAAACCTGGAATGATGGCAATAAGTCTCTGAAAAAACACAAAGCGCCAAGATCTAAACCTTAACTGCAACTCAAATGGAGTCCCTTGTTTACCCAATCTTTGAGGAAAGACAACACCAAGGTAAGGTCAAAGGCCTGCGGAGAGAAATTCATATCCACACTCTACTTATGAAAGATAGACCATATACCCTATGGTAGGCCATTCCTACAGAGCAAGACTGAACTAATGTCCCTTTGGGGGGACTAGCGGCCACCATACACCACGGCAGCTGGATTTCCCCACCCCACCTTTTAAAAAATAGGCGTCTCACCGATAGGCTTCCCCCTTTTCTATGGTCAATGTATGCTGCAGGTTTGTTCGATAAGTAGGCGGCTCACTGATGAGCTGCCACTAGCCGAGCACTGCTAAGTATGTGATGGCGTTCCTTCGAAAGGTAGGCGACCACCTGATTGGTTGCCACTTGTTATCTTTTCATTCCGGTGCCTATTGGAGGACCAGCACAACAAGACTGAATTAAGTTGTCGGTCCTGAGTAATGCATTCAAATTCCAATACAATGTAGGCCACCACCTGACTGGCTGCCACCCCGTTGTCACTTGTCTCTCCGATTCTCAATGGCCAGAGATCAGAGAGGCAAGATTGAATTATGTTCCCTTTGTGTTTCTTTGATATAAAATGTCCCCATGTCTCCAAATAAAATGTCTTTGTTATACTACAAGAACTGTGTGGCGTGTTTTATTTCGGGAATGGTTTAAAGGGATAGTAATACTTCGTTTTAACTTTATTTTATTTTGTAGGCATTAAAAAAACATGAAGAATGATATAAGTCTTATCTCTCAAACCTTTATGGTTTATGAGATATTCACAAGCAAAGTTCCCCTCCCCGCCCCTTTTACCTAGTGTAAGCCATCTCTTCTCAGATGTGGATCAGGTTGTATGACAGTACAGATAACAGAAGGGGACAATTTTCTTTGTATGAAAACAATGAAAGCCCTTCCCCCCTTGACAAGTTTTTCAGCTTTTTCTCTTATCTTAATTGAAGATTGTCCCTCTCTGCAGTCTACCTGGGCATCTCCCTTCTGATCTGGTTGAACAGGGGGGGGATACTTTGTTTGTGAATATCTCTTAAACCATAAAAGTTTGAAAGATAAGACTTATATCATTCTTCATGTTTTTTTAATGCCTACAAAATAAAATAAAGTTAAAACGAAGTATTACTATCCCTTTAAAGAGTTCCCTTTGTCATTTATTCCTAGGAGCTCTGCTTTTCAGGACAAATGTAAAGGAGCACCTAGTGTCCAAGATGGATACCTCCACTTAAAAGCTCCCTTCTCCGCCAGAACAGCACCCCGGTCCCTTAGATTGTTCCCCTGCTCCAAACATCAGCAGTGACTCGATGAAAGATGACCACCACACACTTTATGCCCATAAACTCAGCTCTTTTATGGGCTGGTAACAATATTAGCCCACAGGGTTGGACAAAGCATACAATGGGTTTAAACATACGAGTCAACATAATACAAAAGAACAGACATGATGACATTAACTTGGACAATGGTCTAGGTCGGGGATAGACAATATAACAAAGGGCTAGGGGCTGTAATACACATGTTAAACAATGGTCCCCTGGGTGAAGGCATCTTTTTCCAGGGTTTGAATATTCAGCTTCAAACCCTGGACAATTCTGAACTAAGAATGTGGTGGCCAATCTTGGCCCTGAACGTCACACCAGCCGCTAGCCTATCAGGGCTCAGGAAGGGAAACCTGTCGACCAATCCCTGGGTCGCCTACTTTTCTCCATGTTAGGTCTATGTGGGACCATTAAATGCATCCCCCAGGATCTTGGCCAATCAAGATGGTGCCTACCTGCCCAGCCACATAGTATACAACAGCTTGTCGACAATATGGAGTTGTGCAGGGAGACACCTACTGGTTGTTGACGGTATTGTAATCGATGACACTTTCACATTCCCCAGAGCCTGTAGTCCCTTTAAATCAGTGACCAATCCAAGAAGGGCTGACTTTTCCCCATGTTAAGTCAATGGCGGCCCTTTAACTGACTGGCCAATCAGGAGTCAGCCGACTTTTAAAACCATGGCGGCTTTCATATAGTTCTGCCGGCTTAGTGAATTCAATCTTTTAGGAGGGCTGCTTTTCTCACAGTCTTTTGTGAAGTCTCCATTACTGGCCTGTTATAGATTTTAACCACTTTATCATGACAACAAGCATGGCTACCCCTCTGTAGATGCATCCAGGAGAGAGAAACCCTGCACTATGACCAGGACTGCACAGCATACTTGGCTGCCGTTACAGCATCATGGTAGATATGACTTCTGAGGAAAAACTCTTCCCTCTCAGGATATTAGTTTCAAGAGCCATGCCGTCAAAGCCACATCCATGTGCCACAGGTGACCTTGGATCAACAGATCAGGCCTGGAAGGTTGGCGTAGTGGATCCTGAGCAGAGAAACTAACTAGGTACGCAAACTATGCCCTCTTGGGCCAGTGAGGAACAATCAGAATGATGGACACCCCATACATCCTGATCTTCCAGATCACCCTGGGGATGAAAGGAATTGGAGAAAACACATGAGAGGTGAAAGCTCCATGGAATTGACATTACTTCCGTGGCAAAGGCCAGAGGATCTCCTATCTGAGAGCAGAACGTTGGAAACATCCTGTTCTCCCTGGTTGCCAGGAGGTCTATTGCTGGCACTCCCCACTGTTGGGCAATCAGGTAAAACACCTCCAGATGGACTTCCCACTCCCCTGGACCTACATCTGGGCAACTTAGAAAGTTGACCAGAATGTTTTCTAACCCTGGAAAGAAAACAGCTGAGATGGTCGAATGTAAGACTCTGTCCAACAAAGAAGACCCTTGATGTACAGCATGGCCATGGCGTTGTCTCAACTTCACCCTCACTGGCGTCCCAGAAAGAAGTGGGATCCAGGGAACGAGGGCTAGTCAAATTGAAAAGTTCCAAGACATTGATAGACACACTCATCCTGACTCCACCTGCCCTGGACACCTAGGTGTAACGGTACCAGGATTTACCTGACCCTTTTGGGGTCGTCGACTCCAGAAATGCTGCTGCCCCTCTTCCACGGCCGGCTGGAGCCCCGCTACTTCCTGGCGGTCTGGAGGTCCTGGATACTCAAGCAGGAACAACTGGATGCTGCCCACTGGTAGACTGGCAGAGCTAGTGAATTTAGCTGCAGAACCCTAGGTGGGATTTCTAGAGGCCCTAAGCCAGTAGACCAGCGAGGAAAGTTAATTCACTCCTGCAGCGGCTAAGGTGAGAATCGCCAGCCCAAGCCCCCTCCAGAAATACAGACAAGACTTGTATTAAGGAGGGTAGAACAGACAGCCTTTATTGATAAAACACACTGCTTATATACACTCCCAGACTCTTATCAAGATAAGAAAACAAAATAGGGCTTGAAAAATGGGCATTTTTTTTTTTTTTTTTTAAATTTAGAAAGAAAGGTCATACAAATATGACAGACCACACAGCGTGAACAAGAGAACAAACTCCAGAACATATGCAAAAGTAAATATACAATCAACAATGTAATCAAACTGAAGTACCTACATTGAAAGCCTACATGCAACATTTAAAAGTGGCATGACAATGTACAAAACAGTTCATCCCTAACAGGTCTAAAGGACATCAGATGTCACTACATTAAAGTTGCAGGGCAGGCAGAAGTTACTGAGAAGGACCTATGTGATTAGGAAGAGAAGAACAGAGAGAAAAAATGGGCCACAGGGCAGAGGTTCGAGGAATTATGGAAAGTGAAAAGCGAAAAATAGGAAAGAAAAGGGAGAAGGGGAAACTGCTTGAGGAATCAGATGCTTTATGAGCGGCAAAGAACACTAGAGAAAAAGGGGCATTTTAACCAGACCATAATAACTTCCCCTGATTGGTCAAGGAAGCACAGCAGGAGTCAATCAACATTCCAATCATTTCTTAGCACAAGTTACACAGATCTGCAGTATATTTTAAGCAAGCCAGAGTGCAGGGCTTAACAGTTATTTTCTCTGAACTCTGGATCCCAGCTGCAAAAATCCCTGTACAGGACTTACAGTATTAACACACACACACACACACACACACACACACACACACACACACTGTACAAATCATTCAATCTGGTGACACTAGGTGGTCCAGAATAGCTCCCCACCCTTCATGCTGGCATCCTTGGTGACTAAGGCCCACTCTGGGATCACGAAGGGCCTCCACCGTTACAGGTTTGGCTGATGCAACCACCACCAGAGATCTCCCCTGGCTTCCGGACAGAGAGAGACATCTGCTGAAGCAGATGCTCCAGATTTCCAGATCAGTTCCTGAGAACCACCCTCTGCCATTCCCTTGTGTGGACCTGAGTGTAAGGAACAGCATCCAGGGTCCACACCAGTCCACTCAACACACTCGTGAAAGCCCTGATCGAGGCCAAGGATCACTCCAGTGCCCACAATACATCCTGAGACACAAGCAGAATTTCCTCCTCTGGTAGGAAGACCTTCCCCTGGAGGGTGTCAAACCTCATTCCCAGGAAATGCAGAACCTGGTAAGGAATCGTAGAGGACCTGTGCAGATTCTGAATCCACCTGTGGTGGACGAGAATGCTGGGCAGTCTTGAACAGGATGAGCTAGTAGGTCCTCTGAGGGAGCTTTGATAATAGGATTTTAGTCTTACCTGTTAAATCCTTTTCACTTAGTCCATACAGGTCACTGGTACTCTGGGAGGCGTAAGTCCCCTTTAATAGGCAGGAACAACTATGCAAATGATTTGCAAGGGGCGGAGCCTCCCCTCTTACTTAAGCCACCTTCTGGCCAGACCCACTTAGATTGATTTGAGACCCTAAAACTGACCTCAGGTAAGCAAAAAGAAAGACTCCTGTGAGCATGCCCTAACGGTCTCCCACTGAATGCCACAGGAGAGCCAAGACTGGACCCTTGACAGGGTGGGAGACCAGTGACCTGTATGGACTAAGTGAAAAGGATTTAACAGGCAAGACTAAAATCCTATTTTCACTGTCGTCCAATACAGGTCACTGGTACTCTGGGATGTACAAACATTGAGCTGACCCAGAGGCGGGAAGTAAGGCAAGGACCAGGCGCAAGGCCCAAGTCACTAGAACTGCTATGACCCAGTTAATAACATAGCCCAAACTGTAAGTGTCAACGGACACCAATCAAGGGAAACAATCCCTGAACTAACACAGCACACGGAACCAGAGCCAACCGGGCTCAACAGCAAGGACGCACTAAGGACCACAGAGCAGAAGACCTAAACAGGCAAAACTGCCTCCAGGACCTTCCTTCCAAAACTGGCATCAGCCGAAGCCCGTACATCAACTTGATAGTGCTTAGAAAATGTGTGCACAGAGGACCAAGTGGCCGCTCTGCACAGTTGGTCAGCAGATGCCTGATTCTTGTAGGCCCAAGAGGCCCCAATAGATCTGGTGGAATGGGCAGTCACCCGGAAGGGAACATGCTTATTCCGCAACTTGTAGGCTTCACGGATAGTAGCCTTAATCCAAGAGGCAATGGTAACTTTGGAGGCCGGTCTCCCTGCCCTAGGCCCCTCAGGAATGACGAATAGAGCGTCAGACTTCCTGATAGACTCGGTGCGATGAACATAAAACTTGAGGCAACGCACCACATCCAACAAATGGAGATCTCTTTCCTTGTCAGATGAAGGATTAGGGCAGAAAGAGGGAACCACAATCTCCTGATTGATGTGAAACTCAGACACAACCTTTGGTAAGAATTCCTTGGTAGTGCGAAGCACAGCCTTATCCTTGTGGAACACCAGGTAAGGAGGTTTACAAGACAGAGCCTGTAACTCTGCTACCCGGCGAACTGAAACAATAGCCAAAAGGAAGGCCATCTTCCAAGTCAAGAGACGTAAAGGAATGGAAGCCAAGGATTCAAACGGTGGTCGCTGGAGAACTCCCAGCACCAAATTGAGGTCCCACTGGGGAGCAGGACTCTTGAAGGCAGGCCGAACATGAGTCACACCTTGGAAGAAAACCTTCACATCGGGAAGGATAGCAATCCTTTCCTGGAAAAACACAGACAAGGCAGAAGTCTGAACTTTGAGGGAACTCAAACTGAGCCCCTTATCAACACCGTCCTGCAAGAAGGCCAGGACAGTGGGAAGATGAAAATCAAGGGATAATTTCTTATCAGAGCACCATGCTACGAAAGTTGACCATATGCGATGATAGATCTTGGAGGACACAGGCTTACGAGCACTAAGCATAGTCGACACCACAGAAGGAGAAAATCCTTTCTGTGCTAGAATCGAGGATTCAACCGCCATGCCATCAAATGGAGAGAGTGAACATCCTCCTTCCACAGATAACCCTGGAGAAGTAGGTCCGGACGGGCAGGGAGCGGGATCGGATCCGACACTGACATGGCCATCAACTCCGGAAACCAGGACTGGCGAGGCCAGTTTGGAGCGATCAGGATGACAGGACAACGCTCCTGCTTCAACTTCTGGATAACTCTGATCAATAGAGGAAGAGGAGGGAAGATGTAAGCCAGGGAGAAATCCCAAGGGATCGACAAGGCATCCACTGCTAGAGCAAGGGAGTCCCTCAACCGGGAGCAAAACACCAGAACCTTCCTGTTGTGTCTGGTAGCCATCAGGTCCACCACAGGCATCCCCCACCGCTGGGTGAGCATGTGAAACACCTCTGGATGAAGAGCCCATTCTCCGCTGTCGACGGTGTGACGACTGAGGAAGTCTGCCATGACGTTGTCCACGCCTGGAATATGAACTGCAGAGATGACAGGCACGTGATCTTCTGCCCAAGACAAAATATCCTTGACCTCCCACCAGGCGGAACCGCTTCTTGTGCCGCCTTGCCTGTTGATGTAAGCCACCGCCGTGGCGTTGTCGGACTCCACTCTGATCGGACGACCGGTCAGTTGAGACTCCCAGTGCCTCAGGGCAAGCCGGACAGCTCGAAGTTCCAGAACATTGATGGAGAGAAGGGATTCCTCCAGACCCCATTTCCCCTGAGCACTGAAGCGACCCCAGACTGCACCCCAGCCCCGAAGGCTGGCATCCGTTGTGACTGTGGTCCAACGAGGAACTAGAAAGGATATCCCTTTCAGGAGATGAGAGAGATCTAACCACCAGTGCAGACTCGACTCGACATGAGGAGGAAGAGAGACTGACAGATGTTGATGATCTGGATGATTCCTGCACGTCTGGATCACAAATCTCTGAAGTTCCCTGGAGTGGGCCATGGCAAATGGTACTGCTTCGATCGTGGAAATGAACTTCCCCACTAAAGACGACAACTTCGGAACCGGAATTTCGTCCATGTCCAGAATCCCAGCCACTCGGACAGCTATCTGGTGAGCCACATCCTCTGGAAGAAACACCATGCATTGGCGAGTGTCGAACAGGAGACCCAGGAACAGAAGCCTCTGAGATGGAACCAAGTCCGACTTGTCCAGATTCAGGATCCAGCCATGACGGTTCAGAGTGTGCATGCACTGCTGTAATTGCTGACGGAGAAGCTCCGCTGAGGAGGCTTTCAGTAGGAGATCGTCCATGTATGGGGTCACTCTGATCCCATCCTGATGAAGCACCGCTATCAAGGAGCCTAACACCCTCTGGAAGACCTGAGGGGCTGAAGTCAGCCCAAAGGGAAGCGCTGCAAACTGAAAGTGTCCCTTGTGGCAGGCAATCCTGAGATACCGCCTGCTCTCTGGATGAATAGGGATGTGAAGATAAGCATCCTGAAGGTCCAGGGAGGCAAGAAATTCCCCCGGAGACAAGGCTGCAATCACAGATCGCAGGGATTCCTGGCGGAAGTGGGAAGTCACCACATAGGCATTGAGATCTTTGAGATCCAAAATGGGACGAGCCCCTCCGTCCTTTTTGGCTACCACAAACAGGTTGGAATAGAATCCTGAACCTGTGTCCCCCTGAGGAACTCTTTGTCCAAGAGATCCTGAATAGCGTCCTCGAACAGACGCCTTTTTGTGGGTTCCTGAGAAGGACGAGTAAAATGGAACCGAAAAGGAGGAAGGGAGGAGAAAGGGATCCTGTATCCCTCTGACACCACCTGAAGAACCCATGGGTCCGCCACTGACTCCTCCCAAGTCCGGCGAAAGATGCGGAGACGTCCACCTACAGCCGGATGCGGACCCGGGTTCGGCGAGTCATGCCGAAGCAGTCTTGGAGGTCTTGGCCTTGGGGGCAACTTTGGGCTTCCAGGACTGTTTGGGCTTGGAGGAGGAGCGCGTAGTGGGAGGACCCATTTGGGCCGAGGAGTGTGTCTCAGTCTGAAAGGAACGAAAGGACAGATTGCGTTTGGCTGGAAACTTTTTCTTAAAAACTGAGGGTAGAAGAGTACTTTTACCGCCAGTAGCCTCACTGATCATTTCTCTGAGTTCAGACCCAAAAAGCAAATTCCCCTGAAAGGGCAAGGAAAGCAAGGCTTTCTTGGAGGCTGTATCAGCAGACCAAATTTTCAGCCAAAGGGCGCGTCTAGCCACCACAGAGGAAGTGGAGGCCCTCGCCATCATGCGCACAGCATCAAAGGCAGCGTCAGCAACATAGTTCTGAGCTTCAGTGATATTAGCAAGAAGCTGCAACTGTTCAGATACTGGTGCATCCTGGCGAACCGCTTCAGTCAGTCGTTCAGTCCAGGCCGCAATGGCTCTATTAACCCATGCCACAGCAAAGGTTGGACGCATGGCAGTGCCAATGGAGGCAAAAATCGATTTAAGAGAAAGCTCTAGCTTTTTATCCGTCCAATCCTGCAGGGCAGAGGCATCAGAGACAGCCAAAGCGGTAGACTTGGATAGTCTAGAAACCGGAGCATCCACCTTGGGAGGATGAACCCATTTTGCCAGCTCAGTCTCAGGAAAAGGGTACAGTTTAGCAAACTTTTTAGAGACGGAGGATCTATCAGGATTCTTCCATGCCTCAGAGACCAGACGGGCAAGAGTAGGGTTAGTTGGAAAACAAACAACTGGCTTAGATGGCTTTTTCTGAAAAACATCAGTAGTATCATAAGTGGATTCCTGAGTCAGAGGAAGGTTGAGCGTATTCAGAACCGCTCTGATCAGACCCTCAGCCGAGACTTCAGGGTCACACTCATAGGGGTCCCCCAATGGACCTGTTAGATTCAATAACAGTACGTTCCTCAGCATCAGAATCCTGCAAGAGTTCTTCTTCAGAAGAATCAGTAACATCAGGAGCCCCCTGTGGCTTAGGCAGGGAGGTCCTGATGGTAGAGGGGGTCTGCCAGACCTGGAGAGCCCCCTGTATCTGAGAGGGAAAGAGTTGAAGAGTGGATCTGAGATCCCTAGTGGCAGCTTTAAACTCCCTCACCCAAGATGGCTCAATAGCGTGGCTGGGAAGCCCAGGGTTGCTATCTTGACCAGTACAGTTAGGGCATAGATCCCCCACATTATCGCTAGACAGCCCAATGTGGCAAGAGGAGCAAAACGCCATGGGGGTAGCAGACCCCCCATCCTCCTTAGACTTGGGTCTAGCCCCTAGCTCCAGTGAAGTAGACATGCTCACAGCGTCAATATACCCCACTAATAACACTATCACCCAGAAAAAGTGTAAAGGATTAAAGTTTCACCCCAGAAATGTCTAAATTCGGACTTATCTGGCCAGCGAAGGGTTAATCTGTAGAGGAGAGAGAAGGCTCGGTCCCTGCGTAGTGTACTCGCATAGGAAAAGTACCACAAAATGGCGGCCGTCACGACAGCCAATCAGAAACGAGCGCGAACCAGGCGCTCATGGGAAATGTAGTTTTCCCCTTACAAGTACCCCAAACAGTGCCCGAAGCCCCCCTGAACACCCCACATGAATAAAACACAATCCGGATGATAGAGCAGGAGCCTAGCAGTAAAATGAGCCCTCTCTGGAGTTGCTGTGACAAGCGGTTCCAAAGATATGTCCCACACTGTGAATTCCCATAGAGAGTAAAGGAGCCATTGCGTCTGAGCGGGAAACGCCGCGCTTAAAGGCGCGGAACTCAATTTTTAATAAAGTTTAAGAAAACATTAAAAAGTGCTCAAACAAGAATAAAACACATAAGAAACATAAGTAAACGAATATCCCAAGCTCCAAAACCCAGAGAATACCACAGAAATTGCATAAACATTAAAAATGCAATAAAAACACCCTATGAGTGCTGGAGTGTATTGAAAACTCCCAAATACAAGCCCATCAAAGGGACACTGTGGGGACAAGTGGACCTTCAGCACTCAATGGGTGACTCACCTTTCTTGCAGGACTTCTGTCTTCAGGTGACCATGATAAATAAGGAATAACCCAGAGGTAAATTCCTCAGTAGGGAAGCTGCTCAACACAAGCTGTTCCCCCTTCAGGGCATAAGGTCCACAGAAATCCCTGGAAGCTGCACCAGCCACTTTAGGAGGGTGACCATGGCTGTGAATTGCCCTCTCTAATGGTGGTATTCCATATTTGAATAAAAATAATAAAACACTAAGATGCATAGATGTTCTTCTACCTGGTGTGCAAGGCACTCCAGGAACAAATCAATCTAAGTGGCTCTGGCCAGAAGGTGGCTTAAGTAAGAGGGGAGGCTCTGCCCCTTGCAAATCATTTGCATAGTTGTTCCTGCCTATTAAAGGGGACTTACGCCTCCCAGAGTACCAGTGACCTGTATTGGACGACAGTGAAAAGGAGGTTGTCCAGGTATGTCGTAAGACATATGCCTTTAGCATGAACGAAGGGCAACAGGGCCGCCATGATCCTTGTGAAACCACATAGTGCTGAAGCCAGGCCAAATGGCAGTGCTGTGAACTGGTAATGATTGGAGCCAAAAGCAAAAAGCAGGTCCAGAACACAAATACTCCCCCAGGCACATCACCGAGATGACAGAACCCAAGAATTCCATCTTGAAATGAGTAGTGACCATACTTGTTGAGGCATTTGAGGTTCAGAATGCAGCAGGAACAACATCCTTCTTTAAAACCACAAACAGGTTGGAACAGAAACCTTAAGAGAGCTTGAGGGCTGGGACTAGCACCAGAACCTGTTTCTCCAGCAGTGAATCCTCTGTCTCCTGGAACAGCCTCGTCTTGTCTGGATCTTTTGGAACTCTTGACAAAAGGATCCAATATGGAGGAAGGGATCTGAAATCTCTGCAGGACATTTCTGTGACTACCAGCAAAACCCACTGGTCCCAGGATCCCAGGAGTCATTCAGAAGAGTGCTTGCCAGATTTAGCCTTTGCAACTGATTGCTTCGACTACCAGGCTTGTCTGGGTTTTGTGACAAGAAGTTCTTGAGGCTTGCAAGCTCTGCGGCCTCTGCGTGTGTGTGTGTGTGCGTGTGCGTGTGTAGGGGGAAGACAGACATTCCTAGCCAGAAATGGACGCTTGATGGAAATCTGAGGTAACAAGGAACTCTTACCACCAGTAGCATCCCTGATAATCTGATGCAGATCAAGTCCAAAACGGGACTTGACCTGAAATGTCAAGGAAACCAGTGACTTTTTAGACAATTGGTCCCAGCTTCTTATCCTCCTGGTCTTTGAGTCCCGCTGCATCTGCCAGTGAGAGAGCAGTGGGGGGTCCACTGTGGTGGGAGAAGCCCACTGCATCAGAGCCTCAGCCAAAAAAGACCCAAAAGCACAAACACTGAAATAGCCAAAACAGTAATGAAAGGATTATTCCCATAAAATAAAGCAGCCATACTCACTTCAAAGCCTCCTAAGAGCACATAGTGGGCAGGGGGTTGAGCTGGAGGAAGAGAAGGGAGTCTCCACCCCTAAATATCATCTTTTGTGATGTTTCCTGCCCTACCAGAGGAGGGACTCCTCCCCATGGTACCTGTGTTCCATATTGGATGTAAGGGAAATATAGATTTGTTTCCATAATAAAGGTTTACTGCTCATTTAAAGGGCAACTATCATATGATAACGGTCCTCTAGGCATGACTGCCCATCTGGGAGCAGAGCTGCATTGTGCAGCCTGGCAAATTAGCAGGAGAGGCAATTGGGGATCTGAAAAGTAACCCCCAATGCTCTCTGACTGATTACACAAGTGAGACTGAATTAAAACTGCAAAGAACACAGTACACAGACTACTATGAGAAGCTTTCAAACATAATACAGGCAGGCTATGGGAGACGAAGCTAAATCAGTGGTTTGAGCCCAATATGTCGCTCAGCATGCCCTCTCCCACATCCAAACTGATCAATTTTCTGACACACCTCCCCCATGGGTATCACACAGATCTTTATATTACCAATTATATCATTATGATTAAAGTGCCTGCCGATACATACTGTCTTCTACTTCTTCTGTGTGTCTACAACACAGTAAATGCCTAACAATTTAAACAAAAACTACCTTTTAACTCTAAGGACCAGAGTGGTGAGTAACACATTGCAGAGCTTTGTGTTGCATACACCTCTTGTCCTTGAAGGTTTAAAAAAAGAAATCTAATGAAAAACAGTTGCACTTTGAATCATTTATCCCCAACCAGGATCTTTATGTACAAAGTTTTTTGGACTTTATTTTTTTCAGACTTGAATAGTATGTGTCTCCTATGGTATGGCTGGTTTGCTCCAGAATTGCTATTTTTTTTTTGCTAACTGCATACAGTGCTATGGGCATTACACACAAAAGAAAACAAGAGCAATTTCAGAGCAAATCAAATACACTAACAACATTCCTGTTGGTTTAATTATGGATTTTAAGCCTTAGAATGCTAGATAGACAGATAAAGTAGGGTTTTTCCTTGAAAACTAAACAAAGGCACACTCACACTGCTGGTAGATGCTTTATTCAAAAAATTACTACACTTTTTTGGATGCAGTACTTCAATGCCCTGCCATTTTAGAGTGGCGCTGTTGTTGTTGAAATTTATGGAGGGTTTTTGTCAGGGACAAAAGTCATCCACAGACAGCAATATCAACAGCACCACCCTAACTGCATGTCATAGAATGACTGCACCCTAAAAACAGCGGGTAATAACTTCTGAATGAAACATCTGTCAGAAGTGGGAGAACCATTACTTCACTCAGAAGGAAAATTTAAATTAATCCTTTGAGCGCCAGGGGGTTCCCAAAGTGTTGGGAAGCAATGCGTTTGACACCCATCTGACATTTAAAGGATAAAATTCTCAAACTAAATAGAAAACAAAGTGAGTGAATCATTGCTGTGGATTCTGGGCCTCCTGACCTTGTGTGTCCTGTGAAGGTTGAAGTATCAATGTGTGCTCCTTCTCTATGAAACTGAGCTCCTGTGCCACGTGGCAGGCCGTTAGAGGGTTGTCTCCAGTTATCATCACCACCTGGAGGATAGAGGGGCAGAAATAAAGGGACAGTGCATTTCGGCAATTGCCTGTGTCTGTATAAAAGCAAACGGTAGCAATTCTGGGGCAAAACAGCTTTCTCCTATGCAATCTGTCTTACACTAAGCTGCACAAATCACCACACGCCCCAAAAACTGAATCTGTTCACATCACTCTTAAACATCTGACATGGCTCCCTAATCAGCCCTTCTTCTTACCTTTAACCCTTTGAGTGCCAGAGGAGTACGCAATGCATTGCCTGTCACTCTGGCATTCAAAGGGTAAATGCTCTCCACACTGCTGTAACGCCTTACATCTTTTTCCTAATCTCCTCTTATGTTCCTGGCAGCCTCCTTCTCTCAGCACACAACTCCCTTCTTTTTACACCAACCACACCCTTTTCCCTCTCCTGTCTCACACCTTTCTCACTTTCTGCTCCATACCTGGGGAACTCCATAGCTCTCTCCTTATGTCTAGAACAATTCCCCTCAGTCTTTAAGTCTACCCTGAAATCTTATCTTCTGGAGCACTGGGACCATGCACGACCTTTGGCCAAACTCAGCACTTGTAATCACAGCACCTGACAGCCTCATTCCCTGCTGTCGGTCTCCAATTTCCCATTTAGAATGTAAGATACTTGGGGCAGGGACCTCTCTCCTATTGTTTCTATGAATGTGACACTTAATTTCCCCCATTCATTTATTGCAACACACTACAATTGTAAGGAACTGCATACACTGTGTGGTGCAGTATAAATAAAGTTATACATACAAACATACATAGTGTAAGGGTGTGTGTTTGAGACATCGCTAGCATTCAAGTGATTAAAAAGTCCAATTAAATCAGCAGGAATATTTATTTGTACCCCATGCAAACATAGGAGTAATTCTGGGGCAAAGCAGCTGCAACACCACAGGCAAAATATTAACATTCCTATTGTTTAAAAAGGAGATTTAAACCCCTTTATAGCTAGGGGAGGGGGATCCCCAGTGCACTGACTGACCCCCATTTCTGTCCAGTGATCACCAGCACCTGGAGGACAGAGATTCTAACAAACACCCAGAAATGAGCAGTCATGGGATCCAGGAAGGCATGTGTGATAGCAAAAATACTGAAGCAAACCAAACGCATCAGAAGGAACAATACAAATTCCCACTGATTTAAATTGAGCTTTTAACCAGTCGATGTGACACAACACATTGGAGACCTCTAGCATTCAAGGAGGAAAAAACAACATTTAAATCAACTGAAAATAGGATTTTAGTCTTACCTGTTAAATCCTTTTCACTTAGTCCATACAGGTCACTGGTACTCTGGGAGGCGTAAGTCCCCTTTAATAGGCAGGAACAATTATGCAAATAATTGCAGGGGGCGGAGCCTCCCCTCTTACTTAAGCCACCTTCTGGCCAGAGCCACTTTAGATTGATTTGAGACCCTAAAACTGACCTCCGGTAAGCAAGAAGAAAGACTCCTGTGAGCATGCCCCAACGGTCTCCCACTGAATGCCACAGGAGAGCCAAGACTGGTCCCTTGACAGGGTGGGAGACCAGTGACCTGTATGGACTAAGTGAAAAGGATTTAACAGATAAGACTAAAATCCTATTTTCACTGTCGTCCAATACAGGTCACTGGTACTCTGGGATGTACATTGAGCTGACCCAGAGGCGGGAAGTAAGGCAAGGACCAGGCGCAAGGCCCAAGTCACTAGAACTGCTATGAACCAGCTAATTACATAGCCCAAACTGTAAGTGTCAACAGACACCAACCAAGGGAAACAATCCCCGAACTAACACAGCACACGAAACTAGAGCCAACCGGGCTCAACAGCAAGGAAGCACTAAGGATCACAGAGCGGAAGACCTAAACAGGCAAAACTGCCTCCAGGACCTTCCTACCAAAACTGGCATCAGCCGAAGCCAGTACATCAACTCGATAGTGCTTTGAAAAAGTGTGCACAGAGGACCAAGTGGCCGCTCTGCACAGCTGATCCACAGATGCCTGATTCTTGTAGGCCCAGGAGGCCCCAATAGATCTGGTGGAATGGGCAGTCACCCGGAAGGGAACATGCTTATTCCTCAACTTATAGGCTTCACGGATGGTAGCTTTAATCCAAGATGCAATAGTAACTTTGGCAGCCGGTCTCCCTGCCCTAGGTCCCTCAGGAATGACGAATAGAGCGTCAGACTTCCTGATAGACTCGGTGCGATGAACATAAAACCTGAGGCAACGCACCACATCCAACAAATGGAGATCACGTTCCTTGTCAGATGAAGGATTAGGACAGAAAGAGGGAACCACAATTTCTTGATTGATGTGAAACTCGGACACAACCTTGGGTAAGAATTCCTTGGTAGTGCGAAGCACAGCCTTATCCTTGTGGAACACCAGGTAAGGAGGTTTACAAGACAGAGCTTGTAACTTTGCTACCCGGCGAACTGAAACAATAGCCAAGAGAAAGGCCATTTTCCAAGTCAAGAGACGTAATGGAATGGAAGCCAAGGATTCAAAAGGTGGTCGCTGGAGAACTCCCAGCACCAAATTGAGGTCCCACTGGGGAGTAGGACTCTTGAAGGCAGGCCGAACATGAGTCACACCTTGAAAGAAAACTTTCACATCAGGAAGGATAGCAATCCTTTCCTGGAAAAACACAGACAAGGCAGAGGTCTGAACCTTGAGGGAACGCAGACTGAGCCCCTTATCAACACCGTCCTGCAAGAAGGCCAGGACAGTGGGAAGATGAAATTCAAGTGACAAATTCTTATCAGTGCACCATGCAACAAAGGTTGACCATATGCGATGATAGATCTTGGAGGACACAGGCTTACGAGCACTGAGCATAGTCGACACCACAGAAGGAGAAAATCCTTTCTTTGCTAGAATCGAGGATTCAACCGCCATGCCATCAAATGGAGAGTGTGAACATCCTCCTTCCACAGATATCCCTGAAGAAGTAGGTCCGGACGGGCAGGAAGTGGGATAGGATCCGCCACTGAAATGGCCATCAACTCCGGAAACCAGGACTGGCGAGGCCAGTTTGGAACGATCAGGATGACAGGACAACGCTCCTGCTTCAACTTCTGGATGACTCTGATCAATAGAGGAAGAGGAGGAAAGATGTAGGCCAGGGAAAAATCCCAAGGGATCGACAAGGCATCCACTGCTAGAGCAAGGGAGTCCCTCCACCGGGAGCAAAACACCGGAACCTTCCTGTTGTGTCTGGAGGCCATAAGGTCCACCACAGGCATCCCCCACCTCTGGGTGAGCAAGTGAAACACCACTGGATGAAGAGCCCATTCTCCGCTGTCGACGGTGTGACGACTGAGAAAGTCCGCCAAGACGTCGTCTACGCCTGGAATGTGAACTGCAGAGATGACAGGCACGTGATCTTCTGCCCAAGACAAAATATCCTGGACTACCAAACAGGCGGTGCCACTTCTTGTGCCGCCTTGCCTGTTGATGTAAGCCACCGCAGTGGCGTTGTCGGACTCCACTCTGATCGGACGACCGGTCAGTTGAGATTCCCAGTGTCTCAGTGCAAGCTGGACAGCACGTAGTTCCAGAACATTGATGGAGAGAAGAGATTCCTCCAGACCCCATTTCCCCTGAGCACTGAAGCGACCCAATACAGCCCCGAAGGCTGGCATCCGTTGTGACCGTGTTCCAACGAGGAACTAGAAAGGATCTCCCTTTCAGGAGATGAGAGAGATCCAACCACCAGTGCAGACTCGACTCGACATGAGGAGGAAGAGAGACTGACAGATGTAGATGATCTGGATGATTCTTGCACGTCTGGATCACAAATCTCTGAAGTTCCCTGGAGTGGGCCATGACAAATGGCACTGCTTCGATCGTGGAAATGAACTTCCCCACTAAGGATGACAACTTCGGTACCGGAACTACGTCCATGTCCAGAATCCCCGCCACTCGGATGGCTATCTGATGAGCCACATCCTCCGGCAGAAACACCATGCATTGGCGAGTGTCGAACAGGAGACCCAGGAACAGAAGTCTCTGAGATGGGACCAAGTCCGACTTGTCCAGATTCAGGATCCAGCCATGACGGTTCAGAGCGTGCATACACCTCTGAAGTTGCTGATGGAGACGCTCCGCAGAGGAGGCTTTTAGTAGGAGATCGTCCATGTAGGGGGTCACTCTGATTCCATCCTGATGAAGCACAGCTATCAATGAGCCCAACACCCTCTGGAAGACCTGAGGGGCTGAAGTCAGCCCAAAAGGGAGCGCTGCAAACTGAAAGTGTCCCCTGTGGCAGGCAATCCTGAGATACCGCCTGCTCTCTGGATGAATAGGGATGTGGAGATAAGCATCCTGAAGGTCCAGGGAGGCAAGAAATTCCCCCGGAGACATAGCTGCAATCACAGATCGCAGGGATTCCTGACGGAAGTGGGAAGTCACCACATAGGCATTGAGATCTTTGAGATCCAAAATGGGACGAGCCCCTCCGTCCTTTTTGGCCACCACAAACAGGTTGGAAAAAAATCCTGAACCTGTGTCCTCCTGAGGAACCACCTCCAGGACCTCTTTGTCCAAAAGATCCTGAATAGCGTCGTCGAACAGACGTCTCTTTGTAGGTTCCTGAGAAGGACGAGTAAAATGGAACCGAAAAGGAGGAAGGGAGCAGAAAGGGATCCTGTAGCCCTCTGACACCACCTGGAGAACCCACGGGTCCGCCACTGACTCCTCCCAAATCCGGCGAAAGATGTGGAGACGTCCACCTACAGCCGGATGCGGACCCGGGTTCGGCGAGTCATGCCGAAGCAGTCTTGGAGGTCTTGGCCTTGGGGGCAACTTTGGGCTTCCAGGACTGTTTGGGCTTGGAGGAGGAGCGTGTAGCGGGAGGACCCGCCGGGGTCGAGGAGCGTGTCTCAGTCTGAAAGGAACGTAAGGACCGATTGCGTTTGGCTGGAAACGTTTTCTTAAAGACTGATGGTAGAAGAGTACTTTTACCCCCAGTAGCCTCACTGATCATTTGTTTGAGTTCAGACCCAAAAAGCAAACTCCCCTGGAAGGGCAGGGAAAGCAAAGCTTTCTTAGAGGCTGTATCAGCAGACCAATTTTTCAGCCAAAGGGCGCGTCTGGCCACCACAGAAGAAGTGGAGGCCCTCGCCATCATGCGCACAGCATCAAAAGCAGCGTCAGCAACATAATTCTGAGCTTCAGTAATATTAGCAAGAAGCTGCAACTGTTCAGACACTGGTGCATCCTGGCGAACTGCTTCAGTCAGTCGTTCAGTCCAGGCCGCGATAGCCCTGTTAACCCACGCCACTGCAAAGGTTGGACGCATGGCAGTGCCAATAGAGGCAAAAATGGACTTAAGAGAAAGTTCCAGTTTCTTATGCGTCCAATCCTGCAGGGCAGAGGCATCAGATACAGCCAAAGCGGTAGACTTGGATAACCTGGAAACAGGGGAATCCACCTTGGGAGGATGCACCCATTTAGCCAGCTCAGTCTCAGGAAAAGGGTACAGCTTAGCAAACTTTTTGGAGACAGAGGAAGACCTATCAGGATTCTTCCATGCCTCAGAGACTAGACGGGCAAGAGTAGGATTAGTTGGAAAACAAACAACTGGCTTAGATGGCTTCTTCTGAAAAACATCAGTAGGATCATAAGTGGATTCCTGAGTCAGAGGAAGGTTGAGCGTATTCAGAACAGCTCTAATGAGACCCTCAGCCGAAACTTCAGGGTCACATTCATAGGGGTCCCCAATGGACCTGGTAGATTCAATAACAGTCCGTTCCTCAGCATCAGAATCCTGCAAGAGTTCTTCCTCAGAAGAATCAGTCACATCAGGAGCCCCCTGTGGCTTAGGCAGGGAGGTCCTGATGGTAGAGGGGGTCTGCCAGACCTGGAGAGCCCCCTGTACCTGAGAGGGAAAGAGTTGAAGAGCGGATCTGAGATCCCTAGTGGCAGCTTTAAACTCCCTCACCCAAGATGGCTCAATAGCGTAGCTGGGAGGCCCAGGGTTGCTATCTTGACCAGTACAATTAGGGCATAGATCCCCCACATTATCGCTAGACAGCCCAATGTGGCAAGAGGAGCAAAACGCCATGGGGGTAGCAGACCCCCCATCCTCCTTAGACTTGGGTCTAGCCCCTAGCTCCAGTGAAGTAGACATGCTCACAGCGTCAATATACCCCACTAATGACACTATCACCCAGAAAAAGTGCAAAGGATTAAAGTTTCACCCCAGAAATGTCTAAATTCGGACTTATCTGGCCAGCGAAGGGTTAATCTGTTGAGGAGAGAGAAGGCTCGGTCCCTGCGTAGTGTACTCGCTTAGGAAAAGTTCCACAAAATGGCGGCCGTCATGACAGCCAATCAGAAACAAGCGCGAACCAGGCGCTCATGGGAAATGTAGTTTTCCCTTACAAGTACCCCAAACAGTGCCCGAAGCCCCCCTGAACACCCCACATAAATAAAACACATTCCGGATGATAGAGCAGGAGCCTAGCATTAAAATGAGCCATCTCTGAAGTTGCTGAGACAAGCGGTTCCAGAGATATGACCCACACTGTGAATTCCCATAGAGAGTAAAGGAGCCATAGCGTTTGAGCGGGAAATTTAATAAAACATTAAAAATAGCCCAAACAAGTATAAAACACATAAGAAACATAAGTAAACTAATACCCAAAGCTCCAAAACCCAGAGAATACCACAGAAATTGCATTAAACATTGAAATGCAAATAAAAACCCTATGAAAGCTGGAGTGCATTGCAAACTCCCAAATACAAGCCCAGCAAAGGGACACTGTGGGGACAAGTGGACCTTCAGCACTCAATGGGTGACTCACCTTTCCTGCAGGACTTCTGTCTTCAGGTGACCATGATGAAGTGGGAAAGAACCAGAGGTAAATTCCCCAGTAGGGAAGCTGCTTAACCCAAGCTGTTCCCTCTTCAGGGCATAAGGTCCACAGAAAATCCCTGGAAGCTGCACCAGCCACTTTAAAGAGGGCAATTCACAGCCATGGTCACCCTCCTAATGGTGGTATTCCATATTTGAATAAAAATAATAAAACACTAAGATGCATAGATGTTCTCTACCTGGTGTGCAAAGCACTCCAGGAACAAATCAATCTGAAGTGGCTCTGGCCAGAAGGTGGCTTAAGTAAGAGGGGAGGCTCCGCCCCCTGCAATTATTTGCATAATTGTTCCTGCCTATTAAAGGGGACTTACGCCTCCCAGAGTACCAGTGACCTGTATTGGACGACAGTGAAATTGTAATTTGTCCCGTATGGGAAAACTGGAGTAATATGGGGCGGAAACCAAATGCACCATAGCAGAAACATTTTTTTTTAAATGGTGGTTTAAGCCCTGTGAATGCTAGGAAGGTCTCCAGTGTTTACCCCATTGCTGTATATGGAGAGGCTGCACAATGCAACCCCAACTACAAGACACTGTATGCCTATGAGAGACCTGAAAGTCAAATTGTACTCTCTCATGTTAGTGCTCCTTTAAGTGCGCTTCCTGTTTGGAGTCCACTACATGATGGTTCAGCACTGTCATCAGGGCCAAATTTAACTCTGCTGTAATGGCCAAACCCATTGTATTTCATCTTCATTTGTGTGCACACCCACTTCATTGGCCAGCCTATTTAACCCTTTGGTTTAAAAAGCAACATGATGGAGACATCTCAAGTACTCAACAGGTTAAAAGCTTGTGTGTTTTTATGTTAGAGGATAATGTGCAGATGACTTCCAGCGTACAAGGGGTTAAATGAATAGTAACCCTTTTTTATGAATCCCTTGAGGACAAGAGGGGTCGCTCAACACATTGCGCCATAATGCATTGCACACACTCTGTCCTCAAAGGGGTTAACATTTTATAAGTGCATAATAAGTAAAGTCAAATTACCTATACCATCTTCCCCAATATTATATGTATCTTGACATGTAGCTAATGGATGTTCTTGCAGAGAAATTTCTATCAGGGAATAGGACAGCAGGAAGAGTGATACAATGCACCAGTAGAAGACAGGTAGAGTAAAAAGGATTCATTGATTGGCTGGTGGAGTAGCTCTAGGATGATCCCTAGGCCCATTCTTCAGGCTTGAATCCTAGAGCCACTCAGTCAATAAAAGTGTCATTTTTACTGTATCAGTTGCCTGCTTTTTTCTATGGCAAACACATTACCATGCTTTACCTAAAATATTAATAATAATTAAAAAAAAGTAAACATACAATGTAAACCAAATAGCACACAGCATATTCAGCGCTGCAGGGAGAGGAACAATGTATCAGTCATGATCCTGCTTTGAAGGTCAACTGATCAGAAAATTCTCTGGAGACAGAAATTCAGTGAGATCACTGTCAGGGACATAAAAGATGTGAAGATGGAAAAAAAATGTGTAAGCAGTTTGACTGTACTTGCACAATATATAAAGTCAAA
This sequence comes from Rhinophrynus dorsalis, assembly GCA_037306005.1. NCBI lineage: Eukaryota > Metazoa > Chordata > Amphibia > Anura > Rhinophrynidae > Rhinophrynus > Rhinophrynus dorsalis. Next base: position 507,401,773 of record CM074721.1, read on the forward strand.
ATAAAGGGTTGCACACACCTCTGGAACTCAGTGGGTTAAAAGCATCATTTAAAGTCAACAGGAAGTTTTATTTGTTCCTTATGGGGTAGATGTTTGCTCCAGAACTAGCACTCTTGTGTGTATTAAGGCCGTACATGTTCTAGAAGTAATCATCTAGGTAAAGGAGATTTCATACGGACATGTACAGTTCTTCAAGGAAGTGGACTTTCTTGGACCACTCCCAGGAGTATCTTACATGGTGGGATGCATTCTGAATCTCTTTGATGACAGCTTTGGAGTCCGCTTTCAGGGGACAGGAGACCACAATGAAGCCAGCAAACTTCAGATCACACTCAAGAGTTTCCCTTTTTATTTCACGGATCTAAGAAAATAAATACAAACCATGAAAGGTCAGATAAAGAAAGGACAGATATATAAATACATGCAGGATGCCTGGATGGCCATTCCCCAGTTTATGTTTCATAAAATAGGTGCAGAGATGACCGCTTTTTAGCTCTTCCAGGAGAAGAGGGGTAATATAACTCATTTCAAGAAAAAAAAATAGATACCTATCTAACACAGAACATTATTGAGAATGACGAAAGAGAGCTTCAATGCCATCCTGGTTGTTTATCCAGGGAACCAACTACAATTTGGAGTCAGGATTTTTTTACCCACTTAGATCTAAACTGGAAATGGCTTCAATGTTGTTCTTTTTGCCTGCCTCTGGATCAACAAGGGTGTTTTTGGCATGGGCTGGACTTGATGGACCAAAGTCTTTTTTCAGACTTGTCAACTATGTTACTATGTAGGGGTGTGCAGTGCATTAAGAAATGCACTGTGTACCCCTCTGGTCCTAAAGGGGTTATTCAAAAGCTTGACCAAGAAGGACACAGTTTCCCTGTATTCCCCTGTCATATAGGATATGTAATTCATTAGGCTTACTACTCGGTACAAGCTTGAGAGAGATTTATGGACTTCAGTAAAGGAACACAAATGAAAGAAGCTACACCAAAGTAGGTAACAACAATATGGGTTTCAGATATTACCCCAAGGTAGAAGGTAATATTGTTGGGAAGCAGAATCAGAAATGCTGACTTTATTTTAGGTCATTATAGCAAGCAAAGCAAGAAGGGAAACATAACTGTAGTAATCCGTGTAGTATCAAATGTGACCTATCACCTTTCACAATCACCTTTATGTTGTATTATCCATTTTAGCTTTAAATTATTATCTTCCTCACTTATGCACAACTATTTCAGTGCTAGAGGTGGTGAGCAATGCATTTCCCACCTCTGCTAACAGTGAAACTGATAAATGTAGCACTAAGAGTTTGGTATCATTGAGAGGGAGATGTAATGTAAGGCTAAAACAAAAAGCACCTGCACTTGGCTGCATTTCTGGAGGGAAGCAGGCTACGGACTCCAACATTGGACACTACAAGAGTGAAATCAAATGACTTGGTCTACAGGCATATGGCTCTAGAGAACCTCACCCTAGGTTCTGCAGATGAATCACTAGCTCCACAAAGCATTGGTGGCAGCCATTTGTTCTTAACATCAGCCTGATCCTGAGTATCTAGGATGAGAATCGGTGGTATAGTCCTAATTCTTGCAAAGGATTTTTATCATACCTGTACAGGCGATTCCACAAGGGAGGGTGAGCAGATATACAAATTCCATTGAACGTGTCAGTTGATCTTTGATATTATATACCTTGATACTATGTGAATGTTTTAAACATTTGTAAGTCCTCACATGTGCGCTGCCCACACATCAAAAATCCCATTGTTTTTCTTTACATAACCGAGTACGCATCATTTTCAAATAGTTTTCAGCTGGAGAGGTGCTGTCCAACATTTCTGAGATTTTTTTTCCACATTTAAAACAAAAATTCTCAAACACTTGAGGTAACGTTTCATCAGATGAAAGTACTTGCCAGTTGTCATCTAATATTTTATTAGTACGAATGAAAAAACATTATGTAAAGTAGTCTGTATCGCCCACCATTCTATTCACATTCTCTCTAGGCTTTATTGGTATTTTGGTTTCATGTAAAGCCTTTTCCGAATCTTCCATAATTACTTTTGCAGGAGAGCCTTTTCAGAGAATCAACCAGCCATTTCATGCAAGTGCCCCAGGAAGAGGTTCTTCTATAAACATGTTATTTGATTAACGCTCATCAGTGCAATCCAGTGTTTTCTCACTGAAGCAGTGTTGGAGCCGCAGTCTATATAATAATATATATAGATATACACACACATACACACACACGTGAGAATGTATACTTTTTTATTTAAAAACTGTGTGTGTGTATATGCACACATTAAACTTTAAAATGTATTATCCACTTTACTGGGCATGACTACATTACTTACTCAGCTGTGACGAATGAACAAGCAGCAAATCAGTGGCAGCAATTTTCTCAGGAGTGGGCAGGGGGAAAACCACACCCACACCCGCCTGCACCCACCCACTCATGAAAAATCACTGCAGTGGGATTCACAGGGGCTTCGATTTTCATAGGAGTGGAAGCTCCCCAGCCAACTCCTGTGAAAATCCCTCTTCAAGACTCACCATTGCAGAGGTCCAGAGGGATCCCAGACTGCACAGCGTGTCCAATCATATGGGCAACACCATGCACCATTCGCTAGTTTTAAATACATTTAAGAGTGTATATTAATGAAGAAAAAAACTAACCAAACTTTTTTTTTATTTGACTCGTCAGCTTTAAAGCTGCAAGAGAATATGGCTGAAAAACTCCAAATCCCAATGCTTTTTCTTCTATTCCAAATCTGAATGACAGGCTGAAACAGGTACATTTCCCATGCCTGAATGACCTATTTTCAATAAATTTGAATCATTAAGCTCTCTCAAGTTACATGTAACACAATCATTGTCCACTCACTTACCTGCTGGTGAGACAGATGTCCAAGCTCCTTGTATCCCAGGGCTAGAACCCGTGCTCCTTCTCTGGAGATTTCTGTGTGCACTTGGTTATAGTATTCAGGACACTGAGAAAACTGAGAATCAAAAGAAATAATAATGATCCTTTGTATCATATGCACACACATCCTCTTACAGCTCCAGCTGTGACACAGAGGTCATAGCAGTTACTGATGTTGTATGTATGGAGTAGCTCAAAAACAATGTAAAGTGTCCTGCTTCTACTCTTTACAGTTCAGTCAGCAATTCCATGTGCAAGTGACTGACATTCTCTAAAAAAAGAATACTACATAAACGAAGCTGTACATTAAAGGGATAGTAATACTTCGTTTTAACTTTATTTTATTTTGTAGGCATTAAAAAAAACATGAAGAATGATATAAGTCTTATCTCTCAAACCTTTATGGTTTAAGAGCTATTCACAAACAAAGTATCCCCCCGTTCAACCAGATCAGAAGGGAGGTGCCCAGGTAGACTGCAGAGAGGGACAATCTTCAATTAAGATAAGGGGAAAAAGCTGAAAAACTTGTCAAGGGGGGAAGGGCTTCATTGTTTTCATACAAAGAAAATTGTCCCCTTCTGTTATCTGTCTGGTCATACAACTAGATTCACATCTGAGAAGAGATGGCTTACACTAGGTAAAAGGGGCGGGGAGGGGAAACTTTGCTTGTGAATATCTCTTAAACCATAAAGGTTTGAGGGATAAGACTTATATCGTTCTTCATGTTTTTTTAATGCCTACAAAATAAAATAAAGTTAAAACGAAGTATTACTATCCCTTTAAAGAGACAGAAGTCATTCGGGGGGGGGGGGGGGGGGAAAGCAATTCTAGGATTCAGGACACAACGCTTGATCAAGAGGGCAGGATCAGCAGAGACAATCATTAGGAACAATGGTACTTAATCAGAGAAAATGAACAGTGGGCGGAAGGAGTCCTGAGATCTCACTGCCACCACTGCAAACCCCTTCGACCGCTACCCGTGGCCCATCACAGAGAAGACCCTGTAAAACCAACCGAACTGTAACAAGTCAACACAGACCAAGAAGAATCCAAACCTGCGACTTAAAACCCAACCCGAGAAGATGGAGTAGTGAGGCTCAAGCCTCGGTATCCAAAAATCACCGCTGATGGATAAAATCTATCAGCAAGAAGACAACGACGGAGGAGCCATGAGAAGAAAACCAGGAGTCATTCTATTCATTGCCTCTGTAGAGAAGAGCAATTACTTTGTCTCACAAATGATTACGTAAGCAGACTTCTAATACCATCAAAATGTGTGTGTGTGTGTGTGGCAAGTTTCCACTGGTTAGTTTAAAGGGCTAGTAATGTTTCACAAAAACAGCAGCTTCAATTAATCTTCACAGTATTTGAGCCATAGAGAGTTATTTCAATGCTGTCAGAGTTGTAGTTCAAGAGTTATTGATAAAAGTTTCCCCCTCCCGCCCCTTTTACCTAGTGTAACACTTCTCACCTCAGATGTGGAATCTGGTTGCTTGACCAGACAGATCACAGCAAGGGACAATCTTCTTACTGTGAGAACAATGAAAACCCTACCCCCCTTGACAGGTTTTTCAGGTTTTCCCCTATTTTAATTGAAGATTGTCCCTCTCTGCAATCTACCTGGGCACCTTCCTGCTGCTCTGAGCTGAGCAATGTTACATCAGTAAAAGGGGCTGGAGGGGGATACTTTATCATTCAATTACTCTTGAACTACAACTCTGACAGTATTGAAATAACACTCTCCATGGCCCAAATACTATGAATATTAATTAAAGCTGCTTTTATTATGAAACATTACTATCTTTTTTAAGGGGTCTGCAAAGCTCATGGCTTATTCAGGAAGGAAGAAAGAAAGAAAGAAAGATAAAATTGTGTGCAGTTCACAACAAAAGTTAGTTCTTGCTCAGACATAAGCTCTGGCTGTGTTTGTGCTGTATGTACTCTGGTTGTTCCAGCAGGGTCGGCACATGCTCAGAAGCCCCATGTTTTTGTCCTGTTACTTTGAATGATGAAAACAAGACAGTCGCACTGTTCTTCTATCTGACTTTTTTTTTTTTATCCCACTGTGGAGTCCCTAGTGAGACACAGGGACACTCCATTGCAAACACATTGAAAAACAATGGGCAAAGTGAAGTAGTTCTGGATAAAACCAGCTGCACTGTAGGCAACAAAAAAAAATATCCATTATTTTTAAACTGGTGAAAGTTATAGATGTCACAATACATGACTTCTCTAGCATTCAAGGTATTCAAAGGTCAGTTTTAATTCTAGACTTATACAGTTGGTTTGACTCCGAAGTGCTCCAATCTTGGCTTTACGCACATGAGGCCCAATGCATTTCACATTCCCCTGGCACTCAGAGGGTGGAAGAAAGCTGTGAATGTGATTAGAGGACATCCTCTCATTTTCTTCTACAAATAAAGGCAAAGTGGACCTATTCTGGAGCAAGCAAACAGCTTTGTATGTGATTAAAAAGTACAAAATACTCATTGATTTAAATGAAAATTTTAACACCTTGAATCCTAATAGCGCTATCCAATGCATTGAGATTGTCCCCACGCTGCAGCCGATTTGCTCAGTAACAACTCCACTTTACCTTTATATGCAAATACCATAAGGTGCAAATCTGCAGCAAACCAACGGAACCAGAGAACGTATACAATTTCCCATTTATTTAAACAGGACGTTTAAACACTTGAATGCTACGATGGTCTCCAACACACTGCTTCCCCACTACATTATGGAGACCTCTCTAACAGTCAAGGGTTTAAAATCCCAAAATAAATCAAATGAAACATGAAGAATTTTTACTTGTTGTGTATGATGCAGTTGGTTTGTTCCAAACCTGTACTTTGAGTACTGAAAAGCACACTTTAATTCTACAATCCCCCAATCCCCTGCATCAGCAGCCTACCATGTTGTGTAGTGTTTCAGGAGCTCCCTTCACAGTAGCCACACAGCACAGGTCAGTGGAGCCTGGCCTCTCATAGGAAGCTAAAACTGACATTCGCTTTAGGGAGCTGGCAAAATGGAAGCGCTGGTGGATTTTCAGTCCCTGGGTTTTAATACTTCGAGGGAACACTTTCTCATCTGGGAACAAATAAATACATTAGAACTTATTTTCCCTAATCTTTATAGCATCAAACACCCAGAAAAGAACTGAATGTATGAATTCAGTATATAGAAACAGGGAATTACCTCTGAGTGCCAGAGACGTACCAAACGCATTGCTTTGCAATAAGTTGGATATTCATTTGGCACTCAAAGGGTTACACTGCAACTCTGCCTATTCATATCTGCTCTATGTGGTTACATGCAACTCTACCATTTCATATCTGCTCTGCCTGGTTACATGCAACTCTGCCTATTCATATCTGCTCTCTGCAGAAATCCAACTGCACCATTAGATAAATACAAATTCTACATATAACATACATGGATATAAATGAGGTTTAACCCCTTGAATACAATAGAGGAAACATTGTGAGCCATCATGGTGGAAATGCCTACAGCACTCAAGAGGGTATACAAATCAGTGTGGAACCTTTACTTGTCCCTATGGTACAGCTGGTTTGCCTCAGAATTGCTCCATTTTGCTTTTATGCATAAGGTCCACAGAGGCTGATATATTAAGGACAAGTGGAGTAAGCCAACTGCCCCACATGGAACAAATATAAATGCCCATTGATTTAAATTGGGTTTTTAATGCCCTGAACGCTAGTGATGTATTCATTGCATTACGTGACACTGAATACTCTTGTCCACAGGCACAGAGACAATCAGATCTTGATGTTGATGGTCAGAGAGGATGAAAGACCGACTGACAACGTCAGAGCCTGAAACTCCCAGCCAGATCATGTGGCTGATATACTAAAAACTGGGTCAGTTCAGAAGCAAATCAACTGTACAATAGTGGGTCAAATCAAAGAAAAATTTCCAAGAGACTGAAATGGGATTTTAGCCCATCTGAGTGCCAGTGGGTATCCAGTTCATTACGAATGTATGCATTCTCCGATGCATTGCTTCACGATGCTTTGGAGACATCTGTGTCATTCGAGGGATTAAAAGCCTATTTAAATAAAAGAGAATGTTAATTTGTGCCCTCTGTCCCAGTTGTTTTGCTCCAGAATTGCGTGTTTCTTCCTACTGCATCATACCGGTCTCTGTGCGTATCCACGGAAGCCAGATGCACACAAGAAGACAGCAGGTCTCACCTTTTGTTAGTGTCCAGTCCACGGCAGTGAGCATAGCTTTCTCCAAAGGATCACCCACCAGGGTCCCATCATCAAGCTGCACTAAAGAGTGACATGTGGCCACCACCCTGTGAGTATCTATGGGGATCTCAGAGATGGGAGTCACATCCTTTCCATCTCTACATGATGAACAAAAATATTGAAAGAGAAGCATTGAACATAATGGGTCATATAAACAAAGACAAAAAACCTATGGCGAGTCAGATGTTCCATACTGAACAAAAAAATAAAATAATATCCCTGTCAAGTTGTATCTGTGGTTTTCACCAAACCATGATGCCAGAGAGCAACTCCTAATAATAACATCCCACTTACTTTACCATCACCAAAAATACTAATGACTCCTATGAATTTCGCCCTTGTGCTTTTGTTCTTCAATTAGTCTTGATTGTCATGGAGGCAGACGTGACAATTGTCAGGACCGCCAGCTCTACTCACTGCACATGGTAATATTAACAGTTTAAGGACCAAAGGAGTGTGAATCATATTTCTTTGCAAAGCACTGCACATCCCACTGGCCCATAGAAAGTTAAGTACTCTCACGTATTCTGCCTGAATCTGTATGAAAAAAACTGCCAGAAACAGTTGGGTCCATCTCCATAGACATGACATCCAGGATGGACTGATTGTTATTTTCTGGCTATAGCAAACAAGTGAGGAGTATTATTAGGAGACTGGTTGGTCATATATTGTCGCTCCGATCCCTATGGGTTAGGGGTTTGGAGAGGCAAGATTAAATTATGTAAAGTCCCTTTGCTGTACAATGCCCTATTGTATGATGTTCCCACTTTCATTGTTCTAAGAACACACACTATTGGTCCCCTGTATTGTCCAACTGTGTTCCCTGTCTATACTATTATTGTGTACTGTATTAGATTTTGCTATAAAACGTCCCCTATCCCTTCAATAAACGGTTAGTCATTTTGGACTAGAACAGAGTCCTCTACCTTCATTTCAGAATGGTCTAAAGGGTCCCCTTTGATACCCGTTCATGAGCCCTGCATTCCAGTTTTCCAGGCAGCTCTTCAAGATCACCAGCCTGGCTACCCACTTGTAGCAGTCTTCTGAAGAGAGAGACCCAGCACGATGACCACCCAGCGTCTTGGGTTTCCATTACATACAACTTTTTAATGTGAATTATTATTTTATTATTATAATTAGGTTTTCTAACACAGAATCATATAAAACCATGTGCTGTTGAAGTGCTTTTCCAGTACTTCCCAGGTCCTCACCCATGGCTAGGTCTATGGGGTGTTGTTATTTTATGTCTGTAAATAAACTATCCTGTTTTCAATGTCTGCTGTCCTTGGTGTGATCTGTAGGTACCAAGAACCTCAGAAGGGAAGGCCACAATGTAGTTCATATAACAAAGTACACTTCATATAACCAGGTACACTGCAATGTGTTGTAAACCTGCGTCAGCAAAAGGGATTAAAGGGATTGTAATGTTTCATAATAAAAGCAGCTCTAATTAATCATCATAGTATTTGGACGTTGGAGAGTGTTATTTCAATTCTGTCAGAGCTGTAGTTCAAGAGTAATTCAATGACAAAGTATCCCTCTCCCGCCCCTTTTACTGATATAACACTGTTCTGCCAGATCAGAAGGGAGGTGCCCAGGTAGACTGCAGAAGGGACAATCTTCAATTAAGATAAGGGAAAAACCAGAAAAACTTGTCTAGGGGGGAAGGGCTTTCGTTGTTCTCATAGGAAGAATATTGTCCCCTTCTGTCATCTGCCTGGTCTATGGACTGCATTCCACATCTGAGAAGAGATGGCTTACACTAGGTAAAAGGGGCGGGAGGGGAAACTTTGCTTGTGAATCTCTCTTAAACCATAAAGGTTTGAGAGATAAGACTTCTATCATTCTTCATGTTTTTTTAATGCCTACAGAATAAAATAAAGATAAAACAAAGTATTACTATCCCTTTAAGTTTGCAATGGATTTATTTTATTTCTGGTTTTCTTTACGATTTAACTAGTAGTTATAGAAGAAGCAAAATATAACAGATGAAACTTACTTGAGTCCAGCTACTCCACATACCACCAAGCTATCACTGGTTAAAGTGCCAGTCTTATCAAAGCAGCAGATTTCCACTTTGCCAGCAAAGGGTATCCGGAAAGGCTCAGTACAGTATACATCTGAAACATTAGGTGGACAGAAAAGAATGTTACCCCAGTACGTACAGGAGAAATGTGCTAAAAGTTTAAACATGCTACCAAGGGAAGTATGAAGAAAGAAATTGTGGACTAAGCAAACTTCACTCTAGGGGATACAGGAAATGCCCACTGATTGAAAATGGCCCTTTAACCCCTTGAATGCTAGTGTATTTAACATGCTGTGAATGTGAAGTATTCAAAGGGTTAAGTTTCCTATTTACCCCCTATGGTACACAGCTGGTTTGCTCTAGTACTGCCAATCTCTTACATTCTGCATATGACACTGAATAAGGATGACTAAAGTTCTGTCTCCAAACCAGGGTATGCAACTCTGGTCCTTAGCTACATGGATGCAAGAGGCATCTTCAAGACAGTTTAAAGCACTGGAAACAAGTGTAGCACCCAAAGCCTACAGGTACCAAACAGGTCAAGATTTAAGAACATGCCTTCTTAAAGGGCGATTATCGCTACGATAGTGCATATCAGCAGATGTGCTCCTCTCACAGCAAACCTTCAGGAGACGCTAGAGCTGCAATGTGAGCTCCAGTCGACCAATGGGGGGAGTACTACTGGAGTCTGAAAAGCCACCCCAGGGCTATCTTATTGGTTCTGTTAGAGGAGACTAAAGTCTAGCAGTTCAGTCTCTGTCCATCTGGTTTTACAAAAAATTAGATTATCCATACCAAAATGAGTGGCAGAAAATTAATACGGCTGCCATTCTGAAAAGACTAATATATGGAGAACTGTACTACTCGCACAGCACACTGCCAAATGCAAAGTCAATGATTGCCCTGCTACCGCGAACTAAAATGCCTTTCTTCTTGCTATGGTAACAGGATCGTGGACCCTGGTGTAAATCATGTTTGAAACCCCCCTAAGTTTCCCTTTTTCACTTCCTCTATTTTAACATAAGGGGCATCTTACTCCTTTCAAAATCCTGGTCGTTAACTGAGTTCAAGATTGTCATTCAATACAAACAAACAAAAATCAATCAATGGCCACATAAAATATTATTACACATGTACTAAACACACACACCGAATTGTCAGGCAACCCTGTTCCATTAACACCCTTAAATTACACCTGTCAAATGAGATTCTGATAAACCGTGGTCCACCATGATGCTACCACAGCGTTTTCTTCTTAGAAGTTCATTGGGTGCAGTTTCTAATGACCTATACCATATCATGGGACTGGTAAATGTGGAACTGACAAACTGCTATGTTTCCTATCTATTCCTTTGTTATGCAAGCGGAAAGAACAATAGTCTAGTCTGATAGATGGCTGAAAGTAGTTTTGTTTTCAGTTATTAATTTGTCATGCTACTAACAGAATAAGACAGAAAGAATAACAGACTACTAACGTGTTTGTTACTATATGAGAGTGGGTGTTAATATATGAATGCACCAGCATAGCTCCACTGGAGTTAACCTCCAATGTATGTGACTCCTGGTATGTACTACAGCAATCATACACAGTAGTGTATATCCTGAAACGAAGGCAGACTACACCATTGTTCGAAATATGATGTCCGTAAGCACCTTTACACCTGCCTCTTAACATGCACAGAAAAATTGTATAAAACTACACTTTCCTCTACCCCTTTGTTTAGCACATAATGTTAAGCAAAATGCAAAGGAAAGACTAGAAATACCCACAGACGGACCTCTTGCCCTCCCTGTTGGCACAAGAGTTGTTAAAGGGAGGATTTGTAGATTAAGTAGTATAGTAAATGGACATAAGGCATGCTTAAAGCTAGGAAACAGATCCTAGTGCTTGTTTTAACATGGATTGTATTCATACAATCACCCAAGTGATACTAGGATATCCCACACTTGCAAAACATGACAGAAGAGCAGTGTAAACTTTAACAATTTTAACCCTTTGAGTGCCAGAGGGGTATTCAACCTCTCAAGCATCCAATGAGTTAAAAGTAGGTGTTGGGGAGTTCTTGAGGAATGGAGTTGCACACACACGAGACTCCATGTGCTGAAACATCAAAAGGCCTGGTCCACTATGTAAGGTCAATGCTACAACTGGCTTTATAGGATCCTTCTGTGTATGTCACTGGGTCATCCTACAATGCAAGGAGTATTCTCTATAGCTCTTTTTCTGTATGTTTTAGCAGGTGACACTGCCTTGAGGAGGAACATTTCACATGCCATAGCCCATTGTGTGTCATGCTTTTCCGTTACATCCTCGATACTCACAGAGTTTTGCCAAAGCAATCAATGAGGTGTTAACCGCCAAGGAGAGTTCAATGGGAAGTTCAGGAGGAACGACAGAGGTCAGAATTAACGTGCACTCCAGGAACAGCTTATAACGATTCCTACTGGGATCTTTAGTACCTGCAAAAGACAGAGTTGAAGCGGCAGTCATCCAATGTATTTGGAGATTCTAAGAAAGCTGCTGTTGATATAAATGATCATCTGAATCCCCAAAGAAGATCATTAAGCCCTTCAGGACAACAGGGGTGTACAATACATTGCCTGATGCAATGTCTTTAGAAGAGGGTTGTTTTATAGGAAATTTGTGTTGACAAAATAGGACTTTAGAATAGCAGTGGGAAAACTGCAGCCCTCTAGCTGTTAGACTACAACTCCAATCAACCTCATCCACCCATCATCTGGAGGCCTCTAGTTCCCAGATTCCTGCTTTAGGTGAAAGAAAATATGTAACTTACGAACAAACTCCCTCATACCACTGGGACGTTATACATATAGACTCATGTGCAGTAAGCAAACATAAAGGAAAGAAATTCTAGAGCAAACCAAATACACCCTATGTACAAATGAAAATTCCTAAAACTGTAATTGACTTATAATGGAACTTTTAACCTTTTGAGTGAGGAGAACGAAGCAAAGAACTGGGGACCACTACTACTAGTCATGGGATTAAAGCCTGATTTACATCAAATGGAACATCCGTGTGCTTCCTTTGGTGTGGTTGGTGTGTCCAAAATCACTTTTATTTTGCTTTTTTGCATATGACCTATAGAGCAGTATAAACAATGTTATAACATTTCTCTCTCTACTACAATGGTTTTCAAAGTGGGTTCCGTGCAATTTCAAGATTTACTGAACGTGTACAAATTACAAGTTCTTCCACAGATCTCTTGAATGCCAGAGAGGTATGCAAAGCAATGTGTTGTGTACCCTGTGGCACTCAAAGGGTTAAATGTACATAATGGTGGAGGGAACAAGGCTGGAGTGTCATGATGTTTGGGTGTGTTTATGGGACAGTGGCTGTAGAAATACCACCAATTGGAAGGCTGATATAATCAGCATCAACAGAATATGGGGACTGTTATGCCTCTTTCATGTGGCAATAAAATTGTTGGCAATTCACTGGACGTTGAGATGAGCACCACAACTTCCACAAGTGCTCATGTGTAAGGTCTGCTCGAGGGCCCACAAGCATCAGTGAAGATCTTCCATACAGACTCTTTACTGCACCATCACTGTGGGAGCCACGATAATATTATAGATGAATTATCAAAAAGAGGCCTAAAGTATCCCAATTAGTCTTATGCTGCTAATACCAAATATCCCTGATCCACATAAAAAAATCTAACATGTATAGAGAAAAAAAAAAAAAAAAAAAAGCATAGTAAAAAGTATACACAAGAATTTTATTACACAAAAGAAAAATGAAATTAAGATCATAAAGGAATTCCCTTAATCACACATAATGAATAAATTAATTGAAAGAGGACACAAGCATGATTCTAATTGCTTCTTGCTAGAAATATATATTTCCCAGTCAGATATGAGATACAAAACCTGCAGTGTAAAATTATTCCTGAGCAGCTGTCTTTTACCAAAATCTAGTACTGGAGGTAGAAGTGATAGACTGTGGGTGCTTATTAGAAATATCCTTGAATCCCAGCCATAAATTGTATGATAAATGTCAGAAAAGGAGGGAAAATATCTGATGGTACAGTTATGTCCTTATGATTAGATCAGGAATGCACCAGTAAAGGAGATCTGCTCTCTTCCACTGCAGTTCCAAGATGGCTGCCTCTTGTACTCTTCAATCATCTTGGCATTTTTTGCAAATGTTGGGCCTTTTTTTTTTTTGCTCTTGACTCTGCATATTTTGGGAGTCATTATTGCACCATGGTCTGGAGGTGACAATTTCTGACTTGTGTTCTGACATTTATCATACAATTGATGGCTATAATAAAGATACTTCTATTAAGTGCCACTGTCTACAACGGTTGCCTTTGGCGCTTGATTCTAGTGAAAGGAAAGTGTGCAGAAATGTTTATGCTGCAGTTTCTGTATCTTGTAGCTGGCTGGGGAATATATATCCTCAGCATTATACCATAAGAAGAAATTAGACTCGGGCAGTGTTATAACTGATTAATCTCTATGAATTTGTTTGTTATGTTTTGTTTTATTAAGGGATTTCCTTTATTTCTTTTTTTGACTATTTATTCATGTTCTTTTGTGTAATAAACTTCACTTATTACTATACTTCGGTATTCTTCACTGACTTCCCCCTTTCTGTCCCAGAAAAGCATTTGTCAGAGGAATGAAAAGTACCTTCTATCCAGACATAGGCAGCAGCAGCAATTGCAAACACCAGGAGGAAGAGGATGAAGATAAACGTTTCCAAGTTGTTGGCAGTTACTCTCTTCACTCCGAAGAGGATGGTCCGGAGCAATTTACCCTTAAGGGAAAAGCAAAAACACCTTGCCAGTCCAATTATGCCATTTTAACCCCTTGAGGAGCAAATGAGTCTGCAATGCATTGCTTCACAATATGTTACACATCCCTCTGGTACTCAAGGGGCTAACAAATGCTCTCTAGGAATAGATGAAGGGGGATTGTTAAAATAGGGCATAACGTTGCTTTTTATATAGGGCCATATGTAGAAAACAAAAAGTGCAGCAATCTAGTTCAAACTAACTGCATCATACAGTACAAACACGCAGTTCAGTATGGCTTTTAACACATGGATTTATAGGAAGGTCTCCAACTCATTGTGAAGCACCTCAATAGCACTCAATGTGTTTAAAGCGGAAATATCACCTTCTTAATATTGTTCCCCAATCCTTTCCTAATGTAACGATAGGTAACGTCGTAAAGCATCTTCTTCTGTAGGCATCCAGAAGACAACAGCGCAGACATCTTAACGGTAAGGCACCCCTGAGTCTGCGCTGCGTGTCCCACGCGCTGCGTGTCCCACGCACTGCCCGGATTGCTGGTGACTTGCTTCCATTTTAATATGCAGGTGCACAGAGCTTCTATTGTAAGCTGTGTGTCCTGGATACGTACAGAAGAAGTTTACTTTCTTTAATAACACAGACTTTTTTTTTATCATAATAACAATATAGTTTTACATTAGGAAAGGACTGGGGGGCAATATTATGAAGGTGATAATTCCGCTTTAAAATCTCCATTTTTAACACCTTGGCTGCGCAGTCAGCACTTAAGGACCATGGAGCTTTTTTTTTTTTCAAACAGAATCAGAGGTCCCCAAACTGCGTGCAGCCACACGGGGACCCCTGATTTCCATGACATACATATAAATCATGGGTCGTTAACGCATGTCTTTCCCCATGACATATATGTACGTCCTTCATCCTTAAGCCTTTGAGTCCCAGTGGGGTACGAAATGCATTGCAAAGTAATGTATTGCATACCCCTCTGGCACTGAAAGGGTTAAGGTGACATGGTTGGGTAATTTGAAAACATCTTGAAAAATTACCTGTACTATGTGTATTTGTATACTGTCTTGAGAGATATTTATCTTCTATAACTCACCACTTCATTTCTTATCACTCTTGGTGGTACTATGAGGTTTCTCCTATTTGTTTTATAATATCAGATACATTGAGGGTTAAATCCTTCAAGTGCTAGGTGTGTGCAACCCCTCCCTCACTCAAAGCATTTGAGTCAGATGAGTGGGCAATCAAGGTGTTAATTATACTGGAGTTGTCTGCAGAGACGATTTGATAATAAGTGAGGAGGTGGAGACAGGGTGTTTCTGGCAAAGACGGAAGGTATGTCCTACAATAAACATCACTATGGCAGCTTCTTTGCTCACGTATAAACAATATTTTTTTTACTTTGTATAGGGAGACATATGAGCTGCATTTGAAAGATGTTTTAAGGGGACAGGGACATGCAAACACAAAGCAGCCTCAAAGTAATTGGACAGTAAAGACGTCCATAACATCTGGCCAAATCAGACTATAAACTGGACATTATATTAATTAATGAATAAAACATGTATAAACCTGGGTTGGAAGTCTGATGCAGGAGCATGTGCCTGTTACTGTCCAGTGCACAATGCAATCCTCTGGGCAAAGTGGAGCAGTTCTGGGGCAAACTACAGCACAGTAGCCAGAAAATAATCCCATTAATTTAAAAGGGAGCTTTTAGATCCTTGAATGCCAGTGGGGGTTTCCAGCACATTGTGAACCAATTCAATGTAGTCCTGTAGCATCCAAGGGTGTTAAAAGCCCCATTTAATCCTGGAACCTCTAGAGTGGAGTCATTTCCCTGAGAACTAATGCACGCACTCAGTGACAATGTTATTCCTGAGGACATACAGACTGTCTGGCTCCCTACTACCTGAACTACATTGGTTGATCACCTGGCCAAGCTCTTCCTAATCCAGGCACTGTGCAGGTTGCTTAATTAGGAGTCTTGTGCCTGGGAATGTGTGCGTGGGTTGCTTGTGGGGACACATGGGCCACACAAGATGGGGGACATGGTAGCAGGAAGGAGAATGCTGGTCTTCACCTTTATTTAACCCTTTCAATGCAAGAGGGGTAAGCAACGCTTTGCAAAGCAATGCTGTACCCCTCTGGCACTAAAAGGGTTCATGAGCACTCTGGTTCCCTGCTGTCTACACAATACATAAAGACATACTAGTGGCAGCATATTAAGAAATGTGTTAAAGTGATAGTAATGCTTCACAAAAACAACAGCGTCAATTAAGTTTCATAGTATTTGGGCCACAGAGAGTGTTATTTCAATATTGTCAGAGTTGTAGTTGAAGAGTAATTGAATGATAAAGTTTCCCCCTCCCGCCCCTTTTACCTAGTGTAACCCATCTCTTCTCAGATGTGGAATCTGGTCCACAGGTCAGACAGATCACAGCAGGGGACAATCTTCTTACTGTGAACATAAGGATAACCCCACCCAGATTTTCAGGTTTTTCCTTATGATCAATGAAGATTGCCCCTCTCTGCAATTCATCTGGACAGTCTTGCTGCTCTGATCTGAGCAGTGTTAAATCAGTAAAAGGGGTGGGAGGGGGATACCGTATCATTCAATTACTCTTGAACTACAACTCTGACAGTACTGAAATATCACTCTCTATGGCCCAAATACTATGAAGATTAATTTAAGCTGCTTTAATTGTGAAACATTAATATCCCTTTAAGTCCTTGGAGGCTACACACATCAATACATTGCTTCATGATGTGTAAAAGTATATAATTTAAGGGTTAATATAGCAATAACATGAGATAATTATGGAGCAAGTTGGTACATTGCAGGAGAATAATATTAACCATAGACTCATTGATGTAAATGAGGCTTTAACCCCTTGAAATCTATAGGTCTTCAAAGCATTGTTTGGCAATGCACTGGAGATGACTTTACAATGTATGTGAGACCTTCAGCATTCAAAGGGTTGAAATCCCCACTTAAAGTAAAGGAAATTTGAATCTGTCCCCATTGGTGCAGATTTTTGCATTAGAACCTCAGAAACACATTCATATATTTTCCTTCTCTTTTCTCACCTGCGAAGTGTTAAATCCTGTTCTTAAGACATAGGCCACGCATCCATTATCAACAGCTGTGGAGAAAAGCAATAATTATTTATACAACTTGAAGGACTAATTCAGTAACATAGGCTGAATGCAAGAAATGTGCGCATGCGCTGAAGGCATTTTTCCTGCGCAGATAGATATTGGAAATGTTCTAATCCAGGAAGCCATATATATATATATATATATATATATATATATATATATATATATATATATATATATATATATATATATATATATATATATATATATATATATAGGAACGGTCTACAAAGTGTGACGTCAGGGATGGTGCTGGGGTTGTTTAATTTCATTTTTTTAATAGCTGCAATATTAGTGTTTATAAACATTTTTTTTTTTTTTTAAACATTTCTTCAGAATGAATTTTGTTAGAAGCAAAGAACTGAATTTAAAACACACATAGTTAAAACACAAACATAACAGCCTCCTGATTAGACGGACCTGCTTTCACAAAGGCATCATTTGCAGTGACCCAAAAACGATGGAGCATCTCCACTGGTCCCCTATTATAGATCTGCACGAAGCCTGAACAATACACCAGGACTACTTACTGGCAAGCTAATCACAAAAAACCCATATACTTTGCCTTTAACAACCAATTTTAAGCCCTTTTTAACCCATTGCGTGCATGAGAGAGATCCAGTATTCAACATGTAGATTAATAGTCCCTGCAAGTTATGGGCCATATTCATAAGGAGCAAATTAAAATTCCAGTCAATTTATATGGGAATTTTAACTCTGAGTGCCTGAGAGGTGTCCAACCTCAAAGGGTTTTAATCCCTTGAATATTACAGAGCTCTGCAGAAATCAGTAGGCAGTTTTATTGGTGCTTTCGTTCCAGCACTGCAGCTGTTTACTTTCCTGCATAAGACCCTCAAGGCTTGTATTCAGGAAACTAAAGAGAAGCAGTTGGAGCAAATCAACTTCACCATAAAGGAGAAACAGAATTGACCCAAGCTGAGAATGGGTCTTTTAACGACTTAGAGAGGTCTTCAACCAAGCAATAAATCAGGAGGCATCGCTTGCATTAAAATGGTTAAAAAACCCATTTAAACCAACAAGTATTTTGTGAATGCTTATTGAACTCAATGTGCAGTTCTATATACAGGTGAAAAAGCTCAGTTAGAATTATAAAATGTAATGTGGGGGGAAAATCAAAGAGTCACAATCATATCCAAATATCTGTAGAACTTTCACAAAGGCTTCACTCACTGGTGCCGACACAGGCCTACATATATGTGTAAGCGGCATCTTGGCTCAAGCAGGAGCACGTTCAGCGGTGAGTCCACCTCCTATATATTCAAAAACAGCAACACAGTTCCGTCCAAGGATAGAATAAAAATCTTCTAATTTTATTCAAACATGGGGTAAAAACTTGTCCCAAACACACACATGCACCATGTGTGTGTTTTTATATGTCATCATGTATGTTTTGAGACAAGTTTTTACCCCATGTTTGAATAAAATGTGAAGATTTTTTTATTCTATCCTTGGACATAGCGGTGTTGCTGTTTGTATGTGCTGCCAATGGTGCAGTTAGTCTAATTCAGAAATGCACCTTTTTAGCTCCAACCCTTTAGCTCTTAACCCTTTCAGTGCAAAGTAATATACCTCGATGCACTCAAACGGCTAAACACAGCCCTGTGGTCTCTATTCAACAGGTTAAAGAAAGGAAATTCTGGATTAACCCTTAGAAATACCTTTAGCTTAAATCCTTGAATGCTAGAGATATCAAACTCATTGCAAAGCAATGCATCAGAGGTATCCCTAGGATTCAGTGAGTAAAGGCCCTATGCAAATCATTGGGAAGTTTCATTTCACCCATGAAGTGCAGCTAGGCTTGCTCAGGAATTGCACTTGGAAGAGACACACTGGATGTTGAACAATTGTAACCAAATATCTGTATAAGTGTAAATAGTAACGAGACAGGGAAGGAGGAACCACAATAACCAAGAGCTTGTAGAATTTCCTGTAGAAAGGAGAAGATATTTACATTTGAGGCCACTTGTTGCTTTCTGGGGAGGAGTGTGCTGCACGACTTTGGTGCCACCAAAAATGACGTGCAGTTTGGAGTCAGCATTTATATCTAGAATGTGCTCTGGATCCAAGTCCTCAATAGGCTCCTGCATAGAAAATACACAAAAGAAGGCCATCATTATACCTAGATTAATGCATGCACAATTATACGGGCCAACACTGGAGGTGCTGCAGTCATGCACAGTACAGACTGACGGCACCGTGGCGGATAGGGAGCGGAACGCTCCGAATTCAGAACGCGGTCCTTTCTGCGCACCTTCCTACGATCTGAATTTGGTGCGCCCCGCTCCATATCAGCACGCACATCCATCTCTACTGCGCATGACTGCTTCTGACAAACATCCTTAGCGAATTATAATATAGGATACATATTATATATATATATAGATATAGATCTACACGCATACATTTCTACACACACACACAAGCACACACACTAGCACATGGGTGGGACGGCTTCACAATGCAGTGAACAGTATATTTTTTTAAACCCCCTGAGTACTAAAGAGGTATATAAATTATATTAAGAGCAGACATCTGGTGGGGCATTAGGTCCCCTCCTGATGCCCCCCAGCTACTGATCTCCCAGCCAATTTGGCTGGGAGAGCAATAGAGGCAATCCAGGTCAGCAAAAGAAACCCTTTCTCGCTCCCACCCACTCCTACCCGGTACTTCATGTAAGATGGAAGCAGGGAAGCCCTCTTGCTCCACTGCATGCCCTCTATTGATCGCCCAGTCGAATCACCTGGAAGATCAGCAGCTGGGTGGCTTGAGGAGGGGTCATGATTTCCCACCGTGAGATCCAATTAAGAGGTTGGTTGAGGAGGCAGGCCCTACCACCTCCTAAGTCAGTGCAGGTGGCTAACTATTTTGTTTTCTCCTAAAGCGACTACTCACCCTGCATTTCCTCAGGCAATCAGTTTTTCAGCCATGCTCCTGACAGCAAACCATAAACATGTAGAATTGTATTTTATATTATTTACTAAACAGTTATAAGATGGTGCACTTCCATAGAAAATACATAGACATAATCAGCCCGGTTGAATCCAACTGGGTGATAGACTTAGGACCTTGCTCTGATGAAGGTTCCAAGAGTAGGACCGAAAACGTTTGGCAAGTGATGGATCTTTAATAAGCAAACACCTTTTTCATACTCACTGCTGCAGAGTGCTGTTTCTTCTGATTCAACCAGGCTGAGCACGTGTGTTTATTAGATAGACAGATGGATGAGTCCTGTAGAGCAGGACTGTCTAACCGCACACAGCACATGTAGGACTAGATTTTAGGAATCATGAAACAGTATTTTTTTTTTGTTTTGTTTTGTACAGATGCCAGCTTGGAGGACTTGTATTTAAAGTGGAACTATCATCCATATTATATTGAGCCCCAAATACTAATAATAATAGCGATATCCATCTATGTCAATGGTTCTCAATCTTTTTTTGTTTGGGACACCCCTAACACGTAATCTAGAACATTCGGGGCACCCCTAACATATTTAATGTACTTTATCAAAGGCATAATGAAGGGTACAATACATAAATATATTATTAGGTCTTACAATCATAATAACAAAACTGAACATATTGTGCATAACAATTTCTATAAATCTTTATTTAAAAAGTCAATTTTTGTTAGTATGCAAAGAAAATATGGGGCCCCCTAAGTTGATGTCCGTGGCACACACCTTGGTTGAGAATCACTGATTTATGTTCTTGTAATTTCAATAATAAATGCGGTATTAGTGAAAAATAGACCTTTATAGGCGTCTCTGCACTTGCTCTGTCAGTCCCTTCAGGTGCCTTAAGGTAACCAGGCACTGAACTCTCCAATCATGGAGGAGAAAGGGACGGCCAGTGCAGACGCAGAGATGCCTTCTCAGCAAGATGCACTGTTTTCAGATGCCTGTCTGCCTATAAAGGTCTATATTTTACTAATGCCGCAATTATTGAAATTACAAGAACGTAGATGCATATCGCTATTATTAGTAGTATTTTTTTTTTTTTTTTTTTAAGGTGTTAGTATTCCTTTAAGATTATATAAAACTTGCACTGCTTATGTATACTTGTTGTAGAAAAATCTATGAAGTATGATATTGCATAAACTTATTTCCAGCATAATGGAGGAAGCAGTTTCCCTTGTCCTTCTGCTGTGATTTATACAGAACAGTATCCCAAAAAGGTGGAGATAAGTGCAAAGAAAAATTATTTCTCCAGCCTGATGAAAAACATCATGTGCAATATTGAAGAACTCACATTATGCAAAAGTAAAAAAAAACATGACAAATTGCAAGAAGCCATTCTGCGCCATTGATTTTAAACAACGCAATATTTTTCATTATTCCTGTGGTCCATGTGTCAGATTTTGCATTTCCTGGTATTAAAGTAGATCTGACATCTATCAGTTTTAGTGAAATTAAATATATATATTAAAAAAGATTATATATGGTGCTTTTATTTATTTATTTTTTAAACAAGTTCAACGGATTTAAAGACTCTAACCTCAGCAGAGCAGAGGTCTCTGTCCTGTGATGTAGCCTGCATAATTACCTACTGCACTGTCCTGAAATCTCCTCCCTCCTCCTTGAGGACAACAGAACATATCAACTTCCATCAAAGGGGAGATTTTGGACAGACGACTGCTCCTCTTGAAAAGAACACCTAATAATAAATCACCATTTATTTTAATCTGGGCAAAGAAAAACAAATGTTCGCTATGAATGAATTCTGAGTGGAGAGAGTTAGGGAGTACTCTGGTGTCCTTGGGTTCTGCATGCTTAGGTTATCCAGTACCAATTAAATATACATTTTGGGAAAACCATCCACTCAGAACAGTTTCATAATGGACATTAGGATTTTCTGAGTAAAGGATTTATAGTTGGTAGTGTTCCTTTACAATTCCTTGCAATGCAGACTGTAATCCTGACTCTTGTACCTTTAAAACATCTCACCTTCATCTGAGGCACAGATTCTCCAGTTAGCATAGCTTCATCTACTATGCATCGGCCACGAAGCAGCAACACATCACAAGGAACCAAGTTCTCATTGGCTGATCGGCCTGTTAACAAAATACAGAACAGTTACTGCCATTGCAACTCACAGGTCTGGAGCCTCTTTCTCACTACACTATGTGCCTGTCACTGTTGTTCTAGTGGGAGGGTCATACTCTATATGAAATAGCTTCCTATTGTTACTTTGCTGGAATTTGAAAGTACTGTACTGCTCTGCAGATAAATGATGCTCATCCTTTGTTGGCCTGTCAGGATATTAGAGTTACCAAATGGGATAGTTACAGTAGCTCTGTTTTAGAGGTGCAATTCTGGAGCAAGCCATCTGCCCCACAGGGGAAATCCCCATTAATTTAAATTGAGCTTTAAACCCCTTGAAAACTAGAGAGGTCTTCAACATTTTGCAAAACAATGCTTTGAAAAGTTCTGTAGCATTCATGGGTTACATGTCCCATTTAAATTTATAGATATTGGTGTGCCCGCATGGTGCAATTTATTTGATACAGAACAGCACATCATTGTGATGAACATGGGAAACTTATCAAACTTACATAACTGTGGCTACATATGTCAGACTGTGTGCAGTCAGTAAAACACTGGCATGCCATCTACTGGTGAGCCCTAAAGGGACTCAAAATGAATGTATGCAGAAGGCCTCCCTTCTACACAGCTTATTAAATAGACTGCCCCCAGGAGAAAGGGAGACCCTCCCAATATCCTGAAAAATAGGATTCTAGTCTTACCTGTTAAATACTTTTCTCTTAGTCTGTACAGGTTACTGGTAACTTTGGGTAGGCAATCAGACCCTTTAATAGGAAGGAACAATTCTGAGAAGTGACTGCTGGGTGGAGCCTACCTCCTCTCCTTAGCTTGCAGCTAGCCTATCCCCAACCAGTAAGATTTGCAGACTAATTATTGACTAGGTAGTAAGAAGGTAAAGAAAGACTCTTGTGAGCATGAACTCAAAAGGACCCCCACGTTCTGCCACAGGACAGCCAAGCATGGTACCTTGTCAGGGTGGGAGACCAGTAACCTGTATGTACTAAGAGAAAAGGATTTAACAGGTAGGATTAAAATACTCTTTTCTCTGTCATCCAATACAGGTTACTGGTAACTTTGGGATGTCCAACCATTAAGTTCCCCAGGGCGGGAAGAAAGGCAAGGACCAGGAGCAGGCCCCCAAAGTCAACAGAGCACCAACGAACCTACAGATCATGAATAGCTCAACAATAACCGCAGAGTGTCAACGGACACTGAACAGGGGTAAAACAAATCCCCAAGAACTGTTACACAGCACACTGAACTAGAGCCAGCAGGGCTCAAAAGTGAAAGAGTACTGCGAGACTAAAGAGATCCTAGACAGTCAGTGTCAGCCTGCCTCAATGACTCACAAGGATGCACACAGAACTTGAGACAACGCACAACACCCAACAGATGAAGATCCCTCTCTTTGTCAGAAGTAGGGTTAGGACAGAAGGAAGGGACCACAATCTCCTGATTAATGTGGAACTCATACACCACCTTCGGGAGAAACTGTTGTGAGGTGCGAAGCACCGCTTTGTCCTTGTGAAATACCAAAAAGGGTGGTCTACAAGACAGGGCATGCAGCTCCGCAAACAGAAACAATCGCCAGGAGAAAGGCCATCTTCCAAGTCAGCAGACGTAGAGGAATGGTAGCCAAGGACTCAAAGGGAGGACGCTGGAGTAGTCCCAGAACCAGGTTAAGATCCCACTGAGAGCAGGGGACTTAAACACCGGATGGGTATGAGCAACACCCTGGAAGAAAACCTTGACATCAAGAATGATAGCAAGATACCTCTGAAAAAAAGACAGAGAGCGCAGAAGTCTGAACCTTAAGAGAACTCAGACCGAGACCCTTCTTATCCACACCATCCTGGAGGAAGGAAAGAACTGTAGGAAGGTCAGAATCCTGAGACAGGTCTTTGTCAGCACACCAAGAAAGAAAAGTAGACCAAACACGATGGTAGGCCTTAGAGGAAACAGGCTTATGGGCACTAAGCATAGTAGCCACAACGCCTTCTTCAAAATTGAGGCTTCAATCTCCATGCCGTCAAAGCCAGATGATGAACGTCTTCCTTCCAGAGGTAACCCTGTAGAAGGTCTGGACGAAAAGGGGGGGAGAGGGAGATGAAGAGGTTCCACCACTGAGAGGTCCAGAAGCTCCGGAAACCAAACCTGTCGGGGCCATTACGGAGCAATCAGAATGACTGGGCAGCACTCCAGTGTCAGCTTCCGAAGAACTCTGTTCAACAGGGGAACAGGAGGAAAGATAAAAGCCAAGAGAGGAAAAGTCCACGGGATCGACAAGGCATCCATTGCCAGAGCCATGGGATACGCCCAGCGAGAGCAGAACGTTGGCACCTTCCTGTTGTGCCTGGTTACCATCAGGTCGATGCATGGAAGACCCCACTGCTGGATGATGAGGTTGAACACCTCTGGATGCAGCCCCCACTCTCCACTGTCCACTGTGTGTCGACTGAGGAAGTCGGCAAGAACGTTGTCCACACCAGGAATACGAACTGCGGAAATGGCAGGGACATGCTCCTCTGCCCAAGATAAAGTAGCCTTGACCTCAAGCCAAGCTGCGAGACTTCTTGTGCCGCCTTGCTTGTTCATGTAGGCTACTGCTGTGGCATTGTCCAAGTGTACCCTGACCGGGCAATCCTACAGTTGCTGTGTCCAGTGATGTAGGGCATGAAATATCGCCAGAAGATCCAAGATGTTGATGAGAATTAGAGATTCCGTCTGAGACCGCTGACCCTGAACACTCAAGTACCCCAGCATCGCACCCCATCCAGAGAGGCTGGTATCCGTCATCACTGTGGTCCAGAAGGGCACCAGGAAGGGTCTGCCTTTTAGGAGATTGTTCAGGTTGATCCACCATGAGAGACTCTGCTCCACTTGAAGAGGGAGACACGGGGATCTTTCCAGGAGATCTGGACGGCCCTTGCAGGCCAGGATCAGAAACCTCTGAAGTTCCCTGGTGTGAGTCATGGCAAACGGAACTGCTTCTATGGTGGAAATGAACTTTCCCACCAAGGATGACAACTTCTTGGCTGGAACCGGATCCCAAGACAGGATAGCTTGGACCTTTAGTGCTAACTGATGAGCCACTTCATCCGTCAGAAACACCATCCCCCTATGAGTGTCGAAGAGGAGGCCCAAAAAGACCATCTTCTGAGAAGGAACAAAGTCTGACTTGTCCAAGTTGATGATCCACCCGTGATGGGAGAGAGCATGAATGCAGTCCTGCACCTGCTGGTTAAGGAGTTCCGGAGAAGAGGCCTTCAAAAGGAGGTCGTCCATGTATGGAGTCACCCTGATGCTGTTCCGATGTAGGACGGAGATCAATGCCCCTAGGACTCTGTTGAAGGCTTGAGGAGCCGTGGTCAGGCCAAAGGGGAGGGCAGAGAACTGGAAGTGCCCTCAGTCTCAAGGTAAAGCAGAGATACTGCCGACTCTCTGGATGAATGGTTATGTACAGATAGGCATCTTGAAGATTACAGAGGCCTGAAATTCCCCAGGAGACATGGCCGCTATCACTGTATGTAGAGACTCCTGGTGGTACTGGGACGTGATCGTTCAGATCCAAAATAGGGCGACAGCCCCCATCCTTCTTGGAAACAAAGAGGTTGGAGTAGAATCCCAAACCCCTCTCCTGAGGAGGAACTGGCTCCAATACAGCCTTGTCTATCAGGGCCTGAATTGCATCCTCGAAAAGGAGTCTCTTTTCTGCTCCCAAGGGAGAACGAGAAACAAAGGTCCTTGGAGGAGGAAGAGTGGTGAAGGGAATCCTGTATCCTGAGGCCTCCACTTGTAAAACCCATGGGTCCGCCACAGAGGCCTGCCAGGTTGAAAGGTAGTGGCGTAGGCGGCCACCTACTTGCGGGTGGGGACCCGGGTTTGGAGAGTCATGCAGAAGGTGGTTTGGAAGCCATGGGCTTCATGGAGGACTTTGATCTTCATTCTGCTTAGGCTTGGATGAGGAGCGCGGAGCCTGCCTGAAAGGGATGAAAAGGCCAGTTCCTTTTGACAGGCACCTTCTTCATCAGGACCACTGGCAGGTGAGAACTTTTCCCATTAGTGGCCTCGTTGATGAGATCCTTGAGCTCAGGCCCAAACAGGGAGGATCCCTGAAAAGGCAAAGACAGGAGAGCCTTCTTAGAGGAAGTGTCAGTCGACCATATCTTAAGCCAAAGAGCCCTTCTGGCTACCACAGACATAGTATATGCCCTGGCTACCATATGCACAGCTTCAAACAGAGCAGCAGAAACATAATGCTTAGCCTCAGCAATGTTAGAGAGAAGTCGCAACATGTCAGATGTAGGGGCCCCGTGACGGACAGCAGAATTGAGCTGTTCAGTACAAACAGCCACAGCCCTATTTACCCATGCAGCAGCAAAAGTAGGACGAACGGCAGAGCTGCTGTCGCAAAAATAGCCTTGAGAGAAGTCTCAAGCTTCTTGTCAGTCCAGTCTTTAAGAGCAGAGGCATCAGCCATTGGCAAGGCAGTTGATTTAGAAAGCCTGGAAACTGGGGCATCGACTTTGGGGGGGGATGAACCTACTGAGTGAGGGCCATTTCAGAAAACAGGTAAAGTTTAGCAAACTTCTTACACACAGAAGGTTTCTTGTCTGGAAATTTCCACTCCTCCACCAAGCGGTCAAGGGTGGGTTTAGGTAGAAAGCAAACATGGGGCCTAACAGGCTCCTGGAAAACATTGGAGGGGTCAGAAGACGCCTTCTGCATCAAGGGAATGTTCAGGGTGGATAACACAGCCCTGATCAGGCCCTCAGCCGAGGGAATGGGGTCCCCAAAAAAACTGAGATGAAGGAACAGCTGAACAGTCATCATCATCATCATCATCATCATCAGAGTCCACCAACAATTCCTCCTCAGAGTAATCGGACACATCAGGTACAACCGGCGGTTTAGGCAGGGAAGATCTGATAGGAGTGTGTGTGTGTGGGGGGGGGGGGTCTGCAATGAGTGGAAGACCCCCTGTAAAGTGGATGGAAGGAGTTATAAGGTGGACTGGAGGTCCCTGGTAGTAGCCTTAAACTCTTGCATCCATATTGGCTCTAGTGCATGGCTGGAGGCCCCAGCAGGGGATTCGGGGCAGCAGTGCATGCTGGGCAAATATGACCTGAGTATTCTCTAGGTAACCCTGACTGACATGAAGAGCAATGAGGGACACAGACAACCCAATATCCTTGGTCTTAGGTTTAGCCCCAAGGTCTAATGGAGTAGACATTCTCACAGAGTCAAAATGGTCAAAGTATCAAAACACCCACAATAAAGTGTGTATGATAATTAATGCTCCCCAGAAACACTAAATCAAGATTTATCTGGTAGGCAAAGGGTTAAACTGCAGAGGAGAGAAGGAGAGTCCAAGACCTGTGTAGGATACTCGATCTGCGAATACACAAAATGGATGCCGCAACGGGAGCCAATCGGAAAAAAGCGTACAAAGTGGGCGCTCATGGGAAATGTAGTTTCGCTGACAAAGTACCCTCAACAGTGCCCGAAGCCCCCAACATCCCCAGAAAGTTGACCGGATGACAGAGCAACCCACAAAATGAGCCATCTCTGACCACACTACGTGGAGCGGTTGCAGATATATGTCCCAAACTGTAAAGTCCCATAGAAGTTGTAATGGATCCTACCCGTTACTTGAGCCCTTGCCTGGCCCTAGAACTATTTATCCAAAGACTGTGGACATTTTGCTCTGGTTGTGCACTAATAAAAGACTTTTGATAGACTTTATGTGAATGGGGCTAATGTACTGTATTACACAAAACTGCCCTGCGTTAGACTGCTGGCTTACTTCCAAGGGAAGGGGCAGTGAGGGGTTAATTCTTTGAATGTGTATTGCAGTCCCTCAAGCCATTGTATTGTGTATTGTAAGATGTATTGAGACCCCCTGCTGTGTGTTAATCCATTCACGCCCCTCAGTCTGTGAGTCACCTACTGTATAACCTGAAACTCTGTTGTCAGTCCTTTGTATTATATGTTGTGAGTTGATTACCTCTGTGAATGCTCCCATTGTGTCAGCCCTTACCATTTGCTGCTGGTTCCTTGTCTTACATTTGGATTGTATTATCTCTGCCCCTCACCCTATTGTATCTGGTTGGCCAATGTATTTCAAGGTAGTTGATCTGTATAAATATGTGTGGTTTTCTACAATAAAGTCAGTCTTATTCTGAGTGAACAAGGAGTCCTGAGTCTTGTATTGCTTATGGTCTAAAGTGTCCACTCTGATACCCATCTGCTCCAAGTATCCTGAATTGTTGACCGCCTGCTGCCAGCTTCCTGCGACCCAACTTCGTATGCTGTCAGGTGGTGACGTGGACTCCATCTTCTCATCCTTGTGTTTCTGCGACATCTTCCAGTGATCCTTTGACTGGGAGTAGAAGCCTCACTCTCTACTGCCCGTGTTTCCCTGCTTCCAGCGTTCCTGCGACTGTTTCAGTGACCGTCCATACTTCAACCGGTGCAGCCTACGGCGCTTATCTGGCGTCAAGAGTGAAAGACCTGTGAACGACGGCAGAAGGCGACGCGGTCCCTTAACTTCTGTTACAGAAGTGAATAGAGCAATGGCGTCTATGCGGTAAACGCGCACCTTAAAGGTGCGGAACATAAAGTTAATGAGGTGAATACCAAACGTTATCCACTCAAAAGCCCACTAGAAAAAAAAAAAAACAGTAGACCCAATAAACACTGGACTCAGTAGGGAAAGTGCCCAAACCCCCCCCAAAAGGTGCTAACCAGCAGCAAGAAGTTAAGTTACCACAGAAACTTGCTCCAAACACCTCGCAGACATACAGATAAACCCAATGAATGCATGAGTATGTAATAGGAACTCCAAATGAGACCCCTGTGCGGAGGGGAAGCATGGGACATGTGGACCTCAGCACTCAAAGGGTGCTCACCTTTCTCAGCAGGTCTTCAGATTACCATATATCAAGAAGAAGCCTCAGTGGGCAACTCCTGGGGAAAGAACTTGCAGCCAAGATTTTCCCCCCAGGGTTTAGGTCCACAAAAGCACCTGATAAACTGAGCTATCCACATTTGGGTGATGGGGGAGGAAAAAAAAAAAAAAAAACACACTATAACAGAACTGTTCTCTTGCCTTGTGTCTTGACAAAGGAACAAAATCTTACTGGTTGGGGATTGGCTCGCTGCAACCTAAGGAGATGAGGTAGGCTCCGCCCAGCAGTCACTTCTCAGAATTCTTCCTGCCTATTAAAGGGGTTGATCACCTACCCAAAGTTAACAGTACCCAGTATTGGACGACAGAGAAAGTAAAATATTTTAAGTCTTATCTATGACTTGCAAAACGTTTAGCAAAGGGTGAAAAAGATATTACTCATGTGTTCATTTTAATAGACAACCTATTCTGCCTACATATTTTTTTTTGTTCTTTTCTTTTTTTTTTGTATAAAAGTTCCTTCTCCCACTATATTACTGAATTGGAAAAGCATCCTTAGGGCTGTATTGAAGAAGTTATTTATAAGCAATTATGGAGCATACCAACTGCACCATAGGGGACAAATGAAATTTCTAATGTATTCATATTATATCCTCCCCAAGACTAATGGATAGAATACTGGCGCTGGGAGTAGCAAGGTAGCCGCATCATGATCACCTGGGCACTACTACTTGGGAGCAGAAGGGTGCCAGCAGAGCATCCAGAGATTATCTTGGGTCATATGAAAAAGAACCCAGGCAGCTGGTGGCACAAGCGCTGACACAGACACTGGAATTATGTTCTGTAATCAGCTCTGAGGCCTTGGGGACTGGACAAGGCTGCCATAGCCTCTTTCCCAGCATCCTCCTGCTATGTAACACAGTTCCACACTAGAAATTTTGGTGTACACATTTTGTATTATACATTATGTTGATGTTTTATTTCATGTGGGGGAGGGAATTCATTAGGTGTAATTTATACTTTACAAAATAATGTGGTATTGTATACTTAAACACTGTTTATCCTATTTTACTAGTGTTAAATGTACTGCGTTACTGTAAGGAGTTCAGCTAGATGTACAGCGCTATGGAATTAGTTGGCGCTATGTAAATAAAGAATAATAATAATAATAATAGATGGCAGAATCTGTTACCAGCTCCAGGGTGTCTGCACATACTCAGGATTAACAATGGGGTATCCTATTAAAATGCCGTATGCAAAAGAGCGTGTGACTATATGGCGCATTAACCATGTCACCATGATTAAAATGGCGACATGAGAATCTTTCAGTACATGAAAAGTGCAAGTTTCTCATGCTGCTGCATGTAACGTCGCTTGAAGGAAATAGAGAGAGTGGCCAGGTAAACAGTGAAACATCTATATTTAAAAAAAAAAAAAAAAAAAATCCCCCAAAGCCTTCAGCTTCTGCAGTCTTTAAAATATTATCCCTCGTAGGATCATGCAGTCTTCTGTGTCTCACCCGCGGTCTTGTCACATGCAGCTCTGATGATGTTGCAGGCTTTCTCCACTTGGCCCTGTCACTCTGCTCTCTCCCCTCTCTAGTTAATGTTGCTGAGCACTGTGCCGGGCGTGCTATCAAGCAGAACATTGTTGGACAGAGCTCAGCAACATTAAACAGAGAAGGGAAGAGAGTAGAGTCACAGGACCTAGAGAAGAAAGCCAGCAATATCAGCAGTGCTGCATAAGAACACTAAATCTCCGCCCTGCGCAGCGCTCATCAACATTAAACAGGGAAAGGGAGAGAGCAGACTGACAGGGCCAAGCGAAGCATGTTACAAGACCACAGGTCTTGTCACATGGAGAAGACTGCAGGATCCTTTGAGGGTTAATATTTCAAAGACTGCAGAAGCTGAGGACTTTTGGGGAAACGTTTTTTTTTTTATTTTGATGTGTCACTGATCAGCCGGCCTCTCTCTTTCCCCTTCAAGTGACGTTACATGAAGCAACATTAGAATCTTGTGCTTTTCACGCACTGCGAGATTCTCATGTCGCCCTTTTAATCATGACGACATAGTTAATGCGCTATGTAGTTGCACGCTCTTTTGCGTGCAACATTTTAAAGAGTTGCATACTGTGGGGTTTTCCTTATGTGCTACAGATAAATTACTGCGGACTCTTATTTACGCAGAGGTTTATATATAGTCCACATTTTTGTAAGTGTTCATAATAAGTTACAGTATATATTTTAATTACTTTCACCAACTGATATATACACGTCACCAGTTTGATTATACTTACAATCATATTGTGCCCTATTAAGTACTTCCCCCCCCCCCCCCAAATTAAAAACGCATGCTGTTATCATCCCAGAGTTACAGGAATTTTGGAATAAAGGTAGGGTTCATATTACAGCTTAGTCTGCACAATGACTAAATCTGCACAAGTTCCTGTGCTTGGTGTCATGTCCTGTGTGCCCCCATTTATTTAATGAATACAGAAGAGATGCGCCATCCTCCTGATCAGTTTCCTTTTCACAGTGACTAAAGAACCTACAGCAGAGCCCTTAGCCAAGTGAGGGCTCATTCACAGTTTAAATGGAACTTTAAACCCCTTAAATGTTAGATATGTCTCCAACATATTGCTTCAATGGGAAAACAGCAATCGGGTTCCTTTGCTCGAGGGAGTCTGAATTAGAGGTACTTATAAAGTAAGTGATGGATAAGTGAAGTGCAGCTTGTAGTTGAGAGATGGACCTTAGTATGAGTTAAAGATCTGAGATATGGTGAGTGTGACAGAACCCTCCATCACTGAGGCTCCTGGAGGGGGCTGAAGGCCAGACTCCTGCCCACAGACTATGGACCTGGCCCTGGAACGGGGTATAGCTTCCCCCTAAGACTAATCACTGCCCCATTTGCCCCTTGCACGGAAGCATCCGTGTCCTGACCTACTGAAGGGGCCTGGGGCCCAGACTCCACCCTACAGACTGGCACAGGAACAGGGTAGTGTATTTGTTGAGAGAATTATGCGCTGGTCTGAGGTTTGTCATTTAATTATGTAGTGATGCAATTATGTGTGATGTAATCATGTTTGCTGTTTGCAGTCCTTTGTTCCCCCTGTTGAGGCCCCATTGTATAACTCGTATATTGTTCCTATTGTGCCTCCTTGTATTATGTGCCCCTCCACCAACGGCCCCATTGTCTTCCCATATGTGATTTTCAGTCACCTGTATCCTATTGTATTCGAATATGTGTGGATCACTCGTTATGTGTGTATATTAACCCTGTACGTTCTACAATAAATCAGTCCTTGTTTTACCCCTACACTGGTGTTGCCTGGTGCTTGGGGAAGCTTGCTGTATCCAGAGTTCTGGTTCTACTCCTACAATGAACTTGCCTGGTGCTTGAGGCTAGATTACTGTATCCCCTACACTGAGTCTTGTCTAAGTGACTGGAGCTATGATCCCGATTCCTGGCTGAGTGTCACCCTGGGCTTAGGGAGCACAGTTTTGGAGGAGCTACTCAGTCTGAGAACAGGTATCCGTCACAATGAGGATACCTTTTTCTACCTAGATGTTGGCAAAATCTATGGAAGGGGTGGAGAAACTCAGCTTGGGAACCAGGCTCCTACATTTTGTTTACTTCTGGCTTTAGGCATTTCATTAATATCTATATACAATCATCCCTTCACTGGCTCATAAAACTTCCCTTTAGATCCTAAAATGTATTTATTTTTTCATGCCCCCTACCCCACCTTGCAAGTAATTCTTTTAACGCTTTGAGGACAAGAGGGGTACAACTCGCATATATCTTCAATGTATTGTGCTAGACCTTAAAGTGTTAGATAGCAGACCCAGGACCACCTGTATATTGGATTGCATGATGTGCTAGATAAAATCATGCTTCAGATGGTTACTTACCTATAGATACAATATCTCCCGGAATAATATCATCGCTGATAATTGCCCTCCATTTCCGATTTCTGTAAACCTAAGAAACAACATATTCTGTTACACAAACTCCAGCTGTTCCCTCCTTACTACCGCACACAGTAAGAGATATAGGACCTTGTGTGCACGTGCAGTAAGAGCTACAGAGCCTTACGCGCACGTGCAGTAAGAGCTACAGAGCCTTACGCGCACGTGCAGTAAGAGCTACAGAGCCTTACGCGCACGTGCAGTAAGAGCTACAGAGCCTTACGCGCACGTGCAGTAAGAGCTACAGAGCCTTACGCGCACGTGCAGTAAGAGCTACAGAGCCTTACGCGCACGTGCAGTAAGAGCTACAGAGCCTTACGCGCACGTGCAGTAAGAGCTACAGAGCCTTACGCGCACGTGCAGTAAGAGCTACAGAGCCTTACGCGCACGTGCAGTAAGAGCTACAGAGCCTTACGCGCACGTGCAGTAAGAGCTACAGAGCCTTACGCGCACGTGCAGTAAGAGCTACAGAGCCTTACGCGCACGTGCAGTAAGAGATACAGAGCCTTACGCGCACGTGCAGTAAGAGATACAGAGCCTTACGCGCACGTGCAGTAAGAGATTCAGAGCCTTACGCGCACGTGCAGTAAGAGATTCAGAGCCTTACGCGCACGTGCAGTAAGAGATTCAGAGCCTTACGCGCACGTGCAGTAAGAGATTCAGAGCCTTACGTGCACGTGCAGCAAGATACAGAGCCTTACGTGCACGTGCAGCAAGATACAGAGCCTTACGTGCACGTGCTGTAAGAGATACAGAGCCTTATGCGCACGTGCAGTAAGAGATATAGAACCTTATGCGCATGTGCAGTAAGAGATATAGAACCTTATGTGCATTAAGAGATACACAGCCTTACGTGTACGTGGCTGTAAGAGATACAGAGCCTTATGTGCATGTGCAGTAAGAGATATAGAACCTTATGTGCACGTGCAGTAAGAGATACAGAGCCTTATGTGCACGTGCAGTAAGAGATATAGAACCTTATGCGCATGTGCAGTAAGAGATACAGAGCCTTACGTGTACGTGGCTGTAAGAGATACAGAGCCTTATGTGCACGTGCAGTAAGAGATATAGAACCTTATGCGCATGTGCAGTAAGAGATATAGAACCTTATGTGCATTAAGAGATACACAGACTTACGTGTACGTGGCTGTAAGAGATACAGAGCCTTATGTGCACGTGCAGTAAGAGATTTAGAACCTTATGTGCACGTGCAGTAAGAGATACAGGGCCTTATGTGCACATGTAGTAAGATACAGGACCTTATGTGCACGTGCAGTAAGAGAGTGGCCTGAAGACCCCATGCTTGACAAAAAAAGTAGGAGCTCATGGTGCACTTGATAACTGCCTCTCCTTATCTTGCTGAATACAGCCCCAAGAACATACTCAGGAAACCAGTCCAGCTGTATCACTGGCAACAACTAAAGGTCCCAACTGACTGAAATGGAGCTATTAACCCCTGCAATGTTAGAGAGGACTCTAGCATTCAAGGGTTTAAAAGGTCTATTTACATGTGTGGAAATGGGAAATTGTCATTTGCCTTGGTTTGTTCCATTCTGAATTAACCATTTGAGTGTCAGAGGGGTGCATAACGACTGTGAATCAATGCCTTGTGTACCCCTCTGACATCGGAAAGGTTAAGACAAATTACCCAAAATACTGAGACAGATAACACTTCTGCCATTTTCACAATGGTAATATTTATGCTTTCCTATATGTTATATATCAAGTTTACATCTATAGGGAAACAAAACACTGGGACCATAAAACACAATGAGCCATATGTATAAAGACAAAGGAAAGCAATTCTTGGCCAAACCAAATGCAACAAAGGTAATAAATTAAAACTACAGTGAAATTTTTGGGGATTTATGACTCATTGAAAGCTAGATTGGTCTCCAACTGGAGTTTCTTTTTATTTATTCAATATGGTTTACTTTGTTGGCCCCAGAATTCGGTACTTTTGCTTTTATACTGATGTCCCAAAAAGCCATAGTGTTGAAGAGTGTTTCAAAAGCTTATTGCTGTAGTGGAGTCATTTATCTCCACCCTAAGGGGCTTTTTCACAAAAGAAATGAGGAACAATTCTGGAGCCAACCAGCTACACCACAGGGGACACAAAAAAAAATACTTCCCATGTATTTAAATGGGTCTATTATACCCATGAATGCTAGAGGCCTCCATATCATTTGCTTTTCAATCTGTTGGAGACACCTCTAGCATTCAAGGGTCAAATCCCAAAGAGCCCTTTGAGTGTCAGAGGGGTACACAAAACATTGCAAAGCAAAGGGATAAAAATATGTGGGGTTTGGGTGCTATTTACTGCTCCCCTATGGTGGTGTTGGTTTACTCTACAATTGCTCCTCATTATGAATAAGGCCTGTACTATACTATATATACTATAATCAAGTAACCCATTAGATTAGAGTTTCTCAACATTATTCCTTGGGACACATCAACAAGTCAAGTTTTCAGGAAATCCATACTTGTTCACAGACATGGAATCAGTGAATCAGTAATTGTGATTGCGCTACCTTTGCTTAATAAGCGTGTAACAGGACGCATGGGCCTTGAACTACTAAGATTGTATATGCCCCCAGATTTCCCCATAAATCTCTTGGACTTACCCTACAATTGGCTGGGCCCCCTTTTCCCCAGATTAGGATATTTGACTGGCTCCAGAGGTTTATGGACATGGAAAGGAAATCCCCTTCGGAAGTACAAGATGCTAGGATGTGAGGCAGAAGAGCCGCCGTCCACAGAAGAAGGCTCCTAAGGACCAAAAAAGCTAGGAAAAATGCCCCACTGCCCAGCTGCAGGCTTGTGAGTTTGGACCTGGGGTGTAAGACCCTGATCTCCTGCGCCGGCCAACCCCCCAGAACAAGTCAGCTCATCCCCAACATCATTTGCAATCTAAGTATCCAGAACATCAGCCTACACCGGGCTAAGTTATCCCCCTACCCAGCCACTACATGCCCTGCAAAGGCCAGTTCTTGGACAACAGGCATATAAGCCATGGTCCCATTCTACCAGTTCCTTCATGAATAGCTGGACAACTGGCCAAGCTCCATACGAATTTTAAAATCTAAACTCTACATCGCTAAGACACACCCCACCCTCAGTTGTTTGACTGTTGACCTCAACAGGGCTTCAGGGGATGGGCGAGATATTAATACCAGAGGGCCACTTGATGCCTAACATATAGCCCTTGATTGGTTCCCTGTTACTATCGCTGACTGCTCCCACAAAAATTCCCATGATTAGACAATGTTTCAGAGTCCCAAGCCTTAATTTACTATGTACATAAAAACACAGCTGAAAGTGAACTTAAAACCCTCACCCTTCTAATAAAGTCAGTTTTGTTTGATCCTCATTAATAGAAGTCTTGGCTATATTTCTGGAGGGGATTTGGCAAGGTCAATCCACCAGGTGTTATGTTGGACCTCCAGCTGTTGGGAGGTACAACTCCCATTGGCCCCAACCAGCTGTTGGGTATGATGGGAGGAGCTGTCCCCAGCAGCTGAAGATCCAACAGTTCACTACCACCGCCTCAGACTTTCAAGGGCCAAGTAGGAGCCTCTGTGATTAGCCCATCCATTAAGCAACACCATCCCCGTCTGCACACAGTGAATATGATTTGTCTCCAAATGTAAGAGACATGGAAGTAACCATATATGCAAGAAACTGACTATTTAAGAAGATGTGTGTCTCAATGCATTAGCGTGTAGACACCTGGTTACAAGTTTAGGTTGTAACAAACAGTTAAGAGCTTTATATAACCACAATAAAGAGATGCTGCATTTGATGCATCTCCCCTAGGTTAATCCTTCAGTATTGTCTTACACTCATGGACAGCAGCTCACTCACAAGCCTTCCTGAGACTCCTCACCTGGATCATATAGGGCTTGTTCCCCATCTTCCGGATCTCTGACAAGTTCCTCATCTGTTGTTGGACCAGGGAGGCCTCAAATGCCACCAGCATAAAGAGGGTGAAAACGCTGTAGTACCAGTACTCATCCAGGCACCACAGCCCCACACAGAACACCTGTAGTGGAAGGGACACAGCAGAGTGTCTTTGTCAAGGAGGGGAAAAAAAAGAGTAGCGGGTTTCGGCATGTTCAGATAACTGTCAGTTTAAAGAAAGGCACTATAGCATACTTAAAGGGATAGTAATACTTCGTTTTAACTTTATTTTATTTTGTAGGCATTAAAAAAACATGAAGAATGATATAAGTCTTATCTCTCAAACCTTTATGGTTTAAGAGATATTCACAAACAAAGTATCCCCCCCCCCCTGTTCAACCAGATCAGAAGGGAGGTGCCCAGGTAGACTAGGGGATAAGGGAAAAAGCTGAAAAACTTGTCAAGGGGGGAAGGGCTTTCATTGTTTTCATACAAAGAAGATTGTCCCCTGCTGTTATCTGTCTGGTCTTACAACCAGACTCACATCTGAGAAGAGATGGCTTACACTAGGTAAAAGGGGCGGGGAGGGGAAACCTTGCTTGTGAATATCTCATAAACCATAAAGGTTTGAGAGATAAGACTTTTATTGTTCTTCATGTTTTTTTATTGCCTACAAAATAAAATAAAGTTAAAACGAAGTATTACTATCCCTTTAAAATACCCTTTTAAATCATTGGCTGTGCCCCCAGAGGTAGGGAAACTAATTTCCCATAGCTCAAACTGTTATGTGAACTATAAGGAAAACCTGAGATCCGCAAGCCTGGGTGACAGCTGCCCTTCACACGGCACTCACAGGAGATTGCTCTATTAAACTCTATAGAAAACCAGTACTGGCAAATCCAACATCAACTGGTTATTATAGAGGAGAGCAGTCTCTTATTAGTGCAGAATAAGGAGTTGACATGAGCCTTGAAGTTCTTCATGATATGCAAACAATATGAAAACTGATGAGTTTTGAGCCATAGAAACTCAGTTCAATAATATCTGGGGAACAGCCAAGTGTTCTTTATGGAGACACTAAATTGTTCCTTTAATGATGTACATGTTCGTTTTTTCATAAAGTATTTGGTATAGGGCTTTTCCTGCTGAGGAAAAAACAGCCATGGTTCATTGCCACTTGTAGATTTTTAATTCAAGTTAGTACAGCTCAGTCTTTTTATATTAAACATTTAGAAACAGAGGAAACTAGTATACACAAGGCAAGTTGTTTTTTCTTATAATGCATTGTATGGGGCATTTTAAGTCTTAGACTCCAGTTCTCCCCAGTAAGTAATATTACCACCTGGTGATTATAATAGAAAATTATAATTTAAAAAAAAAGTGTAGTACTTCTTTAACCCTTTGATTGCATGGAGGTAGCCAACACATTGCTTTGCAATGCATTGACTATACCTCAGTCACTCAAAGGATAAAGACTGTAACCAGCTTTATTCCATATCAACATCACAGCAGCAGAACATACATGGGGTGTCCAAATGCAGCCAAAGCTTCAATCCACCCAACATCAACCATAACAGATACATAAAGGCTGTAGCTTGGACCCCTTTCTTATACCCCCATTCCTGGAACTCCTGCCCAGCCACAGCATGCCAGTGTTCCTTTCTCTTAGCACCAGAGGCTGGGTAACCAAATCCAGAGCCTAAAGTTTGCCTGGGAGATACAAGCTGGCCAATCAGATAGCCGCTCACTAGTATCAGCTATCTCCTCCACCATGGTCAAGCCTGCCTACTTTCCCTTCACCTGGCAGACCTAATTGTTCTGCTAGACAATGGTCACATCCTTACTTACAATAGTTTGGCCCTCATATGTGTAGCAAGCCTGGCACCAGTGGGCTTGTGATCAGTAGACGCTATCACAAATCACAAACAGTAAAGGGGAAATATATGATCACAGATGCTGGTCTGGGAACACTGCTCACATACTTGATACAGTATAATTAGAACTTTAAAACTGTATGATAAAAAATAATATTTGGGACAGCAACTAAAACCCTTCTGCTTTTCTATAACCAACTATAACTGGGAAATGGGTATTACAAGGATAAGTACATAACCAGGATGGACACATCAACAAGGCACTGGGCATCGTTTT